>CM042322.1:32918610-33096110 GCA_023566125.1 Zingel zingel | reverse complement strand
AAAAAAAAAAGGACCAACAAAAACTTCTAGCTGATTAATTGTTTATGTCATCAGCAAAAATGCCAATCATTCTGTTTCCACCTCCTAGAAACGGGAAGATTTTCTCAGTGTTTCCTCTATGTTGATTTTGTAGTGGCGGCCCGCCATGGCAAATGTCTGCCGCCACGGTATCAGAAATAGGGCAGATGCACAATGTAGTCGCGGTGGCCTTTTAAATGATCCTGCTGACATAATGCAACCACCCCCCCCCCCCCCCCCCGTTGGCTGCCGCTCACATTGCAATTTAACAAGTAGAACTATTCAGAGGTTATTGGGCCCGTCCAGTTTACCTCCACATACTGTTGTGTTGATGGAGTTTATTGTCAAAACGTTCACGTTCTTCTGAGTCGACTATTAAACCAACAGCTCCACAAAAATCGTCCTATAAATGTGCCCTATAATTCCTCAAAAAATACAGTTCAAACACAATGTGAATAGAGGTGAATAAATAGATTTGTCTGTGTTGCAGCAAAGTGTCAGTTCACTTTCTATCATTGGCGTGACGAAGCGAGACACATGAGGACGTCTCCTTGGACGGTTTAATGGAAAACAATCAAGAGATTAACACCGACAATGAAAATAATTGTTGGCTGAAGCCTTGGTCCTGTTGTTACACAATTCACAAAAAATACATTGTGGACAGATTTACAGCAGGATCCAAGCAGACAGCCCGTGGAAGTACTACAACGCCGTAACAGGGACGTGATTTATTACCCAGCATTCCACAGTGTAAGCAATAGGTAGATAAGTCGCTCTGGATTGTAAACGCCCCGTCTGGCCCTGGATTTCATACGGTTTTAAAACAAAAACACATAAAAAAACAGCAGCAGCTCAAAAACATCTGTCCGACTTCCCATGACACCATAAAGCACAGTCCTTCAAACTCAACACCTCCCTCCCCCGACTCAAAAATTAAATTCTCCCCCGTTAGGTTGATTTTAGGACAAAGTGCTGATACTAAAGTAACTGGAAAAGGGTTATAAAATGTGACGTTTGAGGGCGAATCTTATTCATTCGAGTACATTTCCTTCATCAGTCAGATAAGATCCCAAATGGCCGGGCGGTGCGGTAATATCGCCTGACAGACTCGGTCAAACCAAACGTCCTGGAAATGGAGGAGCATGACTTCATGCAGAAATGTGAAATCATGAGCCGCGGCGCAATGACTTCATCTTTGGAAGCAGCTCTTATTATTAAGCCATATCCATTTTTATTGCAAACTAAGATGGACTCTAAAATGGTTTCTATAAGACACAGTTAATGCTGGTCGACTGCTGTAGTGTTTGAGGTTCCTGAGGAGGTTTTCATAGAAGCAGTAGAGCTGGGTGTTGTTCAAAAATATTCAATACCGGTACAGATACCAATACTGTGACTTCGATACCTGTTCCTAAACTATACTTTTTTTTTTTATGCCAATTTTATAAAATCCATTTTAACAAAAAGAAATTACGGCACACATTTAGATTTTTCAGCTACTACATGAGACGTCTCTGTGCGTAACGTAGAGTTTCTCCCGATTTTTTTTCCCCACCAGGCGCGTCTGCGCTGCGTTTCAGCATTCGAATAGTATTGATTTATTTACTATTCAAATTATTTCGGACTTTCGCAATTCGTTCCAACAGACTAGAGATGGCCCGATACCATTTTTTGCTTCCCGATACCGATTCTGATACCTGAACTTGCGTATCGGCCGATACCGAGTACCGATCCGATACCAGTGTGTCATATATTTTATTATGTTTTAACAACTGCATACTACTATCCCTGTATGGATGTGTTATGATTTCTATCTTTGTTGTCAGTCTGGCTCAGGTTAAACTCTTTGTGAAACATGACCGCCCCAGAACTTTTTATTCTGCAGTTTGACAGTCAGTTATAACGGCAAAAGAACATGAATAAACTACTTTAACGTAGATTTTCTTTAGGGCTTTATTACGTGGTATCGGATCGTGCATAAACTCCAGTACTTCCCGATACCAGCGTTTGAGGCAGTATCGGAGCCGATACCGATACTGGTATCCGCTCATCTCTACAACAGCCCTAAAAGATACGCCTGGTCTATTTTCATGCGAGCCGTTCAGACAGCCGGACAGGCAGTGAAACAGCGAGAGTATCCAGTCAATTTACCAAAACGTATCTGGAAGGTAGATACAAGCTTCATAAACGGGACTGTTCTGTAAAGTACTTGTGACAGACAATATAATCTGCGAGTCGGGCAGCAGGACGCTACTGAGACGCTCCCGGTGTGGTATGGCGCGTGCATTCGGTCGGTGCCTAAAAAGTATTGTAGCTTTTGATTCATTTTGCTTCAGTCCAGCATGAATATCAACTTGCAGAGACTTTAAATCACAGAATAAAAAAAATAAATAAATAAAATCTACTCTTCATTATCATGCAACAATGATGAGTAAAAGCAGACACGGCTGATTCGAGCAAGGTTCAAGTCTCTGCAGGCTGATTTTCATACCAAAGGGAAACAAATGAGTGAATGAAAACCAACTGCTGCCTGAAAACACACTAAAAAGAAAAATATGTCCACCAAAGCTGCAAGATCCTTCAAATGTGTTCAGTGAAGAGGTTACAAAACATTCCTGGCTCTACATGAGCAGCAAGAACTAATAAACTAGGGGCTTGTACTTCTAAGTGGTGCAATACTGCAAACAGCTGCATGAGGCCCTTTATCTGTCTATGATCATTCTGTTCCAGTATGATAATCCAAATGTTTCCATAAGCCAATGTACAACATATACAGTGACAGCGTTAGAATAAAATCAATTGAGTTGACGCAAATCAAATGCATGTTTTGCAATGCGACCGCACTATGAAAACTAATGAGCTATCCCAGATTCACACATCCCACATTAAACAAACAAATAGATAGATAGATACAGACAGACAGACAGACAGACAGACACACTATGAAACTAACTAATGAGCTAGACAGACAGACAGACAGACAGACAGACAGACAGGGGTGCATGGGTCGATGCCAAAAGTGTTGATAACTTTAATTTAATTTTAATTCTAGGGGAGCTTAAAGAGAAATGTCAAAAGTTAAAAAGACAGCAGCACATATTCAAACGTTTCAAACACACTCACAACTTATGTACCATTGTTTTTCTAGGTTTGTGGAAGACTTCGGTGCACATATTTGGCGAGGAAGTTAGGGGTCCTCCCTCAAGAAAATGACGTTTTTCAATAAAAAAATAATTAAAAAAAACATATGCAATTTTTATTTATTCTGTAGTGTTATTATTGCCATGTCTGTGTCTTTCAACGTTGTAAAAGCTAGAGCAGATAAGAAATAATTAACACTCAAAAAGCTTAAAGACAAAACTTGTTTAGCCCTCATGTTGTCTTCCTGTCGACCGTGAATATTTTAATTTTTCTGGGTCAAAATTTAAAACTTTTTGTTTTTGGTCGTCACTATAGCTTTGGTCGGGGGTTTTTTGACACTCATCGCTTTTCCTGATGTTTTTCTAGCTTTTACGCCGTTTTTTTCACTTTTCCGATGTTTTTGTCAATTTCTTCTGCACTTTATTTGAAGTTTTTGTTTGTCCACTGGGGACCGACTTCAATCATTAGCTCTGAGAGAAGTCATTCAGTTATTTTTGATGCTCACATTGGTTTTTTACATTCACTCGGCTTAGGTGGTGCCCAAAACGACTTTGGGTGCTAAGCCCAAGCATTACAATGGCAGGGAAACCCCCGCATACAATCACAACAAGCATTAAATGTGACAGCAAACAGAACAAGAGTAGTGTACACAAGCAGTAGGACAAGCAGGTAACCCCGACGCAGACTCCCTCCTTTTCACACTGACTGCAAAGTCACGACAAATGCATCATCTTTGTTCACTGTCAAGCAGAGATTAACCTAGCTATCATAGTGCACTTAAACATTCCCCCAGTGCATCGCTTTACATTTGCTTCATCTAGCAACCACACACACACACACACACACACACACACACACACACACACACACACACACACATACACACACACACACACACACACACACTGAGCAGAAATCTTAATTTGATCACTCTTGATGCCAACTGGGATATTTTAAATCTGCCTAATGCAGTATTAATACCACATATATGATCAAAAATCATGCAAAGGTGCAGGAACACTCAGAGGCGGAAAATCCCCAGTGACACACAAACGCATCCTACTGCCCAATGTATGTCTTTCAGAAAGGCAGACACTAGTATCCTAATCCAGGTAGGCTGCACTCTGTGTGAGGAGGAACTTGCAATTGCCTATATAAGCTTAACTGAGCTAAAACATGTAAAATAAAACAGCGGCATTGTCCTTTAAGCAGACGAGTAGCCGGCTGTGCCAAATTGCAAGGCTGCACATGTTGATTGAGAAACATAGATTACATAGAAACATAAATTCATACATTTTTCAATGAGGTTTGGTATGTGCCACACGGTTCCTCTGGTATGTTTACGGTCCTGTGCGTGGGCTGATAACACAGTGACAAAGTGCCAGAAAGACTTCACTACTCACCGCATCTTTCTCTGCTCTTCCGCTCTCTTTGTGCTCCATGTTACAGAGTTTTCTCTTGTTTGTATTTTCAGTCCTTTTCATAATATAAAAACCCTCCTTCTGTGTGTGTGTGTGTGTGTGTGTGGCCCGGATGAAAGGCTGAATCCTCTCGGTAACGTCAGTTCGCTGGCTCGCAACGTGTCAGCTCGGCTGGTGTCGACTTCAGACACCTCGCTGCCAAAATGAAATTCATCGCTTGTTGTTGGTGCAGTTTGTTAAGTTGAGAGTCCACTCGAGTTGTTTTTTTTCCCCAGCCAAACAGCCATTCATGGCCAGTCCTGCTAACTTAACAGCCTAGTAGCTACACTTTTTAGTTTCTGACTGCACATCTGGGAAATCCGTTGTGACAAGCTGTCAATCAACCTTGCAGCACCAGCAGTTTAAAAACGGCGGTTTAACGTTACGAACGGCCGTTGGCGTTTACAAGGACAGTTTATAATCTGTAGGGTAAAATATGATCCATGCTGGGCTGTTTTGGCAACAGTTCATCCAACCCAACTTGTTAGTTAGGTTGGTAGGTAGGTAGGTAGTTAACGTTAGTAGCGATGGATGCTAAGCTAGCTTCCTGCTGCGTGTCTAGCTGAGCGGCTAGCCTGGCTGCTGCTGCTAACGGTTACCTGCACAGAAACACTGTCATGACACCCATGACAGGTTTGTCTTCACTCTGAACCGACGGTTCCAGATGGTTCCCACGTGAATTCTGCGCGTTTAGTCCGTCTCGCGTAGTTTTATCCGACAGTGGATGTCCTCTTGAGATGTTCTTCCATCATTAGATAAAAGGCTAAGCTCTCTGTGTGTGTGAGACACCGGCGGGTCGAGCTCTGTGTTGAACTGCAGTCGGTCACGGCTCGGTTTGTTTCCTGACTCTGACACGGTCACCGCGGTGGTGTCAAGCTAACAAGAACAAGATTGCAACGTCCGGTTTGGGTTTTAACAGAATAAAAGCATTGTTTATTCATAAGTTGAATTTCCAACTGTTTGACTTTTTATTTGATATAGGCAACTCAAAAACTGTGTACTACAGCGTATAGTAAAAATAAAAAACAACATCACCGATGCCCAGACCCAAACGGAAACAGCTGATTTCTTTTTTTAATTGATTTTTTTTTATTGATATTTTTGAAATTTAGAGGAATTTAGCGGACAGTTTTTCTGCTTAGGATGGAGATGTGTGGACATTCTGAGTTGTTTTTTTTGTTTAAAAAAAAAAATTAAAGTCTACGGACAAAATCCCCTAGTAGTGTGTAAAAACTAACAGTATTTCTTGAAGTCGACTGTCTGACTTGATTGTAATGATGTGAAAAATATAGTAAGATAAAGTATTTCCCTCTGAAATATTTAATGTATGTACATTATATATATATATATATATATATATATATATATATATATATATATATATATATATATATATATATATATATATATATATATATACTGTATATCGCCATTCAGGCGTTATGGTCTACAATGTAGTGAAATCTTTTTTTTTTTTCTACGTGACACATTTTATTTTGAAAGCACACTAATCTTCTTCCTTTCTTTGGCTTCAGCTTCACCTGCCGACACAGCTTCAGTGATGATTTCTTCATGTCAAATATGCACGCAGACTCATCACATGCGAGACATTTGCTGACATAAATAAATAGAATACATTTTTAAAACGGTAATATAAATTCCTGTCATATTAAATACCTCCCTGAGTCTTTGCATGTGTGTGTTTGTAGGCTGAAGGCATCAGTGACAACTATTATAGTTTTGTTGGACTCTATTGCCTCCTGCTGGAAGACAATACAACATGCCTTAGATATGTATCTTGTGTTTGTTTTTTTAATTTATTTCCGAGTTAATTTCAGCCATGTAAATCTCAGTGTGACTTTCTTTGTTTTAGTTTTTAAATGAAAAAAATAATAATAACATACTTCCAAGTTATTATGATGGTGAAAAATACAAGAAGCCTGACAATGATGATGATGTATTTATGAAAAATCGGTTCATTCTTGCACATTTAGTAATATACGGCATAAACATTCCCACTCCCTATTGCACGTTCTGTCAACCTGAACAAACTGGAACTTTCCTGCACATGGTCTGGGAGTGTGAACAGGTGCATGAGTTCTGGAATAAAACAACATCAATAATATCTGATGTGATAGGCTGTCGTATTCCTACTGACCCGATTGTTATGTTACTCAACGACGACTCCAAACTACACCTGCTTGGGAGACAGAGGAAAATATGGCTAGCCGGCTCAAACGCAACCAAGAAAATGATAGCTCTGTGCTGGCTTATATATATATATATATATATATATATATATATATATATATATATATATATATATATATATATATATATATGTGTGTGTATATATATATATATATATATATATATATATATATATATATATATATATATATATATATATATATATATATGTGTGTATATATATATATATATATATATATATATATATATATATATATATATATATATATATATATATATATATATCAGTCCTTCCAGAAAAATGTGGAGTTTTTTTGTGATTGTTGTGGGCAAAAATCCTTGATTATGCGGCACGTTTTCTTAAAAAATGCGATGGAATATGCGGGATATTTATGCAATTTTATGCGATGAAATTGCGGGAACTTGCAAAAACTGCGGTTTCATCATGACTTCATCGTGGGGTCTGCAGCTTTTCGATGATGTTCACGTCGCGTATATTACGTCACTTCATAACGTTCCCATGGCAACAGGGGAAAATGGCTGCTCTTGTGTGAAGTAAGCGCAAAATTTTTCAACTTTCTGCTAAGATATATGTGACTTTGTATATATATCTATATATATATACTTATATATCTATATCTATAGATATAGATATATAAGTGTATATATGTATATGTACTTTGTATATATATCTATATATATATATATATATATATATATATATATATATATATATATATATATATACTTGCGCGAATGACTGCTGACCTGGACACATTCAAAACACTAATCAAAACACACCTCTTCAGATTAGCTTTCCACATAAATAGTCTTACATTTCTCACCTGATACTTACTGGTTTTATTGGTTTTAATCCTCCTGATGTCCTCGGGTCAAATTTGACCCATTTTTTAAAAAGTTTCCATATCAGAAATTTGGGTTTCTTTCCACCAAATTGTCGAAGAAACTAACGTGGATGGTTGCATACAACCATTACTCTTCACAGGTAAAATAATTGATCAGTTCACTACTTTTATTGAATTTGGGTGTTTTATTTAAATTTATAGCATTTGAAGAAAAAATAATGACAAAAGAACGTTGGAAAAAAGTGACAAAAATGTCGGGAAAAGATTCAGAAACGCTGGGGGGAAAAAAATCGACAAAAACATTTTTAAAAATTGCTGAAAAAATATCGACAAAATCGTCAGAAAAAGTTTACAAAAAATCTGGGGAAAAATCGACAAAAACATTTAAAAAAAAATGCTGAAAATAATCTACAAAAATGTCCAAATAGTGACAAAAAACCTGGAAAAAAAATCAACAAAAACATCGGGAGAAGTGACAAGTGTGAAAAGAACAACAAAAGGTTGAAAAAAAAGTTTTCATTTAAAATTTTGACCCAGAAAAAAAACAAAAGTTGCGTGGTCGACGGGAAGACAACACAAGGGTTAATTGCTTTTAAAATGCTTGTTTTATTGCTTACCTGTTTTTAATGCACTATATGTGTTGGTTTTACTGTAAAATGGCTTTGAGTACCATGAAAAGCGCTGTATAAATACCATGTATTATTATTATTATTACCATGTCTTTTACAGTTAAATGTCACTGTTTGGACCTACATATTATACTACGTAGCTGTATACAACATTATAGCCTACTTTAATCATTTCTTCGCTGTCACATTTTATTTTTTCACAGTAAAATGTGTTTTTTATTCCTTTGAAAGCCCCTCCATAAATGAATTGTGCTATAATTATTATAATTTGTGTAGTCTTGCCTTGTTCCCCCCCAATAACAACATTGTAAATTTGTTATGATCACACCATTATATAAAATAAATCAGCACACTGTAAAAAGTGCTTAGTTGTATTAACTTAAAATAATGAGTGAACTAGTTGCATGAATTATTTTGAGTTTTAACAACTCTTTATGGATTCTGCTGCCAATGTAAAAATAATAATTGAGGGTACAAAAAAATTATTTGTCCCTTCAACTAATTCCCAAGTTTTCCTAACAACTATGCTTGCAACTAATTATTTACAACTCATTACCAAGTTTTTATAACAACTAATATCAACTGGCAACTTGCAATTATAATAGTCAGAACAACGCAATGTTTCAAGTCCCTTGGACAAAAATATATTTTGTGTTGACACAACATGAACTAGCATGTATTGCTGACAGAAAATGAAAGATCTTTTTTTACAGTGCATTCTTTGCAATTTGTACCCTAAAGCAGCGGTGTCAAACTCAGTTTCACTAAGAGCCACACTGGAAAATAAGAATCACAACAAGGGTCAGACATGTTTAGTTTATTCACATATTAATTTCATTGAAAAAGTCAAACATCTTTGACTGTATTATCAACCTATTCTCACTCCAAACTTGTAAAATACGGACGTTTGGACGGTGGCTGTCAGCGTCTGAAGCGATGAAAAAAGCGGCCTTCAGCATGTTTGTAGAACGTACCGTTCTCTTAATACATCCATGGAACGTACCAGGGAGAGCAGCAGCTACACAGGGTTTGAAGATGACATAACACTAAAGGCCCTGACACACCAACCAGACGGGCCGACCGTCGCAGAAAAGGCAGTCAGACTGATCGGTCGGGTCCCCGAGGTCCAAAAAATGCCTCAAAAGCATAGACTGTATACAGTCTATGCTCAAAACACACCAAAGAGACGCCGACTTGAGCGTACGCTCTGCGCGTGCGCGAAACGTAATACGCCTCCATAGCAGCAGGCGGTGCTGCTCTGTTGTTTCCATTAACAGTCCGGCAGCTGATTGGACAAACGCGTCACATGGTTCTTTTTTCTCCGGAAATTCACAGCCAGACTGTCATGGCGGCTCGTTCAGAATACGATCTCATATTGTACTAAAATAGTTCACCGAAACGTGTTTGTGAAAACATTTTAAACAAGATATAGGCCATGCAGTTGCTGAATCTGTCTTCATTTCAGATCAACAAAGGTTAGTCTAAAAGATTTTCATCAGATTTTGAGAGGCTCAGCCACTCGCCATTTCCGGGTGAGTCCCGACTGCCCTGTCTCTGACTGAGCATGTCGGTTCGACCCAAATGAAGGCCGACGGCTCCTCGGACAGACGACGGCACGGGACACACCGAACAGACTCGAGTCACCGACCTCGCCAGACGGTCCTACGGCCGATTATCGGGCTGGTGTGTCTCCTCTATAAGAGCGACTACAATAGCGAGTATTATGAAAACTCAAAATTCCGCATCGGGAGTTTGGTTGGGGGGGTGGATGGGTCAAACAACACAGGACTTTCACCCAGGAGACCGGGGATCATGTCCCACGTGTCACGTTTCCTAAACCCAACCGTCCCGTTCTTCTTTTCCTAAACCCAACTGTTCCGTTCTTATTTTCCTAAACCCAAACGTCCCGTTCTTCCCGCGTGTCACAAAAACGTAAGCCCACCCACGACCTTCCCCTTAACATAACTATGTCAAAAGGGACGCCAAAAGTCCCGACCAGTCACGTTTAGATAAAGCACGTTATATGACGCTAAAGGAGACTTTTAGCTTCAATAACAACGACAAAGGCACCTGACCAAGCGTCCGTATTTTACGAGATGGGAGTGAGAATCTGTTGGTATTATTGCATGTCTCATATGTAACTTAGCCATCAAAGAAAAAAAGCGCCAAAAACTTCAGAAAAAGCGACAAAAACATCGAAAAAGCTACAAACAAGAAATATATGATGAACCTAAATCTGCGAGGGGCTGGATTTGGCCCATGATGCCCTAAAGTATGGTTCTGCTTTTTGCTTGTGAGCTTTATTTTACTTCCAGAGGAAAAAAAAAAGAAAAAGACACCAAACAAGACAGACAATATTTTGTCCCCTTTTTGTTTTAATTAAAAAGGTTCTTTTCTTTTACCCCAAAACATTTTTAATAAAGAGAACATGCATAGAAATACAGCTGGTTTCTGTCAAACAGCAACAAAACATCTTGCATTGATGTTACACACTCGCTTTAATATGTACATACATGAGATGTGGTTCCCAACACCACACACACACACACACACACACACTAAGAAGGACACTATAAGTTTGACCTTTGACCTGCGGGGAATTACACACACAAAAATCTCTAAACTTGATTAGTTTACTCCTGATTTGACAACATACAAGTTGTTCACTTTGGTTGATCATATTGCTTTTATAAATACATCATTACAGTGCTCTTTTAAGCTGTTACTTTGCCTTTTTTTTCACACATTGTATATAAAACTGAGTGGGGCCGTTAAAACTGCTTCAAGTTGATTGTCACATAACAAAAAAATATGTTTGTTTGAATCAATTCAGCTTCAGAGCTAAAAAAGATGACATGGCACTTTAATATCCAAACCTAAAACAA
The DNA here is from genome assembly GCA_023566125.1 of Zingel zingel. NCBI lineage: Eukaryota > Metazoa > Chordata > Actinopteri > Perciformes > Percidae > Zingel > Zingel zingel. Next base: position 33,084,903 of record CM042322.1, on the reverse strand, counting down.
TAACAGAAAAAGCAATCACGGTAGGCTATTATTGCACGGTAACCCAAAGAATTGCATATTTCAGTAAAAGTATCAGAGGGCAGTGAAGCCACAGTTCATGCACAGAAAGAAACAGTTATCATACTATACAGAGAAATCAAGAAAAAGAAAAAAAGAAATAAAAAGAAATATAATTTGAAGAAGCCATCGTAAAACACCCAATCTCAGAAAAGTTCATTTGCACAGTGAGCGTCACAAACCCTGCGAACGTTTTAAAGGAATTTATCTTTACATACAGACGTCTCTCCCTTGTCGATTGATTTCATTTTAAAACTGATTGTCATCGTGAGGGAAATTCAAATATACTGAAATTCCCAAATTTAGCAAAGAAAAGAAAAGAAAAACACTAAAGGGATATAAAAAAACAGAACAGTATGGTCCATTTTTTCCGGGTACAAAAATGAAATGTCATCTTTCTTGGACATTGGACTATAAAATAAATTTTCTTTTATGGGACAGGTTACTGAAGGCATCCCATAATAAATGGCGGAGCAGCTTGATGAGCGCAGTAGGTCACGTTTGTCTTTATTAACACTGGTTTAATAAGATGCTGCAAAATACAGCAGCTTCATCAGAAGGCCTTTCAACACTGCAGGTTAGTGTCTCAGCAAGAAAACAAACTGGGTTGGACCCATAATTATTTATTAAATATCGAGAACTGACTCCATATTTAACCGTTGTGTTGTCCTCGGGTCTAATGCTGCGTTCCAGACACAATTTTTAGCCCGTAAGTTATGACTTCAAGTCACGACTTGGTAGCGTTCCAGGCAAAGTCAGGACAAGCTAACGTTAACGTCAGCTAGCGGCTACGTAACGTTGACGTTAGCTAGCGCTAGCTGATATTAGCGATTTCTAGTCTGCGACATATTTTGGGCTTCATTTAATAAACATAACCTGTAGTAGTACACAATCGTATGTGTATTGTTTTGATTACAATGTACGGAATTACTTTACGTTTCCTAGTTATATCTATTTATTTCTATTTCTCAACGTTAATCAGCGGCGTCTGTACAGCATCAGCAGTGGTCGCCATTGTTGTTTATGTGTGTGTGACGTCAAAAACTGTAACTGGGAGTACAAGGATCTGGTACGAGTTAACTGGTACTAAGTTACGGGTTTGACTGTCGTTCCAGGCCACTTTCACGTTAGAAGGTTGTGAAAACACGAGTTACGGGTTACCTGGAACGCACCAAAATTTGACCCATTTTCATATTTTTTTTATATCAGAAATATGGGTTTCTTTCAACCAAATTGCCTCAAAAAAACTTGGATGCATGCATGTACGTTGTACTGTATGGATTCCATACAATGTTCTTCCATGGTGAAATTAATTAATGATTACTTCCACTGAATTTTGGGTGTTTTATTCAATTTCAAATGTTTTTAAATGGTTTTAATACAGTATCCTGAGCAAACTTTAAGATAAACCAGTCTGTGATTCACACTCAACATCCTCTAATCTTAACTATTTGTCAAAATAATTCATAATTTCTGCGTTTTTTCAAACTCAAATATGAGGTATAATGTAATTTAAGTTAGGTTTATTGACCATGAATTTAAAAAAGCGTTGAAAAGAGGGACATAAACGTTTTAAGCGTCAAAAGCATAAAAAAAGTGCCACAAAAAGTTTTTCAATTTTGACAACAAGTTGGCTGTCGACAGGCAGACAACACGAGGGTTAACAGTCTTACTCCGGAGTTTGAGCACGATGAGCAAAAAAAAAATCCTATCTACCAGCTATTTGATGAAACTTTCCCATAATGTTATCAGTAGTTGGCCATTTTAATGACCATTTTTCTACAATTAGGACAAAACAGAAACACATCTACTGTACTGCACCGAGTATGGCTTTGTTTCCCCGAGCTGCTCAAACCACATGCAACTATTCTACACGAGAAAACTACAAACATGAGGCTAAGAGGAAGCACTTTGCAGTTTGGTTTTTGGCTTTTTTTAAAAGCCCCTTTCCTGCTGGCATGGCGTGGAGTTTTGTTTCTTGAATCCCTGCTGAAGTACGGAGCTGAAGTTGGCTTCTGATTTACGAGTTAAGGGTTGATGTTATGTAGCTGTTATGATTGTCAGAGACTAGATATCACATTAAAGGTGCTCTAAGTGCGCGTTTTTTTAGGCTACAACATTTTTTGTCACATACAGCAAACATCTCACTATCTGCTAGCTGCTTGTCCCCTGAACACAGTAAAAAACGCGGTCTCTGTAGACAGCCCAGGCTCCACAAACGGCAACAAAAACAAACTGTGCCAACCTGCACCACCAAACATAACAGTCTTCCAGCGTTCCAGCCAATTACCGACAAGAAGGATTTAGGGGTGGGGGTTAGTGCGCAGAAGCACGGAAGGGAGGGGATGGGATGAGGAGGAGGGAGGGGCGAGCTAGCCTCAGTTTTGTTTGACAATACTTTGAATGTCAACAAGAAGTGACGTCACCCAACGTTGCTTAGAGCACCTTTAAGGGTTAGGAAAAAAAACAAGGAAATGTCACTGCAAGGGCGGAGCCAGATCTTGTCAACATTTGGGGCTCAGCTCATTTAGGAAAAAACAACCTCAACAAATGTTGAGGATGAATCATATTACACTGGTGTTTCTTTTTCTAAGTTAAATAGTGTCGGTAGGCTAGGAATTTGGCATTACTAATCTTGACTCATATTTTTTAGTAGAGTTCACAGAATCAAGAGCCGATATTTCCCCAGTAACAGAACTTTTGCTCCATTGACTTTCCGGTCCAGTCCAGTCAGAAAGACAAGAGGGACAGAGGGACAATGACATAAAGTTGAAGTTACTTTAAAACCCCAAAATATTCGGGGCTTTTGAGAAAACCCTTCAGGGCTGGAGACCTAGAAGCCACTCCCCTCACTGCGCCCCTGTGTCACTGTTTTCATGTGCCAAGAAGACCACATAAGAGCAGCTCCACATTAGAAACAGTACATGTAGAATAATCAGACCTGGACTCAATGGTTGCTAAGAGCCCCAAAACTGGTTCAAATCTGTTTTCATATTTGTAGAATTTAGACTTTATCTGTGAAAATGAAAAAAAGGCTTAATCCACAGTTGTGAATCATTAACCGACTCCAGCCAAACTAGGGATGCACTGAATCCAGATTTTTGGGGTTCTGCCAAATACCGAATCCACTTGTTAAGATTCTGCCGAATCCGAATACCGAATCCTCCTCCCATCCTCAGTCCACGAACACAAGAAACACATTAATGAAGTGAACAACGTCCACAGCAGTGTATATTTCATTTTATTTACCTGAAGTTGCTGAATTTTGGCTGCTGTCTGTAGATTCCTTCATGCACAACTCGTATTCTTTCAGATGTTTCGTACCAGATGTTGTTAACAGCGGTGATGTTGTGTATTCTTTAGGGTCCTCGCCACCACGAGACTAATCGGCATTGCAAATTGAACATGTAGCTGGACTTGAATGGCCTTCTTTTGACTGAAAGTACTGCCAAATAACTTTTTCTGCTCACGAGTTCCATTTTCACTTTCTCGCAGCCTACTGCATTGAACACTCCACCTACGTAAACACCTTCCCTTAATCAACGGCACCGTCATTACGTCGACCAGCGTAGCGCGCGATAGTGCAAGCGTAGGGGTCGGTTCGGTGGAAACCCAACCCCGTCAAAAAGCCCAATATTGGGCTGAATCCTGGATTCGGGGCATCCCTAAACTCAGTCTGGTCTCATATAAATGAGAGGTGGCCTCAACCAATCATAAAACAATCACAATCACTCATCATTCATAAAGTATCATGAACCTGCAGGACTCCAGCAACACACTCCGACAGACAGACGGCACATAACTGAAAGGTTTCTCCAGACAATAAGAGAGACAGAATCTCCATCATTTTCCATCAGTTTGAACAATTAAATGGTGCACTACAGGAAGGCTGACTGCAGGGGGCGCTGGAGCTGAGCCCGTCCCGGGACAGCAGAGGATGAGAAGGAGGAGGAGGAGGAGGAGGAAGTCCGAGGCTTCATGACACCCCAACCAGGAGAGAAGGCGAGCTCACAGAAACCTCCTGTGTTTTCACCTTCAAACACAAAATGAGAGTTTTACATTGCGGTATTTCTGCACAACTTGCTGAGTGTCCGAGCAGAAAAATCTTTCATAAAACATTCGGTAACACTTTACTTGAAGGTATTGACATAATCGTGACATGACACTGTCATAACTATGACGTGACACTGTCATGAACGTGTCATAAATGTTATAAACAAGTCATAAACGTTTATGACTTCTGTCATTAAGTGTCATTCGGTTTTTGTCATGACAAGTTGACATTGTTTGGGTTGTCATTAAACAGGATGACATTATGTCAAGTTGTCATGACAAATACATCTTCTGGTAATGTCATCCTGGTTAATGTCAAGTTGTCATTACAAAGACATCCCAAACAAATTTAATGTCAACTTGTCATGACCAAGACAACTTCTGGTAATGTCACTTTGATTAATGTCAACTTGTCATAATCAAGACAACCCAATCAATGTCAACTTGTCATGACAAAAACCGAATGACACTTAATGACAGAGGTCATAAACATTTATGACTTGTTTATAACACGTTCATGACAGTGTCATGTCACGATTATGTCGATACCTTCAAGTAAAGTGTTACCGAACATTCTCTCACATTAGTAAGAACAAAGAATGGAAGGAGCTTCCAGAAGAAGTTGTGCGTTCCCCTTCAATTAATTGTTTTTGGTTGGATGTATTTTGCCTGTCAAAAGGTGTAATGTATAATTATAAAGCTTGTCAGTAATGTATGTATATTTATGAATTGTTAGAAAATGTTAATCATGACATGAATGTGTTTTATGAAAACATGTTAGAATGTGAATATATACAGTGAGGAAAATAAGTATTTGAACACCCTGCTATTTTGCAGGTTCTCCCACTTGGAAATCATGGAGGGGTCTGAAATTGTCATCGTAGGTGCATGTCCACTGTGAGAGACATAATCTAAAAAAAAATAATCCAGAAATCACAATGTATGATTTTTTAACTATTTATTTGTATAATACAGCTGCAAATAAGTATTTGAACACCTGAGAAAATCAATGTTAATATTTGGTACAGTAGCCTTTGTTTGCAATTACAGAGGTCAAACGTTTCCTGTAGTTTTTCACCAGGTTTGCACACACTGCAGGAGGGAATTTGGCCCACTCCTCCACACAGATCTTCTCTAGATCAGTCAGGTTTCTGGGCTGTCGCTGAGAAACACGGAGTTTGAGCTCCCTCCAAAGATTCTCTATTGGGTTTAGGTCTGGAGACTGGCTAGGCCACGCCAGAACCTTGATATGCTTCTTACAGAGCCACTCCTTGGTTATCCTGGCTGTGTGCTTTGGGTCATTGTCATGTTGGAAGACCCAGCCTCGACCCATCTTCAATGCTCTAACTGAGGGAAGGAGGTTGTTCCCCAAAATCTCGCAATACATGGCCCCGGTCATCCTCTCCTTAATACAGTGCAGTCGCCCTGTCCCATGTGCAGAAAAACACCCCCAAAGCATGATGCTACCACCCCCATGCTTCACAGTAGGGATGGTGTTCTTGGGATGGTACTCATCATTCTTCTTCCTCCAAACACGGTTAGTGGAATTATGACCAAAAAGTTCTATTTTGGTCTCATCTGACCACATGACTTTCTCCCATGACTCCTCTGGATCATCCAAATGGTCATTGGCAAACTTAAGACGGGCCTTGACATGTGCTGGTTTAAGCAGGGGAACCTTCCGTGCCATGCATGATTTCAAACCATGACGTCTTAGTGTATTACCAACAGTAACCTTGGAAACGGTGGTCCCAGCTCTTTTCAGGTCATTGACCAGCTCCTCCCGTGTAGTCCTGGGCTGATTTCTCACCTTTCTTAGGATCATTGAGACCCCACGAGGTGAGATCTTGCATGGAGCCCCAGTCCGAGGGAGATTGACAGTCATGTTTAGCTTCTTCCATTTTCTAATGATTGCTCCAACAGTGGACCTTTTTCACCAAGCTGCTTGGCAATTTCCCCGTAGCCCTTTCCAGCCTTGTGGAGGTGTACAATTTTGTCTCTAGTGTCTTTGGACAGCTCTTTGGTCTGGGCCATGTTAGTAGTTGGATTCTTACTGATTGTATGGGGTGGACAGGTGTCTTTATGCAGCTAATGACATCAAACAGGTACATCTAATTTAGGATAATAAATGGAGTGGAGGTGGACATTTTAAAGGCAGACTAACAGGTCTTTGAGGGTCAGAGTTCTAGCTGATAGACAGGTGTTCAAATACTTATTTGCAGCTGTTTCATACAAATAAATAGTTAAAAAATCATACATTGTGATTTCTGGATTTTTGTTTTTAGATTATGTCTCTCACAGTGGACATGCACCTACGATGACAATTTCAGACCCCTCCATGATTTTCAAGTGGGAGAACCTGCAAAATAGCAGGGTGTTCAAATACTTATTTTCCTCACTGTATATATATATATATATATATATATATATATATATAATAGAGGAGTTTATATCCTCTACCAGAAGTTTTTTCAATAAATTTCAATACATTTCAATAAAGATTCTTTATAACTAAAGACAGCGCATTTCAAGCAGCGCCAACGGTATGAAACAGTACAAACTTCCTGTCTCCTAAATGGGCGTGTCTGTTGTCATAATGTGTGTACCATCATCTGTTTGCCCGTACATGTGCATCCCTGTGTGTGAGGGTTAGTAGAGCAAGACACACAAAACAGAGACAGGAATATAAAAAAACCCATCTCTCCATAGCAACACTAGTGGTCACACACACGTCGGAGGGTGCCTTTAAAGTCCAACTGAAATCACAAAAAGTCATCTCTGAAACAGCTACATGCTAAACTGTTTTTAATACAAGGGTTTTCATTCAATCATTTCAACAAAAAGCAAGCGGCTTCATGTTAAAAAGGACAGTAAACGGAGCACAGCAAAGCCAGGGCAGCGTACCTTTACCAGGCCAGGGGTGTGAGGAAGAAGAGGAGGGTGAGAAAGAGGAAGAGGAGGGGGAGGGGAAATAGGAGGGGGAGGGAGAGGAAGAGGCACAGCGGAGGGAGGAAATCCTGAGCTGGTTCTCCTGAAGAGTCTCAGCAGGAGTCAGAGGAAAGAGAAACAGCAGGAGAGAGGTGAGAGGCTGGTACACTTCCACTGATCCATTTCTGATGATCTGAGTCAATGGTTCCCAAAGTGGGGTCAGGGGAACCCCAGGGGTCCTTTATGGGGTTCCTTTAAGGCCCTTGTGTCAAACTCAAGGCCAGCCCCTTCGCAAATTTTGATCCGGCCCGCATATAAACGTAGGCTTGGGGGGCAAAATTCAGCATAATTAAAAGTTGAAAACACTTCAGTTTCTGCATTCTGGTGAATTTCTTACGCAACAAATTGTGCCTTTTCTGCATCAAGTAAAAGTGCAAATGTCTTTATTTATGTAAAGGAAATTATAATAGTTTTTTGTGGGGGTTACACTGGCCAGTTTTGAGTAGCGCCCCCCCGTAAATTCCGCCTATAAACACAATGACCAAATGTCTGACTCTTCTGGTCTCAGTTTCATACACCTTCTGTAAGAAAACATGAAAGCAAAAAATCCTATGAGACTGGGGTCAAATCTTATCAAATGGGGCCCCGGGTTCTACATTGAGTTTAATGGTCCTTCACGTGAAGATGTTTGGGAACCACTGATCAAAATTATTCTCTCCTGCTAGGAATACAAGCTTTTATTATGCTGAAAACCGCAATGGAAGATGTAGGAACTCACCTGTAAGTTTGTCTTTGCTTTACTCAACACGTCCCGTGTTCTCGACACTGTAAACACACACACACACACACATGCACGCACACACGCACCAGACACACACAGACACACACACACACACACACACGCACAGAGACACAAGACACGCACACACACACACAAATCCAGAAAATAATCAACAGATTAATTAACAATGAAATTATTATTATTTATTATTATTTATTATTACCGACTACATTACTGAAATAATTCCAAGGTTTCTTTTATGTTTTAATATGATAATGAAAAACAACATGATAAAAAATGGATTTATATGATCTTGAAGAAAGAGTGGGAAGATGAGTGACTCACGTTGGTTGACTATAAAGTACTCCATGCTATCTTTGGTGCGGTTGGAGCTCTTGACTCTCTCCATGGCGTCCTTGAGAGCCTGCTCTTGCTCTGAGAGCCTCAGACGGAGAGAGACGACCTCCTCCCTCAGAGACGGATCCTGTAGACACACACACACACACACACACACACACACACACACACACACACACACACACACACACACACACACACACACACACACACACACACACACACACACACACACACACACAGAGAGAGAGGAAATGTTTAGTGTCTGTCTCCACTAGGGCTGTTGGAACGGATTCCGAAAGTCGAATAGTAAAAAAATCAATACTATTCGAATGCTTAAATTACTATTTGAATGTGATTTTTTTAAATAAATATGTTGGTTAACGTTAGCTAATCGCCCTCAAAAGTTGAATCAAGACAACTTTATGCAAATGAGGAGCGGCCGGCTTGGCTCGTCGCCTCCCAAAATCTGACGAAAATCTTTTAAACTGACAGATTCAGCAACTGCACGGCCTATTTCTCGCTTAAAATGTTTTCAGAAACACGTTTCGGTGAAGTATTTTCATAAAATATGAGATTGTATTCCAAACAAGCCGCCATTATGGTCGGTTTTGAAATTCGGGAGCAGCCAGATCCACGTGATGCGTTCGTCCAATCAGCTGCAGCCATCGCGGTTGTAGGAGGGTGTCGACCGTTTTCTTTGCTTGTCAATAAAGAGCAACTGATGGCGAGCCCACTAGCGTGCAATGCTGGGAAGCAGGGTGATCCCATTCTGTGAAAACAACGCATATATGGACATGCACCGTTACATCCCATCAGACTCAGTAATGCCACGAGGCGTCGGTCCTGACCTGTTTGGTTTCCTCGTAGTTTGGCAGAGCTGCTCTCCAGAACATCCGGAGCAGAGAGTCGGCCTCCTCCAGGATCTGTCGCAGGCTTTTGGTGTCAGACAGCAGCTTCCTGACAAATCCGGAGTCTGAAGGCTGAAACACAAAACACAACATTTTTCAGTAAAAAGTCACCCATCATGTACTTTGGCTGTCCCCGACTAAAGAAATTCTTAGTAGACTTGTTTATTCAATCAACAGATCTGTAAAACTGAGTTTCTCCACAAAAAAATCATGCAAAAGCTCCAATTTAATTCCTGTTTTTACCAGAGATGCTCTTATAAGTTCTTGAAAACTCTTTGCACGGAACTGTTGACGGCAGTGTGGGCAGCGATCCAAGAAATGATGTAGGGTTGCGGTTCATTAATATTTCAGTAGAGATTTGATTTTCCCCAAGGTCTATTTTGTAATTCAATCATGTCATATTCCACACTGTTGTTTCTTGTAAAAGTGTTGTCAGTCTCAATACGAAATATATTACAGTGAAAAATGTATTTCAAAATGTCTTTTTTTTTAGGGTGCTATAGTGGTAATATACAGATTTGCACGTGAACTAATTTGTACCCAAACAAAACTCATGTCTATAATGATAATTTAAAGCTGGGCTTTAAAGCTCACCTGATGAAGGCTGAACTCCTGTGGGCCACTCAGGGAATATAGAGCGGTCTCCATCTTGCGGAGGAGAGCGCCGCCCTGCAGGATCTGCTGCTGCAGAGCCTTGAAGTCATCAATGTGGCCCACTGCATGGCCGCCATGACGGTTGGCGAATGAGCCGTCTGGGGCTTGAGCCTGCAGGGTGGAGGCTGCTGGGAAGGAAAACAAGAGAATTATGAATTATGTGTCTCTATAATTATGATTATAGAGACACATGGGGCCCTATTTTAAGAATCTAAACGCACGGCGTGACCAGGTTTTTGTTGGTCAATGGCGCGATCACTTCCCGCTGCCTCAAGATAGCATTACGCCAAGAATACACCTGAACACACCTCCCTGTAAGACCAGCACGCCCATTGGCGCACAGATAGGCGCAGGTGCATTAGCTATTTAAACGACGCGGGCGCTGGACGGGAAATTGACAACTGCGTCGGTCTTAAACTAGCAAAGACACTTGTGTCGGGCTTTACGCTGCGATGTGATATATGGAGGTAAGAACATGCAATAATGGAGTGTAAGTGTGCTATGTTTACATGCACACTAATATTTCACTATTATTCGTGATTTCAACAGCATATTTGGTTTAGATATTTCGATGGCCTCTATCCCGAATTTAGCATTTTCCGATTAGGACATATGTGTCGGTATTATTCTGGTTTTAGGAGCATTCTTTGTACATGTATGCAGCACATTCTGCATCTAAATCAGGGTTTTTACTGCAGTTTGTGACAGTTTACGGCCTCTTGCCTGTTTAGGGCTCACGGTTAGCTCTGTGCATTGTTATGGTTGCTGGACACAAACCAACCAGCCAACAGTTTACAGGGCTGCGGTAGAGATGCATGGCCAAAAGAAAAGAAGGAGAAACACAGCTACTTTTAAACATTATAAAAGACTTGGATATGAACAGGTTTTTGGATATGCACACACATCTAAACGCCGACCTTTTCAAGAAGCTGCCGGTTAAACCAATGAAAGAGGAAAGCTGTGTTCGCATGGTCCAACAAGTTGTCAACCGGTGGAAAACTTTGAAAAAGTCCTATTTTGCACGCCTGCATGTAACCAGGAATATAAGTGGAATATTCATTTTCATTATTCATGTAAACGGCTTATTGAGGTTATTGTCTTTTTTGGAATAATGGCAAAATCCGGAATAATATGTGCATGTAAACACAGTCATTGGAATAAAAAGAGTTACTGATGCGTTAATGAACACCAAAAAGGTAGTCAGATATCAGGAGGTAAAGGAGATGGACTGGGATGCTGTCATAAGTCAAGATGAACTGTGTACTCAGTCTATCTGAGTGTTGAATGTGAGCTTCTCACCTCCGGTTTCTGCTGCATGTTTCTGCGCAGGATGAAGAGGAGAGGAAGGACTGACGAGTCCAGTGTCTCTCACAGGCGGGGACGGGACGCTTTCTGTGGAGGAAGATTTCCATCAGAGCTGAACTCGGCTTCTTAAAGGGTAACTTTCGCCAAAATGCAACCTAGGGGCTTTTTGTGAATGTACCCGAGTCAAACTTTCGTTTAAAAGCATAATTAGGACGGAAGCGCCACTTTTAAGATTTACCGTATTTTCGTTTTGGGTCAAATGGCCTTTTGAATGGGAGTGCTAGGGGCACTACAATGATCGCATCAAAATCACTATTTTTAGAGGTCAAAATAAAATCAAGAGGCATACCCCCACCCCCACCCCTACTGTCGGACATACTGACCGTTGAAGAGCTGTCTCCTGGATGGAGGCTGTGTGTCGGCCTGTCCGCTCAGCTGCTGCTCCAGCTGAACGTGCAGCTCTCTGGGGTCAAAGGGCGCAGCGCTGTGTCCAAGTTTGGCTTCTTTACTGGCCTGACCTGCTTGGAAACACACGGACACAAAGGAGTTATACAAAAGGATTTTTTGCAGATGCCGGGGCTCTGTACAACAAAAACTAAACAAATAAGATGTCTCTGGAAGTTCGTATAGAAACTAAACAAATGTTCCGGATGTCTTTGGGAGTTTATGTAGAAACCTGTTTACCTGCGTGTGTGTTGGCCGTGACTCCACATGCTCGGCGCTGCACCTGCAGCTCACACTGAAGAGAGAGGACCAGACTGCGGCTCTCACAGAGCTGCTGTTGGACCACGCTCACCTCATGCTGCAGTCTATGAAAACACACAAACATTTTTATATATTAAGCAACTGTTAATTGTAATAAAAAAAACTTCTAATTTGCACTTCCTTACTTTTCAAATAATTTCCTTACCCACTAGGTCGTAAACTGGTCATCAGAATGTACATGAACACACACATATTAATATCTGGCTGCATATAAGCATTAAATATTCAAATATTATTTAAAAAAAAATAAAATGGTATTATAGAGGAAGACTGACAACTCTAGTCTCCACACACACACACACAGAGGAAATGTTTAGTGTCTGTCCACACACACACACACACACACACACACACACACACACACACACACACACACACCTGTTGATGGCTTCCTGGTTCTTCTGTCTGTCCTGTTTTAGTTGTGTAATCTCGAGCCTGCGAGCTTCAGTCTCTGTTTGCAGCTTCCTGCTTTGCTCCGCCCACCTCTCTGCCTCTAGCTCCGCCTTCTTCAGATGCTCCGCCTCCTTGGTGCCCTCTGCAGGGAACACAGGACATCACACTTTTTACACTGTTACATTACATGACAGTACAGAAGTTATTTTGACCCTGAATCGAACCAAAACTGTTGATGGCTTCCGTCTGGTTGCAGGCAGAAAAGCTCTGAATCTGCTGAATACAACTGGATATTTTCTCTGGAGGTTCAGGCCCCGGTGCTGAGCATCCGACTGTACCTCTGGCAGCCTGCTTCAGCTGGCTCTGCAGACTGACGTTCTCCTCCTTCAGAAGTCTGATCTCACTGGAGAGCTGGCCGGCCGAGTCCAGACCCTGGATGTAGATGTTAGTAGGAGCACCTGGAGAGGACAGGGAGACGTCAACCAGCTCATGTTTAGCATGTGTGTGCGTTAATGAAATCTCTATAGTCAAAGTATTTGCCGACTGGATATTTTCCTACCAAACTACATATCCGTTTCTAGCTTTCTAACCCATTAACAGCTTCTTTCAAGGAAATTATTACAAAAATGCCAAAGAAAATCCACATGGAACTAAGAGACATGTAAAACAAAACTGCCCGTGTTATTGTGTGTGATTTGTGTGTGTGTGTTTGTGTGCGTGCATGTTTGTATGCATGTGTTTGAGTGCATGTGTCTGTGTGCGTGTGTGTGTTTGCGTGTTCATGTCCATGTGTGTGCGTTTGCATGTGTGTGTGTGTGCATGTGCTTGTGTGTGTGTGTGTGTGTGTGCCCGTGTGCATGTGTTTGAGTGTGTGTGTGTGTGTGCGTGCATGTGCGTGCGTGTTTGTGTGTGTGCATGCGTGCGTGTGCATGTGTTTGAGTGTATGTGTCTGTGTCTGTGTGCGTGTGTGTGTGCATGTGTGTGCGTGCGTGCTTGTGTGTGTGTGCGTGCGTGCTTGTGTGTGTGTGTCTGTGCGTGTGTGCATGTGTGTGTGCGTGTGCTTGTGTGTGCACATGTACGTGCTTGTGTGTGCGCATGTGTGTGCGTGCGTGCATCACCTTTCTCAGTGGCGGTGCGGGCCAGTCTCTCCTCCAGCTGCTGTCGGAGGCGGTCGTTGGTCTGGATGGAGTCCTCCAGTCTCTGTCTCAGACTCCTGATCTCTCTCAGATGCTCCTTCATCAGGTCTGAACCTACAGAAACACAAGTCATCCTCTGCTGTTAGAGACCGCTGTTCTTTGCAACAATACCAAAAACAGAAACGGATGACTCTAACCAACACAAGTACTAAAGGACCAAATCAGTGATGTTGCACATTTGGTTTGCATTATGGTCTTCCAGCAGCTTCCCACGGTTTCCCTTTCCTAGAGCTGCAAAGATTAATCTATTAGTTGTCCACTATTAAATGAATCGCCAACTACTTTAAAAATCGATTAACCCTTGTTGTCTTCCTGTCGACCATGCAACTTTTTGTTTTTCTGGGTCAAAATTTTAGGTGCTCTTTTTCGACATTTGTCACTTTTCCCTGCCTTTTTGTCATTTTTTTTTTTTGGGACTTTTTAACGATGTTTTTGTAGATTTTTTTCGCCATTTTATTGATGTTTTTGTTGATGTTTTTCACTGCGTTTATGAAGCTTTTTCCAGAATTTTTAAAACACCCAAATTTCAAATTCAATTCAATTACAAAGTGACCACATTTGTCTCTGAAGTAAAGGCTGGACTACAACAGAGCTGTTTGGAGCAGTTAGTGAACAGTGTTTTCTGTTGGAGATGTTAAGTCCCTTTGGGGTGGACTTTGGGCTTTTACACTTTGTAAAACCTATAACATGCACAAAAAAGATATATAACACAATAAAGGAAAGGGAAAAAGCCAAAAAGCATAATATGAGCATTTTAAGAATGAACTGTAATATGTCAAAGTAATCATGTTTTCTTTTTAAAGTAGTATTACCGTTTTCTGATCAAATGTAATGCCGCACAAAGTGTATATTTAAAAAAAAGTCTAGACTGCAGAAACAAGTAGGAATACTGAAACATAAACAACAAAGATAATCTAAGCTCAAAGGTCCACTTATTCGTTTTGAGAGCTTTCATCTGCATCTCACGCTCTTCGCTGCAGGAAACAGAGCTGGATGTAACTGAGCATGTACCTGTGTTGCTGGTGCCTGATTGGTACCCCGAGGATCCCGAAGACAGGTCAGCTCCAAGTCTCACGGCCCGGTTACCGTAGCTCATATCCCACAATGCACTGCTCTCCAGCAGACTTGCCCCGGCTTTCAATGCGGAGCCGGCATCCAGGCCGCTGCTGAAAGGTGACGGCTGGTATCTGTGGTAGGAGAGAGGCGGGAAGGCAGAGGAGTCGGGCTGCTGCTGGGCGAATGGGTAACCCTGGAGAGGTTTGGACTGGGGAGTGGAAAACCCTGGAGACGAAGATACATTTACAAATTAAATACAATTAAATATCAGTTAATAAAGGAAAGGAACACTGCACTGCAAAGTCTGAAAGACACTTAACCCTTGTGTTGTCTTCCCGTCGACCATGAACTTGTGTTCCTAGCGGGTCAAAATTGAAAATTAACTTCCTTTGGCTCTTTTTCTGACATTTTTGTCACTTTTTTCGTTGCTTTTGGTGATTTTTTTAAACGTTTTTGTCACTTTTTTCAACACTTTTTTAAATGTATGGTCAATAAACCATATATAAATGACATTATACCAAATTTATGAGTTAAAAAAAATTATAAATCATTTTTACTATTAGTTAAAGGTGCAGTAGGTAAGACTTATAAAACTAACTTTCTGTCATATTTGCTGAAACTGACCCTATGTTGGAGTAGAACTACATGAAGCAGGTCATTTAAAAACTAAATCCAGCTCCTCTGGCACCACCTACAGCCTGTAGTGAGATTTGCAAAAATCCACCACTCCCTGTTCAGATGCACCAATCAGGGCCGTGTCAATCACTGCTCATGCACACGCATTCATTCTCCCTTGTGGGGGGAGGGGCTTAGGAGACCGTTTTGGGCTTTAGCGGAAAGGGGGGAGGCACTGAGAAGTTGTTGATGTTCAAAATGTTTGGCTAAGTCCTGGACCTTCGCAATCCTACCTACAGCACCTTTAAGATCAGAGGATGTTGAGTGGATCACACACTGTCAAAGTCTAGTCAGGATACGGTTTTGAAACCATTTAAAAAAAAATTGAAATGATATAAACTTGAAAAATAAAAATCATTATTTTTGTTTAAATGTCTTCCATAAAATGTACATTCATCAAATTTGACCCGAGGACAACACAAGGGTTAAAAAAAAAAAAAGAGTGTTAGCCTGACACAAAGTGAACGGAGAGTTAAAGACTGAAAGAGAGATTAAAAGACTTCTTTTGACGAAGTGAATGAGTTAGTCAGGCAGTTGAGATTCAGTCTGGTTTGCAGTTTCTCAAAGCTCCATCCCTCATTAGTGTTTAGAGATCACAGTAAATCCTTCTCAAGCTCAGTGCTCCGGGTTCATCAAGCATCACATGAGGAGCAGTGATTTAACGAGAAAGAGAAGAGGAGAAGAGAAGAAGGCCGGTGTATCTGTGTGCAGCATCATTTACATCAATAACCCTCACACTGATGCGTAGACAGCTGAGACTGTGAGTTCCGTGAGCAGCTCCTACAGCAGCTGACTGCTGCACCATCAGTGCAAGAAGGAGCGCTACCGCAAGTCCTTCTTGCGGTAGCCTGCGCTTCTCTCTGATGCTCCGAAAATGGACGTTAGAGGGAACTGAAACATCGCCGCACGGGACGCTAGTCAACACTACACTTAGCAGCAGCTAACGTTAGCCTACCGTTAGCTAAAGGTAAAGCTTACCTGTGGCTAAGCTCTTGTCCTTAATGACATTTTTTCCCCCTTACATTACTTTTACTTTTAAACTTTAAGTACTTTTGAAACCAGTTCTTTTACACTTTTACTTGAGTAAAAAGCTTGAGGTGATACTTCAACTTCTACAGAAGTCTTTTTAAACCCTAGTATCTATACTTCTACTTGAGTAATGAGTGTGAATACTTTTGACACCTCTGGCCATCACTGGACAATATTCTGCACTGTACATATTTATTTATTAATTACTCTCTATTACCTTCAACTGTGCAATATGTCATCTCTACTCATCCGCACCTTACTCATCTGTATATCTGTGTCTGTTTATATAAGGGTGTTTATTGTGTAAATATGTTTGTTTTATTACTATTATTATTATTATTATTATTATTATTATTATTATTATAACTAATTCTATTTTTTCTATGTCTTCTACTTTATGTATATTTTTTTCTCCTATGTCTACTTAATGTGTATTTGTGTTATTCGGATGTGTGTAAATCTTTTTCTTTTGAGCTGCTGTAGCACAGGAATTTCCCCAGTGTGGGATTAATAAAGTCTATCCTGTCCTATCCACAGCTAATCCTTTTTGGCTGTTTAAACATATTTCTACTGAGCAGCATCACGGATAAAAAACGCTGAGTTGTTGCTCTACTTCCCATTAGAGGTAAGGTTATAAATCAACCCCTCTTACACAGAGGATCAATCTGCCTTCCTTTCTGGAGAACTTTAAACTTTGGTGCCCTCCAGTGGTAGCATCACGCAGCCTCACACTCATCTCTGTGATGCTTGAACGACATGTGCTTGACTTGAGCTACAATTAATCTACATACAGTACATGCACAATGTAGAACTTTATGTGAAGTATAATTTAAACAATAAAAAAACACAGATCCCTTTTTCAATGTCACTGCAGCGGAGGACAGACTTTGTTTATTATGTGAGCTAGCTGAAATGAAATGAAATTCATTTTTTTTGTTTTATTGCCCTGTTTACGAGGACATACGGGATGAACGACCTCTATTTATGATATTGTGGCAGACTTTATTCTGTTATTCTGTTTCTGATTCTGAAATCTACGAAGAAAGATGTGTCATGACTCTGGAAGTTCAAACTTTTAAAGTGGAGTCGCTGGGGAAGACAGTAGAGCTGTCTTTGACTAAAGAAATTCTTAGTCGACGAACTCACATGATTTTGTCGACTTATCGTTTAGATGATTTATCGACAGATCTGTAAAAAACAATCATGCAAAAGTACCTTTTAATCTTGTTTTTGTCACAGATGTGCTGATAAGTTTCTTCGATATCAGATATTTGGCATGAAAAAGGATTTAAAAAAAAGACTAAAGAAAGTCGACTAAGACCAAAACGAGGCAGGCCTGGAAGACAACTCGATTTAGGATGTTGGCTAGAAAATCTTCATCATCTACTCTAGGGTGTGAGTGCTGAATAAATGATTACACTGTTCCCCTAAAGTGTCCTGACAAACGATGACTTGACATTGTGCTTGCATGCTGCAGAGGGTTATCGAACGTCAAACACACGATTAGTTTACACACATACACTTCCCATACACACACTCATGCATGTGCAGCCGGACGACGCACTCTCATTGTCTCCCAGCTGCCTTTGTAACATCTGCAGCTCCTGATGCACCTCAGCCAGGGAGAACCCCACTCCCCGGCTGCCTGGGTAACGGGTTTGCAGAGTTGGGGGGTGAGGATGGAAGGGCAGAGGTGCCCTCTGGGGGGAGGAGAGGGGAGGGTGGAAGAGGGCAGAGGGGAAGACTGAGGTTGGAGCTGCGAGGAGAGGAAGAGAATCCAAAGCACAAGAATGAAAGAGAGAAAAAGAGAAACACAGCAGCAGCAGTGCAGATGTGTGTGCTGAAGGTGTAATAATGCAACACATAACTAAAGCCCGATTCGCATGGGACTATATTACCATAGGACCTGATGTGCTTATCACCCCCCCACGTCTGTGTTTCGAGCGGCGCGTTCCCACGGGATAAGCAAAGTCTGTATTTTAATGGAAGCCTTGACATCATATGATGTCATAAGCCTTGACATCATATGATGTCAAGGCTTATACAATACAACAAGTCTACTAAACGATACGATGATATGGGTCATTCAGTCCTACCCTCTAATACCACACACAGAAGCG
The DNA here is from genome assembly GCA_023566125.1 of Zingel zingel. Classification (NCBI taxonomy): domain Eukaryota; kingdom Metazoa; phylum Chordata; class Actinopteri; order Perciformes; family Percidae; genus Zingel; species Zingel zingel. Next base: position 33,066,623 of record CM042322.1, on the reverse strand, counting down.
CTTATTAAATTAGCGGCCCTAGCGTTGGCAGGAAATACGACCTTATATCTAAACCAGAGAATTTAACAGCTGCGGTTTTAAACATGTTATCAACGTTGTGAAACAGTCACAGTTAGAGTTTAGGCACAAAAACTACTTGGTTATGTTAAGGCACCAACACTTATAAGTTCAGTTTGGAAAAAGATTGCGGTTTGGGTTAAAATGAGATGCTACTTCATTTCCGGTGATGAAGAACGGGACTTTGTTCCAACAAACGGTGAGTTTGTGCGAATCACTATTTACTTTTATTTTCAAACAGGACATGAACCCTGGTCTCCTGGGTGAAAGTCCTGTGTTTGTTTGACCCATTGACCCCCCCCAACTTGCCTCCTTACCGGGACGCAAATTTACGAATCCCACTATGGCCACGCTTAGACCCGCCCTACGAAGCAGCTTGATTGGTTGGGGTTAGGATAGCCGATTGGTTGGGGTTAGGTATTGCCCTCGAGTGGTTAAGGTTAGGATAGCCGATTGGTCAGGGGATAGGACCTGTACAAATGAGGTTACTTTACCTTGCGTAAGCATGGACGCCTGGCCAATAGTAGTGTGTAAAGGACGGGTCTTGGCGTGGCCATAGTGGGATTCGTAATATCTCTACCAGGACATTTGGCACTCTTATACTTCCTCACTTAACTCCTGCTTTGCTCCCATCATAACGACTACGGCCACTAGAGGGCGCTGCCACTAGAAACGTAAACATAGGTTGTATTTTCTGCTTGAACAAACAACTTATGTGTGTGTTTGTCAGGACAGTCTCCAACCCCAAATCACAGAGATGACACCTCGCATGGGACTAGTAATATCACAATATCAACATCTGTGTTTGGCGCAATATGGTAGGTCATTTGCAGTGGAACTTTTATTCAACAAATTACAGACATGGCAGATTTGCACAGGATTAAGATGACAGACGACCTCCGCAATGATTACAGATTACTAGAGGTTCCCCAGCTAATACTAGTCCTGTGTGTATAGGGCTTAAATTACAGCCTGGGCCACACTCAGGAGCCCATTCCTACCTGTCTGACTCGGCATGTCTGCTGCGGGTTTGTGTGGCGAGCTGGGGCAATGCATGCTCGGACAGCTGAGGCAGGACTGGGCTGTGTGGATGGATGAGGTGATGGATGGAGGGACAGACGGATGATGTGACATGGTGCTCACACTGTGAGAGTGGCTTCCTGGAAATGAAAAGAGTCGGCTGTCACCAGAGGAAATGATGGATGGAACAGAAAAACAGGCGTACGTGTCTATGTGTTCCACCTCGAGTAATTTCTGTTATTTGTAATGAACAGAGAGGACATGATTGCATTGGTTACTTCTCCCTCCACATATGCATAGACTGTAAAAATAGTGGACGTAGCAGCCGTGACGTCACCCATTGGTCGCTTTGAAGCTTGGAGTTTGTCACCATCTTAGGGCTGGGCAAGAGAGGTGATAATTTATCGTCCTTCAGTGGATCATATCGTGAGGAAATCATATATTGAGATATCGTGATATACCATTGTGTTGTCTAAATTGATAATAACAAGCACATACTAACTCAATTTTCTCAGAAAATCTGTTGTGAAACATTTTGAGGGAAAATCATTGGAAAAGTTGCAGATTTATTTATTTTTCTCTATAATTTCACTTGAAACAGTTTACCACTTTATTGATGATCTATCTAAAATCACGCTGTAAAAAAATATTTTGCGAAAGCAACAATTGTACAATATCGTCGCAATATTGATATCGATGTGTTTGGTCAAGAATATCGTGATATCTGATTTTTTACATATCGCCCAGCCCTACACCATCCTGTTTTTTTTAACCAAGCCAGGGTTGTTTATGGCTGCCATAGCGCCGCGCTAAGCTGAACGCTAAAGAAGGAAAGTTGCAGATTTTCAACCCTTCTGAATTGAGTCATCCAGTGGAGATTTACAGGCGGGTAAACGCAGACTTCCGTGTAGCTACTGCTACAGTTCATCTGCATGTACGGCAGAACAGAACATCGGCAAGCTTTCCCTTAAGTTGCCAGCTAACGCTAGCGGTTGCTAGCTAGCTAGCTTGGTTGGTTGGCAGAACAAGACATTTTTAGGCGACAAAAATGTTCCAGTTAACTTTGATGAAATGAAAACACAGTGAGAGGGTCAAAGTTTAATAATAAAACACAGACAGCACCCAAAAACAGGTTGCGGTCTATTTTAATGTCCACAGTGTTAGCATGGTTAGCATTGCTAAGCCTCTGTCTGGATTGACAGGTCCTAAAGCATCCCCTGCTTTATCGTCTGTTTAAAAATAAACGGGACCATAATTAACTAAATGAACATCATGCTGTGTTGAAGAAGACTTGAAAACTAGCGATTGAGACCATAAACTCATTATGAAAATGTTTACCGAGGTAATAAATCAAGTGAGAAGTAGACTCATTTTCTCATAGACTTCTATAGAAACAGACTTCTTTTAGGAGCCGGCGGAGTCGCCCCCTGCTGGAAGTTACAGAGAATGCAGGAGCTTCCCAAAAGCTTCGTCCATTATTATTATTTTTACAGTTTATCGTTCTATGCAGCAGTGTAAAAACACACCTGAAGCTGGATGATGTGTGTCTGGTTCTCACCTGTGCTGACTCTGGTGGAAGAGCGCGTGTCCTTCTGACCGAGCTCGCTGGCAGCATCCACTTTGGAGCAAAGATCCAGCTCCCCGTTGGTGGATCCGTGCTCGTCAGACACGTAGGAGATGCGATCCGATTGGTCGGTGGTGTCGGAGAGGGCGTGGCTGCTGCAGGGCGTGTCAGAGCGGTGGTGATGAGGATGATGGTGGTGGTGCTGCTGGTTTAGTTTGGAGCGGAGAGATTCGATTATCTTGTCCTTCTGCTGCAGCTCCTTACTGAGCCTGAACACAAACACACAGAGTAAATATTAATGTGTTTTAGTTATCAATCAAGTCAACCCATTTTATTTGGGGTGGCAGCAGCTCAGTCAGTAGGGGGTTAGGAACCGGAGGATTGCTGGTTCAAGTCCCCGTATGGACCAAAGTATGGTGGTGGACTGGTAGCTGGAGAGGTGCCAATTCACCTTTTGGGCACTGCCAAGGTGCTCTTGAGCAAGGCACTGAACCCCCTTTCCATGGTCAGCCCCCTCACTCTGACATCGCTCCATTAGTGCATGTATAGGTACTGAGCGTGTGTGTGTGTAATTCAGGCCTGTGTACAATAACGAGTGAAAATATTGGAATTCATATATTATAATTAATAAATTATTATTTAAAGGGATGAGCGATTTTTATCGGTATCGACTTAGGCATTGTTTTTATACATCAGCCCGATGAACAAAACTGGCCCGATGTCAACAACCAATGGTTATTTCTGTTGTGTGTCAGGGCGGCGCTGGTGTTTGTTTGTGTGTGTGTGTGTGTGTGTGTGTGTGTGTGTGTGTGTGTGTGTGTGTGTGTGTGTGTGTGTGTGTGTGTGTGTGTGTGTGTGTGTGTGTGTGTTGGCCTGAACTGAAATAAAACTGAAATAAATTAACCTTTACTGCACTGGTAATGTAAATCCAGGTGTAGTCTGGATCAACGCCTGAACATCCCTCACCTTCCGCTCTCTGTGTGTTGCCGTTCTCAAACTCTGTTCGCTTCAGGAAACAACAAGAAAGTTGGAGTTGAACGTTTACTGCACCGACAGAACATGTGGCGGCTTCATTAGTTGCCCTGCGTTGTAGAGAGCATTAATGGGTAAGGATGTACCCAGTGTGTGAGCCACCTTCCTGCTGATCGGACTCTCCCATCGAGGCTTAGCTGACTGCATTGCGTTGCTGTAGGGAAGCCTCTTAGTGACGTAAACATACATGACACTGCATCACGTCACACAGACTCACACTCTCCCAAGAATCACATTACAGAGACTCATACTTTCCCAACAATAACATGTTTACACTGATGTGACTGAATGGAAAAAATGGAAATGCAGCCATCCAGAGGCTGAGTGTCCCCTGCAGCCGATCTAATTAACAGTGACGTGTGTGGACACAGTTACCGTGGTGAAGGTCATTTATCGAAATTGATTACGTACGTGCGTGCACACACACACACACACACACACACACACACACACACACACACACACACACACAACAGTACTTTTCCATCTGTCTTTCCAAATGTCCCTTCTTATTTCTTGTATTTTCTTGTTCAAAACGGTTGTGACAGGGGTAACCAGCTATAGCCTGACTTTGCCCAAAGTAAAAAAATTTAAAAAAGACACAGCAACCAACACTTTCTCTCACACATATACGTCTATATTAGGCTACATCTACACTATTACGTTTTTTATTTTTAAGCAGCGTTTTGAGACAAAAACAATCTCGCTCCACACAAGAGTTTTAGCTCCAGCAGCCAAACTAATTGACTTCTTTTTTCAACACATCTGACAACACATATCACATGACCATGTAGTACGTCAGTATGTCGTTTTTAAAAACCTCTAAGTTCTCATGGTCACCGGCTGTGTTTTCATGTCTTACTTTTGGAGTTGTGCGAGCAGCGTCCTCCTCTCCCTGTCGGTGAGTTTCTTCAGCAGCAGCAGCTCTCTCTCCTGAGCCTTCCACTCCCACAGAGAGAAGGAGAACAGGGAGTCTCTGTACAGTGGGTTGCTTTTCGACAGCATCGCCTTCCACAAAGGAGCCATGAGCCCCCTGCTTACCCTGGCCAAGTCGATGGCCCTCTGCCTGGACTACTGACTGACCATCCCTCCCCTGTTTCTCCCTCCTCTCTGTATCTCTCTCTCTCTCTCTCTCCCTCTCTCAGACTCTCGGGTCGTTTAAAATGTTCTCCGTTGCAGTTTGTCCTCCCAGCCGTGTCTCCAGAGGCGACTGAGGTCCTGACCTCCGGATTGTGTGTGGCAGCAGGTACAGTGGACAGGCAGAGCGTGAGCGAGGGATAAAGAAATGGAGGGAGGGAGAAAGGATCGTGTGAGCCAATCCTCTGATTACGTTTTGGGTTTCCCGCGGAGATTTACTCTCGTGACTTCCTTCCTGCACAGATCCTGGGAGTGTATGGGCTGGGACCACAGGTGGTAACCCAAATAGATCCCAAATGAGACTCTAAAGATACAAAGACGAGAATGTGGAGGGTGCAGACGGAAGCCAGACAATCACATATTGATGCCTAACGCTGAAGATGTAAAGACATTGACGTCCAAATGTTGAACTGTAGACCCAACAGCCAGATGGTTTGATGACAGGACTATGTGTCTTTATGGGTTTGTAACGGGTATGAATGCTTTCTGTTTTTGATTTTTTTTAATGAGCACACTGCACACTTAGCAACTTAGTTGCATGGCAATAAAGTATTAACTCTTGAATCTTGAACAGCCGCCAACATACATCAAGAAAATTATATTCAGAGTGCTGCTCAGATAAAAGCACAGTTTGGATATTTTACCCCAGTAGCATTTCATTTAAATTATTATTATTATATTTAGCTCCGTTGTGAACAAAGCACTAACTCAACTGCCTGAGGATAGTTGCACATGCACTTTGCGTGTCCTTTTCTCTCTATCTGGTTAATAGCTCTGCTAAATTTAGCTTTCCTCTTCCCACTGTTGCCCGTCTCTGCTTCCAAAATAGTGTGTTTTTTTTTTGCATTGACGTCTTGAATAGTGCCCTCAAAGGAAAGCTTATTATAACTCTGGACACAACCTATCCCACCAGCAAACACTGCAGCAGCATCAGCAGCCCTGAGGGGGGGGGATGTAGTGACGAAGGAGCAACAAGACAAGGGAGAGGGAAGTGCGTAAGAAACGTGCGGATGTCCCAATCCTGGGGGCTTGTGTGTTCACGCTGCAGTGGCCGTCAGAGAAAGAGAGAAACAACAGAAGCTGAATGAACGATCAGCCACTAAGCAGCACTTCCGTTTTTTTCTTCTGTCCACCTGCAGAAACGCGTAAGCTTCCTCTCTGCTTCCAGAGCGAACTCCTAAATAAGTGATGCCCTTCTTTTCGGGATTTGTTGGAGGGTTATAAAACGTGAAAGTATGTCCCACGTTGGAGGAAGAAGAAGCTTCTCACCAGGAGAAAACTTTACGTCCAGGTTAAGCTTTGCAGAAAATACAAGAACTGATACTCGAGGAATAGCAGATCAATTCAAGTCAAGGCTGCATTATTTATCCGCCTCGAAATTAAAAATAAATCCAGAGCTGGAGGTTTAGCATCATGTGCTGCTCCTGATACACTGACGCAAAGTGATGCTCTCCTCTGAGCTACGTCCTACCCTCATATTTCCCTCCCCCCCCCCCCCCCTCTCTCTCTCTCTCCCTCTCTCACTCCCTCTCCCCCTCTCTCTCCCTCTCCCTCTGCGTTTAGCTGCTAATGACCCATTTCCCTTCCCACTGTAAGTCTTAATAACTTAACCTGATTAGAGCCCATGTCAACACACTCTGAGCAATGCAGGCAGCAAAAGCCTCGGCAGCATTACGCCATCAGTGCGATCACAATCGCACTGTATATGTAGATATACATTCATCCACATAATGTCGCTTTAATTATACCACAGTCAAGTCAAACATTGGCTAATCCTTTCCTAAACCGGTTTAACACAAAGTGATGAAACATTTTGCCCATTGAATTTCTGTCAGTTTTTTGTGTGTTCCTTTTATCTGGTGTTTTAATTTGTTCTCCTTGTATATTTGTTAGCTGGGGTTTTATCTTTGCATTATTTACGTGACTGTAGGCTATTAGATTAAGTTCAATTTGATTTCTTTGTGGAGAACTTTGTGACTGGTGTGTGTAAAAGGTGCTCAAAGACTGAGATGGCTGGTCACATGGGAAACATACCCATTATCTCGAGAAAGCCTGGCATAGGAAGAAAAAAAAGCTCTTCACTGAGATGCTCTAGATGATATTTTATTTTTATTCATTTTTTTGTTTTTTGTTGTCTGTCACTCGTGTATTTCTCCACATGATTTGTATATGAGAGACTGGAAGATGTCTGGTAAATAATGGTGTCTTGTAACCCTTACGGGATGGGCCAAATGTTTGGCATGACAGAAATTAAATAAAACTAAAAACTATTTAAACCTATGGTGTGTAGTTTCTGTCGCCCCCATGAGGAGTTCTAAGTAATGACAACAAAACTGTCTGCGCGTCTGTTGGTACGCAAACTATGCTGCCTGCACAATCCGCAAGACATGCACAAGATGTTCGCGCATGCGCAGATGATAATCCTGTTTTACGACGCCACGGTCTGTTCCACGCTTGCGCACCTTTACACATCGGGAATTTCATTCATTTTACAGCGCTCTGGTGTTCGTTTTGAAGTTAAGTAGGCCTAATACCATATAGCAATGAATCACAAAGGGGAGTGTGGAGGAAACTGAAGGTCTGCACTGACAGAAAGACTCAGACTTCATTCCACGTGTAACCAAAATGGTGTATGTTCATGTAACACGTAACAACTCCTTTATTATTTTGGATTGGCAACCACGTAAACACCTCGTAATGCATAGCGTGAGCTACATTTAAAAACATCACAGCATCCCCACACTACAGAACAACGTGGCCACGGCGTAGTACACGGACGTCGATATGCGTTTTTGGATCAGTGACAATAAGTACTTAACTATAGTGTAGGGAAACCGTCACGTTTTCTACTACGTATTTAGTATATTATCTACTACGCATATCGGATCGTGCAGGCAGCACAGATCGCGTACCGACCATGAAAAGCCCTGGGGTGGGGGGGAGGTTAATATTGTCACTATATAAAGTATTGTATTTCATCTCCGTGTTTAGGAAATGGATGTTGTGTCTTTTTATGCCTTATTTCATTTCTTCAAACTAAAGATGGCCTCTCAGTGTCTCATACCATTCGCCTTCTAATATGTGAACATGTTCTAGGGTCTTCTCTCCTCTGTGACAGTAAACTGAATATCTTTGAGTTGTGGACAGACACATTTTTCCCCATTTTCTGACATTTTATAAACCAAATTAATCCATTAATCCAGAAAATAGATTAATCGACAATGAAAAATAATCGTTAATTGCAGCCCTAGTTCAAATCCTAAATCCTGCGCTGATTTACTAAAACACTGGTTAAGTAAAAAGATCATGAACATGTCCCGTCTCAGGCTTCAAGCCACTCCCATCTGTTCCTAAACCTACAGCATGCCTGAACGTAAAGATGTTAATCTTGCACAGTTGTTACAAGAGTTGTTGTAGAACAAAACGTTTCCTTATGTTCAATAAAAAAAAAAAAAAACATAATCTAGGCTGTATCCTATTTCTTTCAAAGCGAATTCGGTGTTTAAACGATATTAAAGTCTGGGGTAAGGTTGGGGTGTTATTTTTCTGTATCGGAACATCTTGTCGTGGATTATCGCCACTTGATTGTGTGCGCATCACATACAATATGTCACACAGTCTTAGTGTGAATTAAGTTAATGCATGGATTAATGCACACACACACACACACACACACACACACACACACACACACACACACACACACACACACACACACACACACACACACACACACACACACACACACACACACACACACACTGTACATTCAGAATCAGAGAGAGAGTCTAAATAAGATGGTTGTCGCAGAAACATACTCGATAATTCTCCGTATAACATCTGGTCGGCCATCTGCGCAACAACATGATGTTAGATTACTGCAGGCCTTTCTCTCCCTCTCTCTCTCTCCCTCCCTTTCTCTCTCCCTCTCTTTGTCCTTCTCTCCCTCTCTCTCCCTCCCCCCTCTCTATCTCTCTTTGTCTCTCTCTCCCTTTCTCTCGCTCCCCCTCCCTGTCTCTCTCCCACACCTCTCTCTCTCTCCATCTCTCTCTCTCTCTCTCTCTCTCTCTCTCCCCCCCTCCCTTTCTCTCTGAGGGGAAACTAATTATTCAAAGAGAACTGTTTGTTTATCGTGGTTTGACCCAGCACTCACCCTCTCTAACAGCCATCCAGCTTAAAGGACCAAACACGGGTTGATTTTTTTGCATCTTTCTTATTTTTCTTATTTTTCTCACTTATTAAAAAAACTCTCAGTGTTTTCTACCTTTTAGGCATTTGACTCTTCCCATCTCAGTCAGGTATGACTCGTGTTGTGAAACAGATTTAAATGACTGAACATCCAGAACATTCATCACTCATCCAGAAGAGGAAAGTGTTCATATTATGCTCATTTTCAGGTTCATAAATTGTATTTTGAGGTTATATCAGAATAGGTTTACATGGTTTAATTTAAAAAAAAAACCAACATATTTTTGTTGTACTGCACATTGCTGCAGCAATGTGTGTTGAGCTCTCTGTTTTAGCTACAGAGTGAGACATCCTATTTCTGTACCATCTTTGTTGGGAGTCGCACATGTGCAGTAGCTAGATAAGGATCACATCAGTTAGCTAGCTGTTTCTCTAACTTCAGTCAGTACAAGGCAGGATTAGCCGGGAGACTTCTTCTAAACGAGGGTGCACTTCCAACTTTGCGTGGAATACCTGCAGAACAGGGACATGTAAATAGTTCTTTTGTAGATTATGATGAACTCGTGTGTGTTGTAGCTAACCGCTAGCATGCTAGCGCTAGCATGGTTTAGCCCCCTCGTATTGGCTAGAGACGAGACTTCCTTTAATATTAGTCTGAATAATTAATCATTTCTGCTTTTTTTTATCTCCAGGATTAGGTATAATTTCCTATAAATAAGGTTTATTGACCATGAATTCCAAAAAGAAGTGGAAAACTAGTAATAAGTTGGTGTTAGTGGTGTTCATACTGTACATGGTAGTGAAAGGAAGTGTAAAACGGGGGGAAAGGAGCCAAAGACATTGAAAAAAAAAAACGCCAAAAGGGTCGAAAAAAGAAACAAAAAAAGAAACAAAAATGTCAGAAAAAGTGAACATTTTCACAGGAGGACAACATGAGCATGGTCCAATGGAAGACAACACAAGGGTTAACATCGTGAGCGGTCGCAATTTGGTTATGTTATAACTAAAACACAAAAACTACTTAAAAACGCACACGTTTATTTCTTATTTAATCGGGACAGGAACCCCGGTCTCCTGGGTGAAAGTCCTGCATTTGTTTTGTGTTTTGGGATTATACTTCCTCACCTTACTTCCTGCTTTTCTCCCGTCGTAACTACTACGCCCACTAGAGGGCGCCGCCACTATAAACATAAATATGAGATTCATAATTGCTGCTTGCATGGGAGCGTTTTTCGGTGGACAGACTCGCTGAAACATGTCTGTCTCATGATGATGTAAACTTCAACCAAATGGATTTGATTCTGATTCCGTCGGTCCCGATTTGATTACATTACCAATTTGATATCAATTACATAAAATACCAATTTTATTAATCGATATCAGATGACTCAAACAAAGATTGATTGTTTTAAACCCAACCCTAATTATTTCTGGTTGTTCAGCAGGACTACAGACTTTTTCTGTTCCTCTTGCGTAACCGTTTGTCCTGATCTCACTTGTGCGGTCGTTTTGTTTCTCTCTTCTTTTGTCCCTCCATCATCGCTCTCTCTCTCTCTCTCTCTGCTGTCTGCCTAATTAGGTAACCAATCGACCGGACAGTTAAAAGTCCTCGCTCGGACATCAGCTGACCCCCCGCTGGTCACTACTCCCCAGCTCAAATAAATTATGAGTTGGATGAGTTGTATGGTTTGGATGGCAGTGGTTGGAGGGCTCTGGCCCCGCAGGACTTCTTGTCAGAGCGGCCAATTTAAGAAGTTGCTGAAGGGCCCAAAGAGATGTCCTGTCCTGCCAGCTGCGACCAGCAGCAGGGAACAAGACTTGACTTGGCTTGTAAGAAAAGACGAGTGAAAGAAACCAAAAAAGGCATGTGGCACAGAAGAACAAAGATAAAACAAAGATTTTCTCACCAGTTAGCACAGAAATATATGTTTTGACTAAACCTATATTTCTTTCTTTTTGTTTTGTTGGCCTTTTTCTTTATTTATTTATCAGCTACACAAGTATATTTGTCATGATACAGATCACAAGTCTGTGCCTATAGATGTGTGTTAGGAGTGGTACGGTTCACAAAAACCACGGTTCGGTTCGTATCACGGTTTTAGGGTCACGGTTTTCGGTTCTGTACGGTTCTTGTTATTTTTTCTTTTAATCTTTAACACTCCAGAAATATACTTCAGCATAAGATATATAGCTAAAATGTTGCACAATACATGCACACAGTGGCAGTTCTATCTATTGTTTGATTTCCGCTTTCATCAAAGGTAACATGAAATCCAAAATGTTCCCACACACCAGACTTATACGACGCTGGAGCATCCTCCAACCCCGGGCAGCCTTCCTCATCTCTCCCACTTACCATTTCTACACGTGACGTGACCTGCAGCAGCAGCACTCCACACTCCACCTGAGGATCGGTCGGCTCGCCGCCTCTCAAAATCGGACGAAAATCTTTTAAACTGACCTTTGTCGATCAAAAAAACAGACAGATTTAGCATCGGCACGGCCTATTTCTCGCTTACAATGTTTTCAGAAACACTTTTCGGTGAAATATTTTCGTAAAATATGAGTCCATTTTGAAATTCGGGAGCAGCAAGAACCACGTGACGCGTTCGTCCAATCAGCTGCCATGTGTTGTGTTCGTCGCACTCATCCCCCTCGTCGTTTCCAGTAAGTGTTTTAACATAGGTGTGTAAAGTGGGCACTACGGCAGTAAGTGGTTAGTGCACATTAACAGTGTACTGACGAACCGTGCGACGCACACACGCTCCTAACCGAGACAAGCCAACTGAGCGGTTTGGATGTTTGATGATTTCATGAACCGTACCACCCCTAATGTGTATCCAGCGCTTTCATTAACCAACCAATTAGCTCTGTCATTGATTAAACTGAGATCATCGTTCGTTATCCAGCGAGCATCTGATTATTCTGCCTTCATCGGCCCGAGCCTCACACACACCAATACTTTCCATTGACCAACCTTGAGCCTGCTGTTACACAGAACAGAGACGCACACACACACACACACACACACACACACACACACACACACACACACACACACACACACACACACACACACACACACATTTGTTTCACTATCTTTGTGGGGACCCATCATTGACATAATGCATTCCCTAGCCCCTTACCCTAACCTTAACCATCACAACTAAATGCCTAACCTTAACCCTTACCCTCACCCTAACCATAACCTAATTCTAACCCTAATCCTAAAACCAAGTCTTAACCCTCAAACAGCCCTTTAACCTTGTGGGTTCCAGCATTTTGGGCCCACAAAGCTGTCGGGACCCCACAAGTATACTGGACTCCCAGTTTTTTGACCCCACGAATATAGTAAAACAAGCACACACACACACACACACACACACACACACACACACACACACACACACACACACACACACACACACACACACACACACACACACACACACACACACACACACACACACACACACACACACACACACGCGTAAATGAGCACTGACCGGATGGCGAGCAGCTCTGTTTTCTCATCTGGATCTTCGGGATGATCTCCTGTGGGAGACATAATAATATCATTTGTTTACATAAATTGAATTAGAGCTGCACGATATGAGGAAAATATGTGATAACGTTGTTGAATAACATAATAAGGATATTACGTGCGATAAATAAACAGATATTAATGCGTACTCCGTTCTGCCTTTCTGCTGCGTTCAGTATTCTGCTAACTGCTTGTTGAATTAAAAAACTGAAATACTCTCCAAAATTTGTTCATTAGTGAAGAACAAAGGCACAAATTAAAAAAGAGAATGATATTAACATTTAGGATTGCAGTTTTCTACTGATAATCTCTTTTAATTAAACAACAACACTTCCAACAAGTCCTCCAAACCATACGACGGGACTGGTTAGGTTTAGGCACAAAAACTACTTACCGGTAGTTAAGTTTAGAAAACAATGTTTTTTTGGGTTTAAATTAGACGTTACTTCCCTTCCTGAAGGTTATGCACGGGACACTGAACGTGAAAAACATTTAAAGAGTCGATATGTAATTCCCTGGAAAACGTTTGATTTTTTTTAAGTGTCAAAAGGGTAATTTTTTTATGATTTTTTCTCAAAAAAAAAACAAAAGCGTAAAAAAAAACGGGTTTGGGTTCAAACCTCTCCGGGAACCATCACCTTATCGTGGTGGAGAGGTCTGTGTGTCCCTATGAAACTGAGGGCTGTGTTGTCTGGAGCTTGGTGCTCCTGGTAGGGTCTCCCATGGCAAAGTGGTCTCAGGTGAGGGGCCAAACAAATTATGGTTCAAAAACCCCTATGAGAAATCGAGGAAGAGATGGAGTGACCCTGCCCAGAGGAAGCCCGGGGCCCCCGTCTGGAGCCAGGCCCAGATGGAGGGCCCGTCAGCGAGCACCTGGTGGCCGGGTTTGCCACGGAGCCCGGCCGGGCACAGCCCGAAAAAGCTACGTGGCATCCATCTCTCCATCCCATGGGCCCACCACCTGTGGGAGGAACCGCTGGGGTCGGGTGCACTGCCACATGGGTGGCAGTGAAGGTCAGGGGCCTCGATGGACCAGACCCGAGCGGCAGAGGCTGGCTCTGGGGACGTGGAATGTCACCTCTCTGTTGGGGAAGGAGCCGGAACTTGTGCGGGAGGTGGAGCGCTACCGGTTGGATCTGGTGGGACTTACATCTCCACCCAGTCTCGGTTCTGGAACCATACTCCTGGATAGGGGTTGGACTCTTTTCTTCTCCGGAGTTGCCCAGGGTGTGAGGCGCCGGGCGGGTGTGGGAATACTCACAAGCCCCCGGCTGAGCGCCGCTACGTTGGAGTTTACCCCGGTGGACGAGAGGGTCGCCTCCCTACGCCTGTGGGTTGTGGAGGGGAAAACTCTTGTTTGTGCATATGCACCAAACAAGAGTTCGGAGTATTCGGCCTTCTTGGAGACCTTTAATGGAGTCCTGTATGGGGCTCCAGTGGGGGACTCCATAGTTCTGCTGGGGGCCATCAACGCGCACGTGGGCAATGATGGAGACACATGGAGAGGTGGGATTGGGAGGAACGGCCTCCCTGATCTAAACCAGAGTGGTTGTTTGTTGTTGGACTTCTGTGCTAGTCATGATTGTCTATAACAAGCACCATGTTCGAACATAGGGATGCTCATAAGTGTACCTGGTACCAGAGCACCCTAGGCCGAAGGTCAATGATCGATTTTATAATGGTTTCATCTGATCTGAGGCCTTATGTTTTGGACACTTGGGTGAAGAGAGGGGCGCAGCTGTCAACCGATCACCATCTGGTGGTGAGTTGGGTCAAATTTGACCCGAAGACAACACAAGGGACTTTGAATCAATCAGACAGCCTATTAATGGAATCTGTCTCTTCTGATTTCTCGGCTGTATATGACATTGACGTTAATAAAACCAGAGCACTCACGTCCGCTGATCTTTGCGCCGACTCGCTGTGCCAGAGCGCCGCTCTGAGCCAGCTGCTCCCTGAAGCTCTGGCCCATGTAGTAGTCGATGTCGTTGGCCCTCAGCAGCTCCTCGAAGGCCTTGGTGGTGTCGCCCAGGTGCTGCGTGAGGATGTTGCACACGCCCCGACCCTCCCTCAGCCGCTGGCGGAGGTGGGACAGCTCTCGGGCCTGAGCCTGGATCAGAGTATCGAATTTACTACAGAGAGAAAGAGAAAATGGGTGTTACATATTATAATTTTGGACAATCTAAGATGACATGAAAAATAAATAGTACTCTACATTTATACTTTTCTTTTCATGTTACTTTCTACTTCTACTCCGCTACATTCCAGAGAGAAATATTGTACGTTTTACTCCACTACATTAATCTGTTACAGCTTTAGTTACTAGTTACTTTACACATTCAGATTTCTGCACACAAAACACATGTAGTTTATAAAATCTGATGTTTTATTATAAATTAAAGCCAACAATATAACGGCTACAAGTCCAGCTGAATTGATGAGACCATTAAACACACAACTGTTTGGATCCTTCACACTTTCTAAAATGGGAGGATTGTTCTTTACTTTTAATACTTTAAGTACATTTTCCTGATGATACTTACAGACTTTTTCATAAATAACATTTTCAATGCCGGACTTTGACTTGTAACAAAGTATTTTTTACAGTGTGGTATTAGTACTTTCACTTAAGTAAAGGACCTGAATACTTCTTCCACTGTTGCTCTACCTGAGACTGCTGCTATTGATGGTTAGTATTTGGATCCCCATTACTCTTCTGGACCAAACTAATATCCCTTCAGGAGACAATAAAGTGTATTCTATTCTATTCTCCTTTTGTATGTATACATTTGTTTTTCTGTATTTATTGTTTATTTCATATTAATGTTTAATACACTGAACAAAATTATAAACGCAACACTTTTGTTTTTGCCCCCATTTTTCATGAGCTGAACCCAAAGATCTAAGACTTTTTCTATGTACACAAAAGGCTTATTTCTCTCAAATACTGTGTTAGTGAGCCGAGATAATCCATCCACCTCACAGGTGTGACATATCAAGATGCTGATTAGACAGCATGATTATTGCACAGGTGTGCCTTCGGCTGGCCACAATAAAAGGCCACTCTAAAATGTGCAGTTTTAGTGTATGTGTGTTTGTTTGTTATTTTACGTATGCACCTTTCACCAAGGCAAATTCCACATTACTGTACTTATTGTGGCAATAAAACCATTTCTGATTCTGACTGTAGCTACAGTTTGGTCACACATGATAAATGGGACATCGTGTTCCCATTCTGGTGTCAGTTAATCCCCCTCTGACTGTCATCTGAATTTACATAAAAAACATCTGTGGTTCTGCTTGATTGCCACGGGCTGATACTGATGGAAAGTGACGGATAAAGCCTGCAGTGATTAACGGAGCCGAGTCAGTGCGACGCTGATACACTGTCCTGGATGGATCACACCAGTGTTTGTGAATGTTTGTAGCTCATTTATGGCGACTTGTTTGTAGTGTACAATCTCAAAAAGTGACCAGCAGCTTTATATACCTAGAACACAAAGAAAAACATGTCTTTATTTAAAACGGGTCTGTTTTATAAAGATATTTTATCATATTTTAGTAAGAAGTCTCCCCGTTTTCAGATTTTCTCTTGATTTTGCTGCAAATTCAGCATTTCTTCCGAGTTCACATTTTGATAAATTCAATATCATGTCCGTTTCCATGGCAATATTTCCACAAGTACAACATCAGAGTCATGTCACACTCACCACTCTGCTTTTTTCTTTTACTGACATTAAGACAATAATTCTTTGTATTACAAATTATCTGAAAATGTTAATGTTCAAATATGCAAATGAGGCATTATCTAATGCTAACTTTCGGTGAATTTAGAAGAAATCTACTGACACAAATAGACAAACTGTAGTAAATCAACACCTTAATGTGTATTTGGGATGTTTTTTCCCCACTAGTTGGAAAGAGGACATGTTATGCAAGCCAGCATAGCCCAAAACGCAAAAAATATATATATTTTTTGCTTGTAGTGTCTGTAGTGTTTACAGTGTATACTGTGTATAACACCAGTGTGTAACAGTGACTTGTAAAGTGAGTGTCTGCAGTCATGTATTACAATAAGTAAGGCAGTAAGTGGTTAGTTTCACAAGTAGTACTGTAGTGGCAATCTGACAACAAAAAATGCCACTGAAGGGAATTTGAAACCATTTCCAACACTTGCTTGTGCAAATAATGAGGTCCGCCATCATCTAAAGGTTAATCCTCTATTTTATAAATGCATTTAAAAATACCTACAGAAAGACTGACTGTGCAAGATTAACAACAAGCAGACGAGATCTAAAAACGTCACTCGCACACAGCTGAGGTTGAAAAACTGTGTGGCTTCCCAGATCCTAATTCCTCAATCCCCTTCCCACCCGTGATTCCCTTTCTAACCTCTGATTAGCACACATACACACAGGAGAGCAGGTGGCGTCTCACACACACACACACACACACACACACACACACACACACACACACACACACACACACACACACACACACACACACACACGTCTAAATTGGCTACAACAAGTACGATGCACGCTGTATGCATGTCTTCATCAGAGCATGCTCAGTAAACATCATCAATAATCAAACAGCAGTTGTCCGTGTACAGTTTGTATATGGAAACACAGTGTCTCCCATTAATAAAAAAAGAAAAGAAAAGGAAATTGTATTTCCCCGTCACTCACCCAGGCCAGGTGGCAGACTTCACGTCCTCACTGACGGACTTGTTGCCTCCTTTCCTCAGCTGGTCCTCCAGTGCATCCACGCGGGACGCCAGCGCCTTCAGGCCTCTGTCCGGGTGGGGGTGACAGGGCGATGCCAGAGGACCCCCGTCAGACGACTGCCAGCCCTCGTCGTCCTCCGACGCCTGGAAGGACCAGTTGACTTTGCGAGGGGTGGAGGGTACGAAATCGCTGGAGGTGGAGAGGGAGCGCAGGCGGCTCTGGAGGCCGCGGATCACCGCCTGGGAGCGAGACAGCTGGGAGCGAAGGTCCTCCACCAGGCGCTGGAGAGAGGACATCTCGTCTCCGTCACCGGAGCCCTGGGGGGTTCCTTTAGTGATTGATATAAAGTGTTTATTTCTAATACGTTAAAAACAACAAAGACATCTGTGAGCACTTGACGGTCTGTTTACATAGCTGACAGGAGTGAGAAGAAATATAAACTTATTTAATCCCACCCTGTGTCCGCAAATCAATGATTGGAAAATCTAGCCATCCCAAATGCCATTTTACATGGATGAAAATGAAATGAAAACATGTATGTACAGTATGTATTATTCATGCATCATGTTTGAATGTTTAACATAGGACTACATGTAGACGGCACAGTGAATCCTTAATCTTAACTGTACTGCTACCATAGTGGCTACTTTACCTATAGTATGCTTATCTTCAATGTCTTTGCCTTATTTATATGTTGGTTTCATATTATTTTATGTTTTCAGACATTTTCATTTTGAAAAAAAAACTAAATTTTTTAATATAATTTGACGTAAGGGTCACGGACGCGTTATTATGGAACCCATGCAACTTCTAGGAGGGACCTGGCTTCAATAGCATTCACACACTACTATTGGCCAGGCATCGATGCTTACACAAGGTAAGGGAACCTGATTTGTTCAGGTCCTATCCCCTGACCAATCGGCTATCCTAACCTTAACCACTCGAGGTCAATGCCTAACCCCAACCAATTGGGCTGCTTCGTAGGGCGGGACTTGCCTAGAAGTTACGTGGGATCCATAATAACGCGTCACGGACCCCCTGTTGAATGTATTGCCATGTATTCTCTCTCCCTCATACCCAAAATCAATTTCAAATTATAGAAATTATTTTCAAAAACGAGGAACATAAACAAGGAAAGAATACATTTCATAAACTCAAAACCAAAAAAAAACAATACATTAATAAAAAACAACAATAATAATAATAATAATAATAATAATAATGAATGTCAACCCCCTTGTTTCTCCCTGTAACCCATGGAAACCATGTCCTTATACCTGATTTTAAACTGCTTTATAAAATACTGTACCTTTAGTTAAGGTGGAGCTGCTGCTGGTGTTGGCAGGCCACCACTGGGAACCACAGTCCAGAGAGGTGCACATCTCCAGGTCGTCAAACTCTGTCAGGGAACATACAGTCACACACATTCATCACTTTGATATAAGCAGCGTTAAGCAGTAATAAATACTACATTATGGAGAAGCAGCGTTCCTTTTTTAGGCACACAACAAACAGGCCAACATTTTCTTTTGTTCCTTGTGCAATTAGAGCGACAACAGGGAGTGACTGATGGGAACAACAATCTTTGACATTGGTCCAGTATTAAGAGAGATCGCTGCAGTTGGCAGCAGAGAAACAAGCTACAATGTAAGTTAATAGGGTTATTGTCCAGCTTGTGTTTACCTTCACAAATGTACTTGTGTTGCCGCTGACAGGCTCAGATTAATATTCAAAGTGTTTGACAACATTATGGAAAGGATTTCTAAGGAGGTCGACATTTCTGTTAAAGAGTAAGATCCTTTTTTTAAACATAAAAACATCTGCGAAATTGTGTTCGCTTAACCCACCAGACTCCATGTAAATAAACAATTATTTTAGCATTGTAAAATCCACTTCATTCAAAGTCGACAAAAATAAAATAAAACTGTGAAAAAACGTTTTGGGTCGTCTAGTTTTGGTTGAAATGAACACATAGTTTACCGATTTACATGTGAAAATATGTTGGCTCTATACACGCTAAAAGTATTCTTTTTTCAATAGAGTCTGGTGGGTTCATTGACCAAGCATGGGAATCATTGTTTAAACCCTTTACAATGAAGATCTCTAAAGTTATTTTGATTTTTACAAAAGTATCTTTAAAATACAGTGTCCTTAAAAAGGGATGTTTCTTTTTTTACTGAGTTTATTTTGATGATGCAACTGTTTCTGTCTGAGCTGTTCTTTGCTTCCCTCTGCTGTTTTTATTATGCTACTACAATACCCAGCAGCACTAGCTGCTGTTTCCAGGAAATGTATTGATATTTTATGTTTTAGATAACTTTAACTCATAGCAAAGAACCAAATAGTTTGGTTTCCTTTGCTTTCTGTATGTAGAGAAGATTTAAAACAGAGTCTTCAGGCGCATTAAACAGTCCAGAGGCCGTCCTGCAGAGCAGACGGTCTGTAACAGTGAGACATTCTGTATACTGTACCTGGGCTGCTGGTGTCTTCCCTCTCTGCCTCGTTCTCACTGCGGCCGCAGGTCTCGTAGCCCAGGTCCTGCAGGTCCACCTGGATCTGCTTACTGTCCTGCTGCACGGCTGTCTCCGCTGCACAGACACAGAGGAAGAAGAAAGACGCTTTTCCTTCAGAGTGTCTGCAGATGACGTCACTGGCCTTCATCTAAAGTTTCTTTGATTATTGATATGTTTTAATTATTTTGCAAAATAAATTAAAACGGTAACTTCAATTTTTTTCAATCTGCACCCTATTTTCCCATGTTTTTTTTTGTCTAAGTGACTGATGGGAATAACTGTGTTTAAAATTGGTCCAGTATTGGTCAAGACTGCAGCGGTGAAACAAGCTGCATTGTAACGTTAATGGGCAATTGCACACCTTTGATTTTCATCCACTAAAAGTTCTGTTTTTGCCACTGACGGTCTCAGATTATTATTTTAAGTGTCTTGACAACATTATGGAAAGGATCCCTACAGAGATAGAGCTTTTAGTTAAAAAGTAAGATCCTTTTTGTTTAATATTAAACAGCCCCGAAATCACCATCGCCAAACCAACCAGACTCCATTTAAATAAACTAAAAAACTAAATTTTATCACTGTAAAACACACTTTATTCAAAGTTGACAGAAACAAAATAAAAAAAGTCAAAAAGCCTGGTTCGTCTATCCGCTGTTCTAACACGCTGGTTTGGTGGAACTAAACTCTTAATTCACCCATTTACATGTGCAAATATGCTGGCTCTATACACGCTAAAACTACTGATAATTTACATGGAGTCTGGTGGGTTTCGTGATGGCGATTTCGGGTCTGTTTCATGTTAAACAAAAAGGATCTTACTCTTTAACTAAAAGGTCTATCTCTGTAGGGAGCCTTTCCATAATGTTGCCAGACACTTAGAATAATAATCTGAGCAAAAACAGCTAATTGACGATGCGCAATTGTCCTGTAGGGTGACATTGCAGCCCGGTTTGTGGCTGCCGGTTGCAGAGTTCTCGCTCAATACTGGACCAATGTTTGTTTTTTTTTAAATTATTTTTCTGGACATTTTTAGGCCTTTATTTTCATAGGACAGATGAAGACATGAAAGGGGAGAGAGAGGGGGAATGACATGCAGCAAAGGGCCGTAGGTCGGAGTCGGACCCACGGCCTCTGCGTCGAGGAGTAAACCCCTACATATGTGTGCCTGCTCTAACTGAGCTAACCCGGCCACAATACTGGACCAATTTTAAAGATTTTTGTTCACATTAGTCACTAATGCATGGGAAAATAGGTCCAGGTTGGAAGAAAAAATACCAAAATTACCCTTTAAGTTGCAATTACACATTATTAACACAACAAATAACACTTAAAGCTATAGTGTGTAGTTTCTGTCTCCCCCATGAGGAATTCTAAGTAATGACAACAACACTGTTGGCGCATCCACATGATACAAGCCTTTGGTGATCGTGCACCACCCCTCCTCCACGCAGTTTCTATTAGCCAAGGAGGACACGGAGGATTAAAAACATGATGGACTCTTCAGAAGAGGTAATTATCTTCACTTGAGCTTCAGCGCGCGAATGTCGCCGGACGCCACAATCTTCTGAACATAGTCATACTGAGAAACAGGCAGAGTTGTGTGGAGCTGATAGTTTTAATTAGCTTTGTAGCAACTCATTTGGCAATGGCTTGAATGTAACGGACGTTCATTAATATCAAAAAGCTACACACTAAAGCTTGAAGTCATCAGTAATCACTGATGAGTGTGTGCACTCACTGAGCAGCTCCCTGTAGTCTTTGAGCTGCTCGGCCTGAGCCTGCACCGTGGCTTCAGACACCATCAGCCTCTCCTGCAGCTCTTTGCTCTTCTGCTGCAGACGGACTGTCTTCCCACTTTTCAGCGAGGACACGGCGCCCTGCTGCGGACCGGCTGAACCCTCGCTGTTCACGACATCCTGGAAAAAAAGCAGGAGAAGAAAAGAAGAAAACACTTTTAGGATGGATTGATTATAAATATATAATCAGCGGTGAAAGTAGTATTCAGATCCTATACTTAAGTAAAAGTACTAATCCCACACTGTAAAAATACTATACTACTCTGTAGATGTTATAATCTAAATGTGTCTTAATGTGTAAAGTAACTAAAGCTGTCAGATTAATGTAGAGGAGTAAAAAGTACAATATTTCTCTCTGAAAACTAGTGGAGTAGAAATATAGAAAGTGGCATGAAAAGAAAAGACTCAGGTAAACTACAAGTACCTGAACATTTGTACTAAGTACAGTACTGGAGTAAATGTACTTAGTTACATTCCAGGAGTGTTTATAGTAAGTCTTTTCTGCAGAGCGGCCTCCCTGCTGTAGCTGTACCTGAGAGGATTTGGAGAGTGGGTGCAGTGACTCCGGTCTGTCGGCTCTCTGCTCATCGCCGGGCTGGATGTTTGTCTGCAACAGAGACACAGACAGCTCGCCATCCCAGGGGTCCCACATTTCAGAGATTTCCTCTTCATCCTCCTCCACCACTTCTATGGTAACATCCAACTCTTCCTCCTCATCTTCGTCATCCAACACCTGCTGTCCGTCGCTGTGTTTACCGTCGGGCTGCAGCCCTTCAGCCAGCCGATGCTTCAATTCTCCGTTTTCTGCTTGCAGGCTGAACAGAGCTTTCCTTTAAAACAGACAGAGAGAGATGTACAGTTAGAAATTACATGTTGCCCTCTAGTGGCCAAATACTTGCTTATTGCATCTTTAAAGTTGAATGTATTAGTGTAGTGTTATACAATAAAATATTCTCATTTTTAACATATCCCATGGAAAGATTTAAATTAAATTGTATTAGTCTGTCTTTCAGTACTCTCTGACATGGTCTGGCAATGCGACTTTCCTTACCTCATCTGTGAGAGTGAGGAGAAGCCGGCCTTCTCCAGCTGAGCCTTCAGCTCTCCCAGCTCTCTCTCCACCGCCCTCTTCTGCTCCACCAGCTGTTTGACCTCCATCAGTCCCTGCCTGTCAAACAGCTGATCCTGGGATGAAGCCTTTCCTGGGCCTCCATAACCCTGTTTGGACAGACAGACAGACAGACAGAGTTGTTTCTGAATTATTAGTTACGAGGCCCCTGGGGTGTCACTTACGATTATACAATATGCAAATTTGTACAGAGGCCCGACAGAAGTGAGTCATAAAAACTGTGGAGAAAAATCCACGCTTGGGCATGTGCCTTTGGCATTGTTATTCGAAATGAGTTGTTTTTGCATCCAACCATTTTGAAAAATTCTTCCAGGTACGGCCAGGGATGTAGAAGGGTTGGCTGGTCTTCCTGGCTACCAACCTTCTCGCTGGTACTAGGTTGGGACATTTCGCTAGAGTTCTCTTGAGTCTCTGCCACGGACATCTTCGTACTAGACTACACATGTCTGCTATTTCCTTGCGGGAGTGTGACGTGATTTGTGTCATGTGCAGGTGCGAAGGATCACGTACAAACCAATAGGGTGTCAGAATGGTATATGTTTATACTTCTCATCCAACCTCAATCAAATACACTCTATCCAGATGGCGCGATTTATCTGGATAGGTTGTTTTTGGTGTTTTTTTTTTAACGATGACAAGCCGGAATGAAAACAAGCCAAACTGAAATAGGAGTAACGAGGCTATTTTTAAAATGTAAGGAGTAGAAAGTACAGATAATTGCGTGACAATGTAAGGAGTAGAAGTAAAAAGTCTGCTGTTAAATAATATCTCCAGTAAAGTATAGATACCCAAAATTTCTACTTAAGTAAGGTAACAAAGTATTTGTACTTCGTTACTTGACACCTCTGAACGGGACACAAACCCCGGTCTCCTGGGTGACAGTCCTGTGTTGTTTGACCCATCCACCACCCCAACCAATGTCCCTACGCGGCATTTTGGGATTTCATACTCGCTACCGTTGTCACTCTTAATAATACGTCATCTTAAAGCGCTGCGTAGCTGCTGCTCTGCTGCTGCTCTGCTGCTCTGCCCGGTGCGTTCCACACATTTTGCGCCGGTGTCTGAGACTGACAGCCACAGACCAAGCATCCATATTTTACACATTGGGAGTTAGAACGGCTTGACAAATCTTTAGAATGACCCTGCCCTCTCTGGAGGACACCTTCAGGGGTGTGTCGCATCCCCCGTCATCACCTGTTCTGTCTGTTACCCTC
This sequence comes from Zingel zingel, assembly GCA_023566125.1. Taxonomy (NCBI): domain Eukaryota; kingdom Metazoa; phylum Chordata; class Actinopteri; order Perciformes; family Percidae; genus Zingel; species Zingel zingel. The sequence goes on along the minus strand of CM042322.1, from coordinate 33,042,696 downwards.
CGGCAGGCGCTACAAAGTACTCAAAGCTCGCACCTCCAGACTGAAGGACAGTTTTCATCCAAGAGCCATCACTGAACTGAATCAAATCAAAATCAAACATTTCCCTACCTTGGTGTCATGAACTAGATGTGCAATAATACATCCCGTGCAATACTGTTTCCATGCTTTTAAAATGCTTGTTCATATATTTATTGACTGGAATGACTGTGAATGAGTGTATATTAGAGTCTTTTTTTGTGTAATGTGTATCATCATTCATTCTTCTTGGATGCAAACTTCTGAGATTATAAATCCTAAGAAAGTTAATGTCAGCTCTTCTCAGCCATCGGCTAACTTCATCAATAGCAACAAAATATTGTAATTTCCCCTTAAATTCCCTCTTATTAAATAGCTTCAAAGTGATTATAAATATTTTTCAATCTTTAGAAAAATAAGCTGTATAACATGTGTTGAGTTAAGATGGGGATCAAGCCAGTGTTGTACTATTTGGGATCGTTCTTTTTGAAGGTTTCGGTCTCGTTTCGGAATTAACCACTTTATACTCGGTCTTGTCTCGGTCTCAGATGAAGAGGACTCTGGATTTTATTTCAAGACCACAACTGCAGGGCTATCACTAAACTGCCTGTGCGTTGTCATTGCTGTGATTGGATGTAAAACGTCCTGCTTCAAATGCAACCAATAACTTTGCGACCAAAAATTTGTTACTGTTAACCCCTTCTCCCTGCCCCCTTAACATGCACTCCCAAGAAAAGAAAAGGGTATGCAGGATACAGAACAGGATATTCTGGCTGTCTGGAACTGTTCTGGTCTTGGTCTTGACTCGGTCTCAACCCCTCAAAGTCTTGGTCTTGACGCGGTCCCTCCCTGCCTTGGTCTTGGTCTTAACTCGGTCTTAACCCCTCAAAGTCTTGATCTTGACTCGGTCCCTCCCTGCCTTGGTCTTGATCTTGACTCGGTCCCTCCCTGCCCTGGTCTTGGTCTTGACTCGGTCTCAACCCCTCAAAGTCTTGGTCTTGACTCTGTCTCAACCCCTCTAAGTATTGGTCTTGTCTTGGTCTCAACCCCTCAAAGTCTTGGTCTTTACTCTGTCCCTCCCTGCCTTGGTCTTGGTCTTGACTCGGTCTTAACCCCTCAAAGTCTTGATCTTGACTCGGTCCCTCCCTGCCTTGGTCTTGGTCTTGACTCGGTCTCAACCCCTCAAAGTCTTGGTCTTGACTCTGTCTCAACCCCTCAAAGTCTCGGTCTTGTCTTGGTCTCAATACTCTCTGGTCTTGGTGATGACTTGGTCTCGGTTTAGACGGTCTTGACTACAACACTGGATCGATCATCAGTACTTGAATTCAGAGCTTCATTCAGACATCCAGATCAAAGGTATTCATACCTTGGTGTTGGCCAGAGACTGGACCCTCAGTTTGGACTCGTCGTCATCGACGCTCTCGGTGTACTCGCTGTTTAAATCATCATCGGCCTCGTCTTCATCCTCTGAGCTCAGCTCTGCAAGAAGAAGGAAGAGGAGAAAACAAATAAAAGGTTTCTACTATGATTATGACTTCTTTTACATTCCTCTCAACCTCACTTTTCTGTTTTACTTTATGACTTTTGTGCAATTCAGCAACCAGAGAAACCGTTGTACGAGTGTCACAGTGAACACACAGAAGTTATCCCGGTCAACTTCAGATGGCTTTTTGACTTTTATCACGATGTATTTTGTAATGCAACATCCGCTACACTGCTGAACATTACATACATGAGTTTTAGAGCTGCAAAGATGAAATTAATTAGTTGTCAACTGTTAAATTGCCTATCACTATTTTGATAATTGGGTCATTTCAATAAAAAAATAAATAAAATAAAACTTCTGTGATTGCAGCTTTGTTAAATGTGAATATTTTCTAGTTTCTTCTCTCCTCTGTGACAGTAAACTGAATATCTTTGAGTTGTGGACAAAACAAGACATTTGAGGACGTCATCTTGGGCTTTGGGAAACACTGATCCACATTTTTCACCATTTTCTGACCTTTTAAAGACCAAACTACTAATCCATTCATCCAGAAAATTATCTACAGATTAATCCACAATGAAAATAATCGTTAGTTGCAGCCCTAATGAGTTCAACTGTTTGTACGTGTAAACAGATAATTTGATTGAGGTTAAACTTTAATACTGAATATGAAGCCACTGAAAAAGATTTCATGAACACAATGGCCCAATAGGACGGATGGATTTATAAACTTTAAGATGTTCAAACAGAACAGGATTATGGGTAATCTGAGCCTGGGAAATTTGACATGCTACTGTAGCGAGCTGAATCACGGCCTTGACTTTTCTTGAATGTAGTGGCGATGAAACAAATCAAAGGCTAAGACAGTAAGCCTCTTATTAGCATCATTAGTGTCATATTTAACTCCAGTATGTATCCCTCCATATTTCATTACTTAGTTTATTTAGGGTCTCACGTCAAAATGAATTCCAGGGCTGTAGAAACCACTGAAGTCATGTTTCTGTGAGTTTTAGGGATTTAAAAAAACAGAGTGTTCTCTTGATAACTACAGACAAAGAAGTGGCTTTTTAAAAGCTCATTTTCAGAGTATTTATCTGTGTGTGCATATATGTGACTGTTTGAGGTAAAGAGAATCAAGTTAAATTTAAATAAAATGAGGGGATTTAATGTTCATCCTCTTCTGGAATTCTATTACATAACAGTCTGGGTAATTCTTTATATTTTTCATCATCATATAGGGGCAAATATTAATGTTACATGAATAAATATAATGCTAAGTGGGTTTATCTGTGCACTAGGATTAGGCACTGGTTAGGGTTAGGTTTAACCCTTGTGTTGACTTTGGGTCCCGTGACCCGTTTGCAATCTTTGTTTTATATCAGAAAATATGGGATATAGAAATAAGCGCTGAAAATATGTAGAAAAAAAATGGAACAATTTAAAACGTTGGAAAAAGCAAAAACTGTGAAAAAAAGGCATCAAAAACGTCGAAAAAAACCCTTGTTTTTTTTCCAAGGTTGACGAGAAGACAACACAAGGGTTAAGGTTAGGGTTAGGTGCCTTGAAGGCAGCGGTCGCAGCGCTGCCTGGAAGGAGCAGTTGGGGGCAAAAAACACCATTGAGCGCTAAGTGGAGGGACAATAGTCATTAATAACAATAACATTTTCAAACACACTTTGCAAACTGAAAACCAGGACTAGTCTTGCTTTGCTAGACCCTCCAGCACTCGGGGATGGGAGGAAAACATGCTCTGGTTTATTGGCATGTCTTTAAACCAATCACAATCGTCTTGGGCGGTGCTAAGCGCCGGAGAAAAGCCACGCTGCAAAATAGATTGGACAGATAGTCTAGCTAGCTGTCTGGATTTACCCTGCAGAGATCTGAGGAGCAGTTAACCATAGTCCTCACAAATCCACCAGTTTCAAATGCCAATACAAAGGAAGCCCAAGGCAACAGATATCTGGCCTAAATGAGTGAAATCCAGCGGATTTTACCGCCGGTAACGGAGCAATCCTGGAAGTGGAACGTCGTCGATATAGACTAAACCAGGTCTAACCCGATGTTCATTAAGCACTATGGCATTTCAATTGTGTGAGTGTGAAGTATGTCAAAGCCTATATATAATCAGTTGTGTAATTTTGATTCTGTGCTTGAGTAACTGTGTGTGTTCATGTGGAATTCACTATAGAGGCAGGAAGTCATACATCTTGGGCCAGTTGGCAAATAAACAAGTCAACTTTTTGTTGGAGCCATAATAAGTTGATTCATATGAATAATTAGAAGTAAAAACAAGATGCTTTGTATTTCATTTTTTTTTAATTTTCTATCATTTCATTTTGAGATTATAACATTTGGAGTTTGGGATTGAAATTTAGAAACTTTTGAAATAACTGTAACCTCGCCACTTCCTGATTAGGTCTTTCTCAGGTATAAAGAGGGGCTGGGCAATAGATTGGACATTTTATTTTGGCGTTTGAATAAGACAGGACTGAAATGGATTAGTGAGTGCATTGTGAACAGTTATTGGCAGAAAACCTTAGTTAAAGTTTATGATACGTTCTGTTGAAAGTCAGCCAATTATTTTGATGTAATAAATCTTGGATAATTGAACTAAACGTGAGGATCTCTGTGAGTTGATGAATCACAAACCTCCTCCCATGGGCGATTTTAGACTCTTTTTAGGGTGGCTCAAGCCCCCTTAAATTTCATCTCAGCTCCCCTAAAAATGATAATAATAAAAAACTTTTTTTAATGAATTTTGGTGCGTCAAGTTAGAGTTTGCGAACTTGTCAGTTAGTGACAGAGGATAAAGTTCAAAGTATACTGCGGTTCATTGGCGATATTAGACCCTTTTTAGGGGGGCCCAACTACAGGTTCAAAGGGCTTGAAACAGGTTTAACATCCTGTGTGTCTGTCGCCGATGCTACGCACCTGTAACCCAGTAAAGGAAAGGGTTAACAGAAACATAGTTTTGGCCAATCGGAGATGGTTGTGCCAGACTCCCGCCTTTAGCTGAGTCTCTATCTGATCTGTAAGAGGGAGTGCGGTTGTGAAGTTTAACGTTGGTAGTCCCCAGAGAAAGAGAAGAAGTTGGTAATTTCATGGCACAGATTAGAACCCAAATTGAAACGTAAGCAACTAAAATTACTGAATGTTAGAACATTGTGTCAAAGTCGTTATTACTGTGACTTATAAAGTGTCAGGTTTAGTTCCATCATAGTGTAAAAAAAAAGTTCACTTTTGCAGGCACTATATCCGTGTCACATTCTCATTAGGGGCTGATCCTAGAATCGCCCCTGCCTCCTCCTAAAAGTGACAAAGGCATATAAAAATGACCATGACACTGGTATTTTAACTGTGCGGACCACGGAAACCTCCTAAAATCACAAAATGCATGATTCAATTTAATGCACGTTTATTTATTCAACGGCTCGATTACATGTTCGGTGTTTGAAAATGTATAAATTAAATATAATATCTGCAATCCACCAGATGTTGCGCAAGCTTTTATGGAGTCTGCGCGGACACACACACTTTACATCTTTCAGCTTTACGGGAAGATCAATTAAGATTAAGAGAGGGAAGAAACATTCATACTTACTGCGCTCCAGTGTGACACTCGGTCTCACGACAACATTTAAATAATAATGAACCACGGAGGTGGAACTGATGGTTGTTGAATTGCACAGAGTCTCTCATGAAATCAAAAAAGCAGAATCGCAACATTTTTCTCCACAGAAGACAGCTGTAAACTAAGTATACAGCATCATAATCACATAAAGGCAACATGCTAATATTTTCATATTGTTCAGAAAAACACTATGCGAGTTAGTTGAGATTGTCGTACGGTTTACAGCATTTAGAAAAACCCAAAATCCAAGCTGCTGAACATGCCAAGGCACACACAAAGACACATATAAGGTGAGTTATTATTACTGGCGTACAAATACAAAACATTTAAAAACCCATTTAACAGAGTATATGATGAAAAATACAACATATGTTTAAGAGAATCCAGTTTTTAACATTTGAGTGCACTGAAAAATAAACAAAAATTTACAAAACAAATTAAATAAAACATAATTCGGGACAGAACCCAGACGGGGTTACCGTGAAGAACGTCATTCCAAAATGACAAAATGATTAGAAAAACATCTTATATTTACAAAATGAATCATTTAAACGAAAATAATTTAAGCCATTTTCAGACATTAAGTCATTTAAGATGGTATAATCAGTTTGAATTGATCTGCATTTTGATGAATATCAGGAAATTTGTTGTGAGTATTTATCAAGTATTCATCATTTTATCAATTATTTTAAATATGTTGTTCCATCAAGCCTTGGTTTTTGTGCAAAAAGCTTGAAAATGACAGAATCAAAATAAACTATGGATTACAGTCATGATCATCTTTTAACTTTACTGTCAGACAGTCAGAACGATACTGAACTGACACTCCAAACATGGGGGAAATGTCAGCCTCTTCACGCCTCTTAAGAGTTTTTTTTAGAGGTAAAACAAAACCAAGATGCTTGTTAATCAATTAAAGATGCAGTAGGTAAGACTTATAAAACTAACTTTCTGTCATATTTGCTGAAACTGACCCTATGTTCCAGTGTTCTACATGAAGCAGGTAATTTAAAAAAAAATCCAGCTCCCCTGGTACCACCTACAGCCTGTAGTGAGATTTGCATAAATCCACCGCTCCCTGTTCAGATGCATCAATCAGGGCCAGGGTAGGTGTCTAACTGCGTGTCAATCACTGCTCATGCACACACATTCATTCTCCCTTGTGGGGGGAGGGGCTTAGGAGACCGTTTGGGATTCAGCAGAAAGGGGGGGAGGGACTGAGAAGTTGTCGATGTTCAAATTCTTTGGCTAAGTCCTGGATCTTCACAATCCTACCTACAGCACCTTTAACTCATTAATGAAACAGATATTCCTGTCATCAGTGTAAACGAGATTGCAGACCTATTGATGATAACTGTTGAAAATGTCACTGGTTAGGGACCGTTCGGTATTAATGGAATGGACCACCGGAGGAAAATAGGGGAGGGTCATGTCTTTTTATTCTTTGTTGATGGGAGGGTCATCCAATTTTTTTAGTCTAGAGGGGAGGGTCACCCAACTTTTCTATTCATGAGAACAGCAACATTTCAAAGTGGCTTGTTTGATGCGTATTTATCCATGTATTGTAGCTCCATGTTGCTCTCACAGTCTCTGCCCCTATCGCTATAAATGGGTCCCTCCCTGTTTAGATTGTGGGATTTCCAAAACTGAATAAATCCCGCTTGCACATATAAACACAAAACTGCTTTGCTAGCTCCATCGTGTTGTAACTAAGACATCTGCTAAAAATATAATGTTATTCATTAGCATGATTGCCGTACTTTTTAATTCAAAAAAATTCCAAAATGTATACGAAAACATAGCGAACCAGATGCAAGCTTTTATTTTGAAAAGTCAAAGCTTGCGGACTGCACCAAGCCGGGAGGGCATGAGACGGGAGGTCTCCAGGCCGCAGCCATACCCGACTCAAATATCCTTTTGGTCCCGGTGATACGATAACCTTTTCAAGGCATTTGAGAAGGAAGGAGTGGTAGCATGCAAGCTCCCAAATTGACGCTTGTCTGAGAAATTTTCTCTGAGAGTTTTGGATAATGTTCAGCTTTGGCAGCTTTACCTATATGCTAAAATATACAATGACTGAGGAAGCCTAGAGATATAGCAACCAGTGTTGAATTTGTCATTACCCAGTGTCCTTTGTTGAATGGTCTCAATATTTTATTGTTTTATTTTATGTGAATACTAGTTTACTAGAGGAGTAACTTAGTATTTGAAGTAATGCAGGAAGTGTGCATTTAGTTTCCATGCTTATTGTGTTTCCATAACAATGTTAGTGAGTAAATCTACTGAAATGGCCACCACACCATAACAGAGGAGTATGGTGCGTAAGATCAGAATGCAGAGGTTTAGTTACATATGTCATGGCCGTTTAAAAACAACGGACACTCGTACGTCTTTGTCAAGTGCAAACTTGTACAGAAGTCTCCAATGTAGTATTGGGGAGGGTTACACCTTTGTTTCCCAATTATTTGGTAGGTTCAACCAAAATGTATCACTGGTGGAGGGAGGGTCAAGTCTATTTTGACTTAAGGTCGCAAAACTCCTCCGGTGAAATAAATAACGAACAGTCCCTTACAATACAAAAATGTTCAGTGTCAGGCTACATCTACACTAGTATGCTCCTCAGATCTCTGCAGGGTAAATCCAGACAGCTAGCTAGACTATCTGTCCAATCAGAGTTTCTGTTGCACGACTAAAACAACTTTTGAACGTACACATGTTCCACCAAAACAAGTTCCTTCCAGAGGCTATTTTGCAGAGGCACCGGGGCTCCGTCGGGCGCTTAGCACCGCCCAAGGCGATTGTGATTGGTTTAAAGAAATGCCATTTCACGTTTTCCTCCCATCCTGGAATGCTGTGTGGACTAGACCCTCCTCCGCAGCGCTGTGGAGGAGGGTCTGGCGATGCGAGACTATGGGCTAGGAAGTGCTGCAGTAGTGTGAATGCGAGGCTTAAACGTAGCAAAAGATATTTCTTTTTAAACCAAACCGTATTAGTGTAGATGTAGCCTTAGGGTTTACACCCGGAAGGTCCCATGTGTTAATTCTGTTAAATTAGCAGTGGCACACTCAGAGCCCCACACCACAGTCCCGGCTCCCAGGTGCTGTTAGAGATACTGTCCCATGCTTCTTTGATGCCCACCTCCAAACTCAGGCTGACTGCCGTTAGGCCGGTCCTGGACCAGGACGGGGCCTCTGGCCGGGGGACCGTCTTGCTGGAACAGGCTCTCCCTCAGCTCCTGAACCTCCTGGGTCAACTGCTCAACCAGCGGGAGACTGGAGGGCTCCACCATCTGCCTCTGGAAGTCCTGTAGAACACACACACACACACACACACACACACACACACACACACACACACGCACACGCACACGCACACGCACACACACACACGCACACACGCACACACGCACACACGCACACACGCGCGCATTAGTACGCAACACAAACAACACAAAATATCAATTTAACGGGACAGAAAGCTGCATTTTCAGAAGAGCAGCTTTGTGGTTAACTCTGTTGCCTTTTATAGCATAATGTCTCTCGTATTGAAGAAAATATTTTAGGGAATGTAATTCGAATGTGGTTATATAAATTGTTCTTTTTAAATCTGGAGTCTGGATGAAACAGAAAGATCTAGAGCTGCAAAGATAAAACCATTAGTTGTCAACTTTTAAATTCATCGCCAACTATTTTGATAATCGATTAGTAAGTAATTTTTTAAGAAAGAAAAGTCGAATGTCTCTGATGTCAGCTTGTTAAATGTCAATATGTTGTAGTTTCTTCTCTCCTCTGTGACAGTAAACTGAATATCTTTGAGTTGGGGACAAAACAAGACATTTGAGGACGTCATCTTGGGCTTTTGGGAAACACTGATCCACATTTTATAGACCAATCAACTAATCCATTAATGAAGAAAATAATATATAATCCCTGCACTGCTCACTTTTGCACTACCACCACTGCACACACTCTACCATAGCACCTTATGGTCATTGCATCTCATGGTCAGTCCATACCAGACAGAGATTTTTATGTATGGGAGTTATATGTGTGTATGTTGTGTTATGGTTGTCTAAGCTACTGGACGCCTAAAATTTCCCTCGGGATGAATAAAGTATCTATCTATCTATCTATCTATCTATCTATCTAACTATCTATCTATCTATCTATCTATCTAATGTAATATAATACTGTATATATACATCCATCTGCACTATGTCTGTCTGTCTGTCTGTCTGTCTCTCTCACTCTCTCTCACTGACCTGGATGATCTCGTCCTTCACGTGCAGCGTAGCGTTGAGGGCGTCCACCCTGGCGGCCTGACTCCTGCTCTGCTCCTGGCTCTCCGCCTCCCTCCTGAGAGCCAGACGCAGCTCCTCCTGCACGGCCTGTAGCTCCAGAGCCACGTCCGCTCCAGAGTCGGACCCTGACCCGACGCCGGAGCTCAGCTGTCTGCGGAGCTCCTGGATCCTCCCCGTCTGCTCGCCCATCACCTCACTGAGCCGCCCCGCAGACTCCTGCAGGGGGAGATCGGTGTCATTTATCACCCGTAAACAACTTTATATTAATTAGCTAGTTAGTTAATTATTATAGCATTAATGTCTTTGACAGAAGCTACTAATCCCGGGGTCTCTTTTATATTACATAAGATGGATTACATACATGGATAACATTCATAGTCACAGTACAGCAAAAGAACAGCAAAAACTTAGAAACATACAACAAAACATAAACTTACATACATGACATTCATGCTCACAATGTAAAAAAGTAAACACTCAACACAAGCCCAAAACCTGGGCCTGTAAACCTGTAAACCCTACACATAATCATTTATATCGTCAATAGTTCATAACAAAAAGGTCACAAAAAAGGATAGTTAATTTCCAAAGTCTTTGAGATCATTAAAAAGATATGTTATCTATAGGATTCTACACCATTTCTTGTGTAAATTAATACAATTTAAACTGTTTTTGAAAGCATTTTTTAAAAAGTGTTTCTACCGAGCCGTTCTTGTCTACCTGGATGTACTGGTCCCTGGAGCTGATGGTTCTGAGCAGATCCTGGACCTGCTCGTGGTGCTGCTGGGCCTGCAGGGTGCGGTCGGCCAGTACTTCCTGGAAGAGGCGGTCCTTGAGCTGGAGGCGGGCCTTCAGCTCCTCCAGAACGTCGTTGGGAGCTGATTGGATCGGAGCCAGCAGGGAGCAGCGCAGCTCCTACAGGCGAGAGAAGACTGTTGTGTCAAAATGGGATCAAATCTGGTTTATAATTAAATTATAGGCAAAATATACGACGTGTGTCAATGTGGTATAGACAGATGACGTCTACGTGTCTGCCTAATGATAAGTGGATTTCAGTTCAGGTCCCATTTAGAGCCATTTAATCTGGCCTCGGCGCTGGATCTATAATTCACTAAGGCTGCACAATATATTGTTTTTCTATCATCATCGCAATATCAACTGGCGTTATAAACACATCGTGGAAGGTTGGGACATATCGAGCAAGACACAAAATATCAGTAGAAAAGTGCACTTTATAATGTAACTGTCATTCTAGTTCCCTTCCTGCGTGTACCTGGGCCTCCTGCGTGCGAGCGTGCAGCGCCGCCTGCAGCTGGCTGATGATGGCGTCTCTCTCTCTCAGGACGCCGCTCTGTCTCTGTTCGCTCTCGTGTTGCTGACGCTGGACGCTCCTCCAGGCGGCGCACACCTGCTCCAGCTCCAAAGCCTTCCCACGCAGCAGCACCTCCAGGCTCTGACACACACACACACACACACACACACACACACACACACACACACACACACACACACACACACACACACACACACACACACACACACACACACACACACACACACACACACACACACACAACAATTAGTTTTTTCACTGTAAATAGAATTCACGTAGTATTGGTTTCATAGTAAGATTTCAGACACACTAAGATATCTCACACAGTTTTAGCCTACTAAATAGCATGTCAGTATGGAATTTCAGACGCAACCAAAGTGTGATTTTTGTGTGTGTGTGTGGGTGTGTGTGCGTACAGTGATGGTCTCCTCGTTGTTGGCGAGGACGCAGCGCTGCCTCTCCAGGTCTCTCTCCCGCTCTCTGAGCAGCAGCTGCAGCCGACGAGTCGCCTCCTCTTTCTCCTCCACGCTGCGGAACTTGTCGTCCACCGCTCGCTGAGGGGTTGGACGGGAAAAAAGCGTTAATCGGTTTAGGTTTAGCCTGGCCTTAAAGGTGTTCTAAGCGGTGTTGGGTGACGTTACTTCTGGTTGACGTTCGAAGTATTTTCAAACAAAACGAGGCTAGCTCACTCCTCATCCCGTCCCCGTCCCCCTCCCTTCCTTGCTTCCGTGCACTAACCCCCCAACCCCCACCCCTAAATCCTTCTGGTCAGTTATTGGCTGGAAGACAGTTTGTTACAGTATGTTTGGTGGTGCAGGTTGGCCAGTTTGTTTTTGTTGCAGTTTGTGGAGCCTGGGCTGTCTACAGAGACCAGGGGACAGTGTCCAGGGGACAGGCAGCTAGCAGATAGTGAGGAGATGTTTTTTTTTTACAGTGTGTTCAGGGGACAGGCAGCTAGCAGATAGTGAGGAGATGTTTGCTGTATGTGACAAAAAATGTTGTAGCTTAAAAAACGCGTGACATCGCTTAGAGCTCCTTTAACTAAACTGCAGAGGAGTGGGTTCTGACCTGAGCCTGGGACCGTAATCAAACTGTCTTATGTTACCAAACTGCAAGGCAGATTTATTTCTAAAGCACATTTCAGCAAGACAATTCAAAGTACTTTACATAAAACATTAAAAAGCAGCTAAAAACGATTTAAAAAACATAGGAACAAAAGTTACAGAAATGAAACAAATACTTTAAGGCAGCATCAAAAAGAAAAGTCATCACTAAAAGTTTCTGGATTTTTAGTCTCAATGAGACTTTGATCAATACAGGCTACAGGAACCGGAGGCGCTAATTCAATTAGACTACATCAATGAAAAGATGAATAAACCTAACTTTTAACGAAGACTTGTATTTTCCATTGTTAGCTTCAGACTTATTTAGTTTTGTGCACAAAAAAAGCTATTCATTTTTTGTGATGTTTGGAGCTGAAAATATAAGACAGATATACAATAAAGTATCAGCTGCAAAAAAAAAAAAAACTAATTTACAATAGCTCACAGGATAAACTGGATGACCGTGTGTGTGTGTGTGTGTGTGTGTGTGTGTGTGTGTGTGTGTGTGTGTGTGTGTGTGTGTGTATGTGTCTGTGTGTGTCTCTGTGTGTGTATATATATGTATTTGTGTGTGTGTGTGTGTCTGTGTGTGTGTGTGTGTGTGTGTGTGTGTGTGTGTGTGTGTGTGTGTGTGTGTGTGTGTGTGTGTGTGTGTGTGTGTGTGTGGTTTACCTCCAGAGCTCGGTCTCTCTCCTTGATTCGCTGGCGGAGTTTCTGAAGCAGAGAGTCTCTCTCCTCATTCGGATCCTCCAGCATTTGACAGTAGTCCTGATTCCAATCAAACAGTCAGTTCAGCGTAACATTCATCAGAAAGACAGTTACTACATATACCTAATATACCGCATAAGAGGAAGTGAAACTATCAACAGAGCATATAATGTAACTGTGTTCATGTTTGGAAAGCTACTTTTTCTGGGCATTTGCCCCCAAAGTGCAAATAGAAGTAATGTATACACATCTAAGAATTTACGTGTGAATTGACATTTTGACATTTTTTTAACATTGGGCTGTGGGAACATAGGGCTGTGGGAACATAGGGCTGTGGGAACATAGGCACGCTCCCCCATAAAGTGTCTGAGCATGGACACAGTTAAGTTAGGAGTCGGCAGATTCAGCTGCAGAGGTTTCGGTTTAGTATGAGCATCATGCAAAGTTTTAGCAGAGTGCATCCTGGGATGTGACCTCTGTAGGAATCCTGTGAATGTTTGTGAGTGGGAGTGTTGGTGCAGATGTTTCTGAAAGCGTGCGAGGAGTTGTTTGTTGTGTTGGGTTTGAGCGTCTGACCTCCATCAGCTGCTCTTTGGTCTGCAGGGCCGCCCTCAGCTCTCTGACCGTCTTCTCTCTCTCCGCGTCCTGCCTTTGGCGCTCGCCGTCGCCCTCTCTCAGCTGCTCCTCCCTCTCCCGCAGAGCCGATCGAGCCTTCTCCAGAGCCAGCTGCAGATCCTGAACATCACACACACACACACACACACACACACACACACACACACACACACACACACACACACACACACACACACACACACACACACACACACACACACACACACACACACACACACACACACACACACACACACGTTAACGTAACATACAAAGAGGGAACAAGAAACGGATGCATGTAATCTCGATTTCCCTAACTTGAACCTTCCCACCGGCGGCCGCGGGAGATCTTTGTTTACATCATCCTGTTTAAATGGATCTAAAACCAAAAACATAACAGCTAGAGCATTCATTCTTTTTGCAGCAGAACGCTAAGGCTTCAGTCTTTTGAGCCATCACGTGGTACGCTCGCGATGGCGCTTTCACATTACGTGGCATGCGGTGCAAAAAAAGCAGGCTATTGCAGATGAAACTATCAAAAATGCTTTTACATGTTATATTAATGTAATGCAATGAGTGTATTTTTTATGACAATTCAAATACTTTTAGTAATCATTATGGTTTGTTGACTTACATAACCTTTTAGCTTAGGTTGTACTGATTTTTAAGTTGTACTGAAATTGAAGATACTCGCTGTTGGACCATTTTCTATTGCAGAGTTCAAAGGGTTGAACACAGACCCGTAAAAAGCAATTAGTAAAAAAATTGCTTTTGTCCTCACCTGGTTGTGTCTCTCCGTGTCCCTCCGGTGCTGCAGCGCCCCCTGCAGGTCACCCTCTAGCCGCTGCAGGGCTCGGCTCAGGTCCTCCTGCGTCCTGGCGGCCTGCCGCTGCACCCGCTGACCCGCCTGCAGCTCAAGCTGAGCCTGGAAGAGAGAGGCCTGCAGAGCCAGGACCTTACCCTGACCCTGAGCACTGTCTGCACCCGACATCTTCAGGAAACACCCAGAGAGGGGGACGGAACGGGACAAGAGACCGGGACACAGAAGAAGCACAGGAAGGGATGGGATGTAAAAAAAAAAAAAAAAGAGACAAAAAACCTCTCTAAAGTGTCGGGTAAGTTAATACAACGACTCACTTGCCCGTTCGGCCATCATCGTATCATAATCATTTCATGTGAATGTGCTTATGGCCAATCATGAATTGCGTTTGACGTTTTCTTTTGTTTTTTTTACACTTTTGATGCTTTCAATATATTTTTTTCAACAACTAAAACATTTTTTCCCCAAGTCTGACGCTTTTAGGATGTTTTTTTTAATTTTATTTTTTGTATTACTTTATTGTAGTAGTTTTCTTAGTGTCAAGTGCAAAAATAATTACATTCTTTATCGTACTACTTTTTTTTTTTTCACAAAAAGACAAGAGAGAAGACAAGAAAACAAGACAGCAACAAAACGCACACACGCGCAGCTCCACTGTGTGTGTGTGTGTGTGTGTGTGTGTGTGTGTGTGTGTGTGTGTGTGTGTGTGTGCAAGCATGTGCTTGTTTTACTATATTCATGGGGTCCAAAAACCGGGAGTCCAGTATACTTGTGGGCCCAAAATGCTGGACCACACAAGGTTAAAGGGCTGTTTGAGGGTTAAGACTTGGTTTTAGGATTAGGGTTAGAATTAGGTTATGGTTAGGGTGAGGGTAAGGGTTAAGGTTCGGCATTTAGTTGTGATGGTTAAGGTTAGGGTAAGGGGCTAGGGAATGCATTATGTCAATGATGGGTCCCCACAAAGATAGTGAAACAAACGTGTGTGTGCGTGCTCGTGTGTGCATGCATATCCATCTACAGTATGCACTTATTAGAAAGTTGAATTATTCTTCTAACTATATGCTCTAGATAATTCCATTTTTCTATTTGATTTCTGACTGTTAGAGTGAGTTTTTCCATTTTCAGTGTTTGTTCTATTGTCTTGTACCATGCAAGATCTGGGGATTTGGCTTGTTTCCAAAGCCTAGTCGCTTGCTTCAGTGCGGTTAGCGATGTTTTTTTTTCAAACTTTTCTTTCAACATTTTTACAAAAATTTTACATAGGGGGCTAGTAAAAATTGACTTTGGGCAAGTAGAATTTTTTTTTTTACTTGCCTGACCAGACAAGTGAAAAATAAATCTTAGCGTTGAACCCTGCAAATCATTTTAGATTTCACTGGTAGTGGTTTGAATCCGTTTAATCTCGTAGATTATTAAAATAAACAAGCTCCAATTTGGTGGAGTTTGGTGTCGGCGTGGAGGACAAACCTGCAGCTGCTGCAGCTGGCTGCGCTGGGAGAGCTCTTTGAGAGAACACAGCATCTTATTCTGTTCCTCAATCACCCGATACAGCTCTGCACCCTGCAGACACACACACACACACACACACACACACACACACACACACACACACACACACACACACACACACACACACACACACACACACACACACACACACACACACACACACACACACACACACACACACACACACACACACACACACACACTCTATTTAAACACAAAACTGTGCATTCTTTGTGTATTTTCACTTCTGACACTATGCTGTGTTCAATCATTTCTTTCTCTGTGTCAATCCATTCCTTCCTGTCTCTTTTTTTATTTCTGCCCGCACTCATTTGTTTCCTCCTATCAGTATATTTCTTTATCTATTATTAGATTTTTCTCTACGTACCTCGGCCTCCTTGGAGTTAGCAGTGTCCGTTATATTCTGGATGCTTCTCTCCTGTCGCTGGGCTTCCTCTCGGGCCGAACGCAGCTCCAACTCCATCTCACCCAGACGCTCCTGCAGCTTCTACACGCACGCACACACACACACACACACACACACACACACACACACACACACACACACACACACACACACACACACACACACACACACACACACACACACACACACACACACACACACACACACACTATGAAACATCACAGAG
Organism: Zingel zingel; assembly: GCA_023566125.1. Taxonomy (NCBI): domain Eukaryota; kingdom Metazoa; phylum Chordata; class Actinopteri; order Perciformes; family Percidae; genus Zingel; species Zingel zingel. Next base: position 33,026,523 of record CM042322.1, on the reverse strand, counting down.
CTTTGCAGTAGGCTACATTTACATTTTGGTTTAAAAACAAATATATTTTGCTATGTTTCCCCCTCTCATTCCCCCTGCTCTGGTGTTTCCCCCTCTCATTCCCCCTGCTCTGGTGTTTCCCCCTCTCATTCCCCCTACTCTGGTGTTTCCCCCTCTCATTCCCCCAGCTCTGGTGTTTCCCCCTCTCATTCCTCCTGCTCTGGCGTTTCCCCCTCTCATTCCCCCTGCTCTGGCGTTTCCCCCTCTCATTCCCCCTGCTCTGGCGTTTCCCCCTCTCATTCCCCCTGCTCTGGCGTTTCCCCCTCTCATTCCCCCTGCTCTGGTGTTTCCAAGCCCCTAAACCAGAGACATTTAGGGTTGTATTGCAGTCTCAACGGCCCCAAACGGAGACCTTTGGTAACACTGACGCCAACGTTTCTCCTTCTACACGCTGCCTCCTAGAGATATTTTGGTTTGGCCGTGTTAGTTTAAACAGAGATTAGTTCTTCTACTAAAAACACTTGAGTGCACGGAGATCGCTTTTGGCTCAAAACTCCCATTAAAACTAAAACGTTGCGGTATAAATGTAGCCTTCTGTGAGAGCAGATTCAGATGGATGGAGAGCAGGTCTGAACGTGTTCGTACCTGGTTCCTGGTCTCGCTCTCTCTGATCTTGGCCTGGAGCGAGCAGACCTGGTCCTGGGCCTTCTGCAGCTCGCCGACACACTGACCCGCAGTGCTCTCATACTGGCTGAGCTGACCCTGCTGCTCAGAAATCAGCCTCTGAAACACACAGGAGCAAAACAAAAAGGTCAGCCAACAATGAACATACCGTATGCAGCGGTTGTACTGTATACGTTGTTCTTATCTAGGGCTGGGAACCAAATTCAGTACTTTTAAGGCACCGACCGAATTGCCTCTAAATTATCCGAGTATCGAAAAATACCTTGTCATTCAATACCCAATTTCAATACCTAAGGATTAAATCTCATCAGCGTCAGTGTGTTAGGAATATTTACCAATACTGTAGATATATAATAGTCATCTTAAAGATGGGCTGCTGCTGGGAAAAGTAACACATAAACACATATTATTCTACTTCGTTTAAGAATGCCTGATTCTGATTGGCTGGGAGGAGGGCATTAACCCGGCAGGTTGCCCGCTGACTGAGCACAGCGTCATCAAATAGTAGATCAATACGCCCCTTGTATATTTTTTTCTCTATCACAGAAATTTCAAACATGAGGTCCATTGTAAAAATAAACCTTGTTTAAAAAAGTTTCTAAACTGTGTCGGCAATCTACTGGAGGGTCAGTCGATACATAGTTTCGCAAGCAAGATACAACGTAGCAACTACGTCAATTAAACTAACGTTAGTGATCAGATGCAGCCTTGTGTGGTTGCTATAGAAACTAATTAACGTTAGCTACAGTTAAGCTAACATTCGCCGTAGTTCTAAACATTACAGTGTTTTAAAAATGGACGAATTCATTGTCAATTTTAATATATTTGGAGTAGGGAAGACATTTGAGGACTGGTTAAAGAGCGACGAGGAAGACAGAATGACAAAAGAAAAAGGCCCAGGGTCCCCGTTAACGAGATCTGACAGATGAGGAGCTGCGTACAATTGAAGACGGGGCCCTTGAATCAAACACGAAAAAAAAGGCAACTGCCTTTGCCATCAAGGTTTTCACCGAGTGGAAGAGCCACCAGAAGGATAGACTGACAGTGTGTTTGTTGTTGTCAGTTGTGTGGTTGCTATAGAAACTAATTAGCTACAGCTGAGCTAACGTTATTCACCGTAGTTCTAAAGGGGACTACTTTTTTAGGGAGATGAACTCAAACAGAGTATACATTTAATAAGCATGCAATACGAATAAGAAAAAGCATAATTATTAAAGTATTTGAATTGTTTTATTATGTTGGCAAGCAAGACGTAGAATAAACGGGATAATCACCGAGAGGCAGGGCGATAAACAGTTTGATATGCCCGGCTTGTGGAAGGTTACCACAAGCTGTCCACAAGCCGGGCATATCAAACTGTTTACTGCCCTGCCTTGAGGTGATTATCCCTTACATAATGCATGCATTCACACACTCAAAGTACTGACACTTAAGGCTGGGGAGGCAGTCAGACTGGTTTGAACTAGTTTGACTTTGTAAACTGACACCCTCCTCGTAAACGAGTGAACAATACCCGGGGGGAAGGAAGAGCGGGAAATCTCTTTCAGGGTGTTGTCCTCTGCCATTGGATGGATCGAGTGCCAAGAAGTCACGGTACCCGTACCAATATCGAATATTTTTTAACTATACCCAGCCCTACTCTTAATCCTTTACATTCACATTAATAATCAAAAATAACAGCAGATATATGACTCTGTTGGACACAAACGCAGCTGCGTGTGTGTTGTCTCTGCAGCTGTTGGAAAGTGATGTCAGTTCACTGCTGGATGACTTCCTGGGGAAGCGGGCAGCTGTTGCCACGGCAGCATGTTGTTGACTTCTTTGTTTTTGTTTTTATGATCTGTGTAAGGATGTGATGTCGCTTTGCCCTTTGGGACACCGTTAGTTATTATGTGTGACCTTTTCTACAGCAGTTTTATTGATTCAGACCGTCAAACGTGACTTAAAGAAATATTTTAAGAAACCACTTTATTTTATGAGCCCCATAGTTTCCTAATTATCAAAAGTGATTTGTTGTCTGGTACTGCAAATAGAGACAATGTTTTAGGACAGTTCATTTATAAGGAGTACCTCCTTTATTTGACTTTTTTAAGAAAGAACCAGGACATTATATAATATTAAGCCTCCTGTTGTCCTCGGGTCAAATTTGACCCATTTTCAAAAAGTTTTTATATCAGAAATTTGGGTTTCTTTCAACCAATTTGTCAAAGAAACTAATATATACTGCACGTTGCATTTTGAGCTATCCGCGTGTATGTCTACGCCGTATACAGCGGATGGGTTGCAGACTGATCTCATGAAGTGGCGTATGTATGACACCACTTGTCCAATTTGTATGCCATTTTGGCGTGTTATCAAGACGCAGACATAATCGCTTTTCGGACGGTTGGGTTTAGGAAAAGAAGAAAGCAATGGTTGGGTTTAGGAAACGTGACACACGGGGCACAACCCCAGGTCTCCTGGGTGAAAGTCCTGTATTGTTTGACCCATCCCCCCCCCCCCGACCAACCTCCCTATACGGATTTTCGGGCTTTCATACTACTCGCTACGGCGTAAGTTGACACGCAATCGCAAGGTAATGTGAATCAATGGAGGCCAAACGCTGTTGATAAACATGCTAAAAAGTGATTATGCGTCTTGATAACACACCAATAATGGCATCCGAATTGGCGTGTCATACATACGCCACTTATTGAGATCAGTCTGACCGGGCTATAAACTGTGTGATTTCGTGGCTGTCCCAAAATAATCATGAGAGAAACGTGGTGAAATTTGATTGTGAATTTAGGACCAAATTCTTAAAGAGACCGGCACTAAAACGGAGCATCTAGACACACGGTATGACAAAAATAAAGTGTTTTTGAGCATTGAAGCATTTAAATATATTCTAGTAGAAAGCTAAATTACAAGTATAAAAAAACCTGATTCTGTTGTTGTTCTCTTGTTAAGGACAAAACGTTTCTATTGTCAAATGATGAAACAGACCTCTGGTAGAGACATTCACTTCACCAATATGTAGTTTTAAATGCTGATCCATACCAAAATACCAAAATATGTATACTTTAAGAATTCTCTTCCATTTTCAATTCATAAAGCAGACGTCTGGTAGAAAGGTCAGCAGTTACGGGACATTTATTTCACCCTAATCTAGTTTTAAATGCTCTGAAGTCTTCATCCGTATGTAAATGACACGTGTAAATGTCTGTTGGACAGTATATTGGTGTATAATGAACACTAACAGAGCTGTCTTTGCTCCTGGCACACTGAACCACATTCACGCTAATCATTAACATGACAATAGAAGTTATGAATCAGACTGAGCAGAGCCTTCGCACGGACTGACTGCTGCAGCGCATGGAGACTGTCCCCATGGCAACGGACGTGTTGCTAGGATACTGACGAGGGAGAGTATTTAGCCTCCCTGAGAGAGCAATCAAGGCCGCGAGTGTGTTCAGCTCGAAGGAGACGAGTAAGAGCGAGAGATTTGGGAATTAGTTAGGTTGATCTTCTGAAAAGGAGGATTTGAATTCTGCATCAGTTGGACTGGTCCTTTGTTGTTCTTTTTTTCAGGTTTCACATACTTTTATTGTAAACCACCTTGGCATCTTTTTTTTGTTATTATAAAAGGATAAAATCTAGGTTTTTAAACTCTTCTGTTCCTCAGACAGCCAGACGTCCTGTTTGAGCCTGATAATGAGACTGAGATGCCGTTTGGTTTATTAGAGGTGATCTAGAGGTCTGGAACCAGACTGGTCTGGTTTCTGCTGCAAAAGGACACCGTCGGTTGTGTTTCGCAGATTATTGTTCCGCTCATTTCTCAACTAAATGCAGAAGAAATGTTGAGAAAATGCAGGAAAAAAGCCTCTCATTTCTAGGGTTGAACATCGAGAACCGATTCCAGTGGAATCGTTTGGAGGATTTGGTTTCAAATCTGATCATGGGTTCCAAATTTAACATGCGCAAGTTTTGGTTTCCATAGCGGCTAGGCTCTTGTTGTGTTGCGGCCTTGGAGCACAGTAAGCAGCGCTCTAGTGTGGCTTTATTTTACATTAAAAAAGCTGTAAAATTGCAACCCACCATTGAATCAAAATAAAACTTTCCTCTTATATGTGAAATAAGCATGTGACCCGTTTCAAATCCACCCCTCAAAGAATCGGAATCGATAAGAACCGGAATCAAAAGGAAGAATCGAAATTGGAATCGGAATCGTTAAAATCCAAACAATACCCAGCCCTACTAATTTCACTTTAGATTAGCCGGTATTGCGCAAGTATTCAACTCAATTCAAATCAATAAACCATTTCAACTGTCCCAATAACCTTATCGTTAAAGGCTGTGACATCGCCAAAGACACTCAGAGATTTTTTGTGTAAGTTGATAGAAGTTATAGATAGAAAACATCAAAACTACACTTTAAAATGTAACGGTCACTTTTTTTAGTGCTGACTTTTATATTAAATTCAATGTTCAATTTGTTTAGTACAAGAATGTTGGAAAATACTTACTTTCATTTGTTTTAAATTCAACAAGCAGTTGGTTGTATTTTAGCAGAATACTGAAAGCAGCAGAACTGAGCACACTTTAATATCTGTTTATGTATCGCGATACTTTACAGTGCTATCGCATATTTTCCTCATAACGTGCAGTGTCGGTACGCGATCTGTGCTGCCTGCACGATCCGATATGCGCATGCGCATAAATACGGAGTATAAAACGTGACGTTTCCTTTCCCTACACTATTTGTATCATTCATGCGTTGAAACACTTGACGGCCAGGCGGCACAACTGGCGGCATAATTTTGTACTAAATAAAGACCGGAGCGACCACCACCGGACAAATCATTCATATTTTTGTTTTTGACACTTTAAAAGACCCTCAAAATAAAACCTGAAAATAATATAAAATATCGTTAAAATATATAACAGCTGTTACGTCAGTTCTACTTTACTTTACTACTAAACTGCTCATTTAAAATACAATTAATCAATACCTGTCTTTATTGTTATTACTGTAAAGTCTTAATTTAGCTGTAGCCTGTTTTTCCCAGTGTGTAGTTTGAGTTAACGTTATTTTAGACTGAATCAAGCTGTCAGCTAGCGGTTAGCCGAATTAGCTGTTAGCTAAACTAACGTTAGCTTCCCGGTGGAGGCTAACGGCAGACCGCTACAACTACGACCTGAAGTGTGGAACAGATCGTGCAGTGTCGTAAATCCTCGTAAAACAGGATTATCATCTGCGCGAACATCTTGGCATGCGCATGTTGGATCGTGCAGGCAGCACAGATCGCGTACCCACATGCAGGCCTAAACTCAATAGCGTCTTACTGTCCTGTCTAAATGAAAGCTACAAAATCTACGCTGACGGGATCGGCTACAGGAAGGTCAGACGCCATCCAGTAACCGGAATACTAATTTACCTGCTGAAAACGGAACGGCCCGCACTGAACATAATCATCCAGCCACTGCTCCTCCATCTCGGCCAGCTCCGCCTGCAGATCCTGCTGCGGACACGGGGTCACCACCTCCGGGACAGGCTGGTGCTGGTACAGCTCACAGTCCACTGCCCCTCCACAGGGGGACCTCAGGGGGGGGACGGACAGGGACAGCGATAGGCCTTGCTCCAGCTTGGCTTTGACCAGAACTGGGAGCTTGCTGCCTCTCCGAGGCTTCACCGGCCGGTATTCCCAGCCCCTCAGGAGGCTCAGCGTCATCTCAAGCCCAGAGATGGAGCTCTCCCTTGGGTCTTTGTCCCATGTAATGTCCCTTCTCGCTGGAGCCTCCTGTGGATCTTTCTCTGCTTCAGGTTCTTCCTTGTCTTTCTGGTTCACAGGAAGGCAGCTCACGTCCACGGCGGTGTCCAGAGATTCTACGGACGATGCCGGGCTGGGACTCGTCCGGTCACACGCGGTCTGATCAGTTGACTCAAAGGCGACTACCGTTGCCTCAGACTCTCCAGAGGCTGTGGCCGGTTCCTCGACCCCCGGAGTGGCTGTTGAGTAGCGGGTGGACGGGCCGCAGGATGTGCTTCTGCGCCCGACCCTGCGAGGAACCTTACACACGGCCTCGTAGTCCGAATCGGCAACACGGAGCGCCGCACAACCCCTGCACCGCCTCGGCTTCTGGCCAGAGACAGAGTCTGCCGCTGGGCACTGGAGGTGGTGATGCGTGTGGGGGTCCGGCGTGGCGTCCTCCTTATCAGCCCAGGATTCATACTCAGAGTAAGTCAGATCATCCTGGATCATAACTGAGTACCGTCCATCCTGCAGGACTGACAGATCCACCACAGGAGAGTCTTCGGACGCCACGTCGGTCCCAACGACGGCCCCTGGCGGAGCCACGTTCCCATCCTCGGCGTTGTTCTTCCGGTAAAGGCCTCCGATACACTGCCTCAGCCGGTCCTTCTCCAGCAGCAGCTTGTGGAGGCGCTCCAGAGACAGCGCCTCCACGCGGGCGATGACCGTGTCAAAGCGGTACATACGGTCCAGCATGAAGGCGCACTTGGAGCAGGCAAACTCCCCGCGGCCGTCCCGGGTCAGCTCGTGGCCCAGAGCGTGGGACAGCAGCACCTGCAGGTTGAGCTTGGCTGCCGGGTGGAAAATCCAGCGCCGCTGGTTGCCGCAGAGCTCGCGGGCGCAGATCCTGCACGCCTCCTTCATCTTCACCACGTCCAGCATCACAACAGCGTGTAGCAGTGAACTGACGGGTAATATAATATATTATATCAGCGCTTTAAAGGAAAGTAAATTCCTTTTGTCGCTTTGATGTGTTTTTGTCCCTATTCAGCCTCCGTCCTTCCTGTTCCAGTGTCAAGTATTAAACTTGAACTGCTGTCATCATCTGCTGAGGAAGATCATGGGATGTGATTAAAAGCTCCAGCACAGCTACTAAATAGACCTTCTGGTGAGCGACTGGGCTACTTTTTTCCAGGTCAAGACTGAACTTTCAATCTCAAACTTGCCTATCATTTGTTTTTTTTTGCAGAAAGTGAGATTTTAGAATAAACTGATTATCTGCATGAAGAAATTTAAATCAATCCCAAAACAGTTGGGAGCATCCCAATTTTTTCTGATTCAAAAAATCTCCATCTGCTGATGAAGATCGTGGGATGTGATTAAAAGCTCCAGCACAGCTACTAAATATACCTTATACTGAGAGATTGTTTATTTTTCCCGTATCAATCTCAAGTTTCTTAAATCATTTCTTTAAAGCTTTAAATCAATTGGATTTTTTTGCAGGAATTCAGATTTTAGGAACTGATTCTCTGCCTAAATAATTTGGATTATTCATAAAGACTGTTCGGAGCATCTGTCTAGTTTTTCTGATTCAAAGAAACCCCCAAATCTCGTGGGATCACGATGACATGACAGCGTTGATACAGTGAAGAAGACTTCCAGGCAGAACGGATGTGGGTGAATGGGTTACATTTTCACTTCCTCGGTGTGTCTCTGCAGACATGCTGGCTACTGTCACATCGATCCGGGTTATATTCCTGTCTCTCGGTGATAAAAAAAAAACAGATCCCCAGTTAATGTCACTGCTGTGTTTTTTGTTGCCTTTTAAATCAATGACGTCTCTGCATGACAGCATCTCCCCCGCTGCAGTAGTCCGCCTCCCCCGTTACAAACCGACACGAACACGGAAAAATGAAAAAGAAAAGATATTTCCTGGTCGGATGTTGTGTGAGGATCACTGGAGACTGTCCCGAGTCCCAGATCCGGGTTCCCCTCACCGGCAGCGGCTTCAGCAGCTGAGGATGGAGGGAGAGGCTGGAGCTTTCAGAACGAGACAACGAGGAAACGGTGACGGGTACTAAAGATCGTCTGTATTTGAGATGATGTCTCACTCCGAAGCCTTAACCTGTCCCGTCTGCAGCATGGGCTTTTTTTTTTTTTTTTTTCTTTTTCTCTTTTTTAACAAAAACAATCAAAGGCTTAGGTTTTGTTTCAACATTGTTGGGGGGGCACATTATGTAACTGAAGAGTCTGAGAAAATGTTGAGCGTCAAACACTTCATTTTCTGCATTCTGGTGACTTTTTATACAGTTTTTGCCTTTTCTTTAATTTGTGGTGCAAATGTCTTTATTTATGTAAAGGAAACTAATATTCTCCTGTATTGACACTTTTTTATTGTAATGTTTGAAGTGGTATTGTGAATAAATAAATAAATGAAATGAAATATTGTTAAAAACTTTCTGCATAAAACATCACACGTTTTTTTTAGGAACCATGTTAATCGTGTGTGTGTGTGTGTGTGTGTGTCCGTGTGTGTGTGTGTGTGTGTGTGTGTCCGTGTGTGTCCGTGTCCGTGTGTGTGTGTGTGTGTGTGTCTGTGTGTGTGTCCGTGTGTGTCCGTGTGTGTGTGTGTGTGTGTGTGTCCCTGCATGAGGAAAGGTGTGTCAGAAGTTTGTTGGGTGACCAATCATACAGATGTTTTTTTATGTTTGTGTTTTTAATGTTATCTGTTGATTGTTGGAGCAGACAATGCATGAACATTTTCTGTGTGAACAGACAATAAAGTTTGATCTTATCTTATCTCTGTTTTGGATACAAAATAATCATTTTAGAACATTGAGATATGACTGATGATGAGGGTCAGGTTTGTTATTTGTTCGCCTCTTTGTTCAGTTTTTTCTGTCCTCCACATCAGTGTCAGAGTGAGACCTCCTGCAGCTGTAAGGACTCAACCATTTGACTGGAAACAGGAGGGTCCCAGTCTCTTTTTAATAAACATTTGGGAGTGGACTCCTTCCAGCCAAACATTAGATTCATTAATGTTATTCATGTTTGAAATGTAGCCATTGTTTCCCTTAAGAAAAGGCCAAATCAAACACTTCCAACAGCATTTTGAGTGTTTTTCACTTGATCATGATTAAAATAAATACAGCTAGGCCTGTTTTACTGCTGGGTTTCCATCACTGATGCCAACCAACAAAACTAGAAAATATAACAAATGCTCATTTATTCATTTCCAGTTTGATGATGGAGCTACCAAACTCTAATTAACGTACCATTTGGGTCACAGGTTGTCCCTTTAAGATGATGAATTCAAAAACAAATCTGGTCTGAAAATCTGTTTTTTTTAAAAGATACAAGTTTTTTTAAAGATAGCCTATTAGACAAAAAGTATAGTTGTTCATTGGACATTTTTACTGACCTGAGATCACTTGATTGAACCATTTTATCTTTTTTCATGTTTCATTTTCCACCTTTTTACATTTTATCTTCCTGATTTTTTCAATTAGATTTTTATTTCTACTTTGGAACTTTGTCCATCTGTTTTGCTTTTGGATTACTTCATTGTTTTTGTTTTTTTTAAATAAGACTACATGATTCCCGTGAGCTGTAGCCATGAACACTTGCTTGTTTGAATCATTTTGAAGTCTGTATTTAACGTTAATCTTAAGGCTGATTTATGCTTCTGCGTCGAATCGACGGCGTACCCCCGCAGACCCCTCTGCGTTGACACGGACCCCCCCCTCCGAGCCCTGCACCGTAGCTCGACTTGCACCTCCAAAAATGTGTAACTTTGCGTCGAGGCGACGCAGACCGCAAGGACCGTGATTGGTCAACTCGTCCTGTGTGTTGATAGTCAGTGTTTCAAGCAGCGTACTGTGGGGAGTAGCAACATGCTAGTTCAGTGACATAAGCTTTGCAAATAAACTCAGACATATTTTGGTTCCAATGACGGGGTTATCCGTTTGTAAAGTGTCTATATGTCAGTAACGTCTTGAAATTATAACTTCGCCAGCAAGCAGTACTTTGTGGGCAGTTGTACTAAAGTTTGCTTGCTAACATAAAATAAACTGACACCTCGCAAATAACCTCAGACTTATCACCCCCTAGCGTTTTGGCGGTGAAATGCACCGCGATGCAGAGCAACCCTGACGCCGGAAGGGTCACGACGCCGTAGGAGCAACGGCGTAGCTACGGCGTGGAGTTGACAAAGAAGCATAAAACAGTGAGGCACCTCACTTCTGTTCCATCTTTGTTGGGAGTCACACATGCGCAGTAGCTAGGTAAGGACTACTAGCCAGTCAGAAGCAGAGTATGAGGGCGTGCCCTGACAGTACCTAGGTAAGGACTACTAGCCAGTCAGAAGCAGAGTATGAGGGCGTGCCCTGACAGTACCTAGGTAAGGACTACTAGCCAGTCAGAATCAGAGTATGAGGGCGTGCCCTGACAGTACCTAGGTAAGGACTACTAGCCAGTCAGAATCAGAGTATGAGGGCGTGCCCTGACAGTAGCTAGGTAAGGACTACTAGTCAGTCAGAAGCAGCGTATGAGGGCGTGCCCTGACAGTAGCTAGGTAAGGACTACTAGTCAGTCAGAAGCAGAGTATGAGGCCGTGCCACGCTAGCAGCTAGGAGAGCATTACAACGTTTGTCTCTGAAGTAAAGACTGGACTACAATAGAGCTGTTAGGAGCAGTTTGTGAACAGTGTTTTCTGTTGGAGATGGTAAGTCCCTTTGGGGTGGACTCTGGGCTTTTTCACTTTGTAAACCTATAACATGCACAAAAAGATATATAACACAATAAAGGAAAGGGGAAAAGCCAAAAAGCATAATATGAGCTATTTATTTAACATCAAAAGATTGTGTGTATCCAACAGAATACATTTTCCATTTCCATCAAGTGTATTCATGTCAGTTTAACTCTGTTTGCCTGTGTGCAGGCAGGGTGTAAACTGAAAAAACCAGGCCGAGTGTTTTCCATCAGCTTCATTAAATTCTCCGAATTGTCAGCATGGAATGAGTTCATACCTTTCCCAGGGGCGCCCAGTCCTCACTCGGCCTTCACAGAATAAAAGAGAGGAGGGAGGAGGGACGCTGAATCACATGGCGCTTTAATCGAGCAGCAGGACTCTGCTCTTAAAGGCTCAAGCTCAGGTTCGTACATTGGTTTTGGGTTTCTACTAGAACATGTTTACATGTGTTAATGTTCGAAAACACTTAATTTTCCTCATACAGTCTGTCTGAATAAACCTGTATTCAAGGGCGTAACTTAGGGTTCAACACTGGGGGGTTGAGATCTCCACTTCTGAGTTAAATTAAAATTTTGAACGTCAACCACTTCATTTTCTGCATTCTAGTGAATTCTTCTGCAACAACTTGTGCCTTTTCTGCATCAATTTATGGTGCAAATGTCTTTATTTATGTAAAGGAAATTAGTTTGGATTATTGGGGGGGTACTGTAAATTACACCTATGCCTGTATTCATCCTCTGTCTGAAACGCTGCGTTTTGGCGCCGATCTCTTTAAGCCCCCTTCCTAAAAAAGCCCAGTTTGCCCTGATTGGTCAGCGTTTCCGGGTTTTCCATATCTTCGCTCTCTGGGTACGTCCATCCATGTTTCCTTCACTTGCTTCCCTTCCTTATGTCTTACTCCGTCCCACCGAGGCAGCATGGGAGAGACGCAAGGAAACCTTGCGAGGAGAGAGGAAACAAGGAAATGTGTTTTTAGTGGGACGGGACGTCCTTTTCTTCTGAAGCGTCGTGTGAATTTGCCAGCTGTTGGGGCAGAGTTAGCAACGGCTTTCAGCAGCATGGCTCCCAGGAAGGCTGCTCTCTGTATCCTTGCTCATAGCTCCTCAGAGATCCATCCTCCATCCTTGCTCCTCGCTCCTCTGGGCAGAAATAACAGCTTTAAGATGGCTTGCGGTTCAAGCGAGGAGATATCAAATAAGAGACTTGGGATCCACCCTTGGTGTTTGCACCATCATTGTGTCATGTCTCGTCCCTGTGTCAAGTTTCTGTGTTTAGTTTGTTTGATGTTTTCTGTTAGTTTTCCATTTCCTGTTTTATTTTGTAGTCTCTCTGTTCTCCCATGTGTTGTCTTGTTTGACTTCCTGTCTTCTACTTTCCCGCCTGTGTGATTAGGCTACCTGTGTGTTGCACCTGTATTTCATTGTCTCCCCTGTCTTGTGTATTTAAGTTCAGTCTTTTCTTTACTCCTGTGCGAGATCGCGCTGTTTTCCCTGTGTCCTGTATTCCTGAGTTCCTGTTTTCCCTTGGATTTTGACCATTACCTGTTTTTATTTCGGATTTCCCTTTATCGTTCGATTACTGGACACTGTTGCTTGTAGTTTTATTAGTGTGCTAATAAAACAATTGTATTTTACTCACCTGAGTCGGGCATTTGTGGATCCATTCTCTGGTGTGCGTGATACATTGCAGCCGGGGAGAATAACTGTAACGCCACTTTCTACCTGTGACATCCCAGCCGTACGGAAGTCCTGACGGCTCGTTTAAAGGCACCGTTTTGCTCATATTTTACATCACATTTCATTTAGCTGATGCTTTTATCCAAAACGACTTCCAACAAACTCTCTCTGTGAATTGAATGTTTTGATATAAAAAAAAAAAACGACAAAGAAGTCTCACTTTTACAAAAAGCTGATTTTTTTTTAACGGACACGTTCAGGATGTTTTTCCCACACACTCACAGATACACAAGTCTTCATCGTCTTTTATTATCGCAGCAGAGGTGAAACAACTGTTCCCACATGTGATTTGTTTTCCTGTATGTGAGAGTGTGTGCGTGTGTAAGTTTGAGTGTGTGTGTGTGTGTGTGTGTGTGTCTGTCCTGGCCATGACTGTGTCTCTACATTTGTCACCCTGAAAGCCTCTTGAGACATGACACCAAAACACAGATCGACTGGAATGAGGCACGCAATCAAAAAACAATTAATCCTAATCAGAGATAAGTGCCAAACACTGCTGACAGAGTGCGCCCTCTGTTTATTTTCCTCAGAGTGGCAGAAATACCAAAGTGTGACAGCAGAGATTTAACGTTGGTGCAGACAGAAGAGGTGTCTCTGCTGATTTTTTTCCCCCCTCAAACGTCCCACTTGTCTGTGTGCCGAGTAAACAACTGATTCCTTCTGAGTCCGCTGCAGCTGCCTCGTGAAACGAGTCTCTGTGTGGAGCAGCCAACAGAAACTGAGCTGATTATAATTATAACTGGCGTCAGAGAGGAATCGGAGGCTGAATTAGCAGGAGTGTAGTGTACTGTACATGAGCGCTGACTCTGCAATGACCCGAGTCCTCTGATCGCTGCTGATGTGAGCGACCTGAGAGAGAGACACCGTGTGACCCGATATTAGAGAGAGCACAAGCAGGGCTCATATGTATGACATGTCATTTCATTCAATATTAAACAAATACATACATAAATAAAAAAACACGCCTTTGAAATACATCCTAAAACAAATAAATGAGGCAATAAAAATATATAAATGAGTCAATATTAGGGATGTAACGATGCATCATGAGTGGGTTACACATTGGTTGAACATTGGGGGTAATCTACTTTAGATTTGACTTGTTGGACTTCATACGTTACTATGTCTTCTTACTTTATTTATTTGAAGAGATTGTCTTGTATTTATTTAGTTTTTTTGATGTGGGATTTGTTTTGAAAATCTTATTCATAATGTTCTATTAGCTTTTTATTATTTGAGATAAATGGTCACTTTACAGATACCGTTTCAGTTGCTTTTGCATCTGTTGTTTTTGCACAGTTTAAGAAATATTTTTCAGTCATTTGTCGGCAGCTCATTCTGTGCTTTTTAAACGTTTTTCTCACTTTTTTTTCAAAGCTTTTGTTATTCATGGTCAGTTAACCTAATTTATATGACATCATACCTGAAAAAAAGCAGAAATTAGGATTTTCTTTGGACTAATCGTTAAGATCAGAGGATGTTGACTGAATCCCAGACTGGTTTATGTCAAAGTTTATTCAGTTTAGCATTTTTTTCAAATGCTATACATTTGAATAAAACACCTAAAATTCTATGAAAACAATTATTATTTTTACATGTGAAGGACGTTGTATATGTTCAATACAACGTACATCCATGCATCCATGTTCATTTTGGGGCAATTTGGTTGAAAGAAACCCATATTTATGATTTTTATGACTATGATTGTCAGTCATTTGTCGGCAGCTCATTCTGTTAAAAAAAGCTAATCTTTAGGAGTTTATCTCTAGGTTTTCATGCAAAAAAAACTGAACTGCAAAACAGCCACAGCTGCAAGAGAGAAAAAAGTGCAATATTTCCACAAGAAATGTGGAGGAAAAACAGCTAGAAAATCTCCCAAATTTAAAATGACTCAAGAGCAAAACAAGGCCTCAGTATACATGCAGTGCAGACCAGACACCGCTAGGTGGAGCTACACCTCTGTGATCTGAGAGGAGGAATAACTGAAGCGCATTGACTTGGCTTCATGAGGTTTACCAGCAGCAACACAAGATAAATGAGCCAGTATTGGTGTTGTCATGAGAGAGGAGTCAGCTACCAAGATACACAGTCAGAAGGTGTGTGTGTACACAGTCAGAAGGTGTGTGTGTACTGCACATTTACACACATCTCATACACACACATTCACACACAAAGTGAAGCAAATGATTTCCCTACCCGCATGTGTGTGTGGGCTCGCCTCTCACCATGACTCTGTGGGGGAAGAAGATAACTTATTACACAGAAAGAACAACAATCTAAAATCTGCTTTTCTGACTCATGCCTACCATACACTATAGGGCTGCACGATATGAGAAAAATATGCAATATGTGATAGCGCTGTTGCGATACGTAAACAGATATTAATGTGTACTCAGTTCTGCTGCTTTCAGTATTCTGCTAAAATACAACCAACTGCTTGTTGAATTTAAAACAAATGAAAGGGAATTATTCAGTGCAGCACCCGGGATAGGCACTACAAGGGGGACATGCACAAGGGGACCACTGATGTGGGAACATACTTTAAAAACTACTTAAAAAACCAGGTTCGGTTATCTAAAAAGCCATATAAAAGGGACCCAGATATTAAAAGCAGGGTTAGGGTCAGGGTTAGGGGATAGGACTTCACTTCTTGAAGGTTACGCATGACGTAGAACGTCTTGTAGCTCCGTTTGTTCCGTAAAGTAAAAAAAACTAACTCTGTTTATCTATTCAAACTGGACAAGAGCCCTGGTCTCCCGGGTGAAAGTCTTGTGTTTGTTCTGAGTTTTTAAGTCACAGATTAGAAGATTTTACTACTGAGACTTAAAACGTAATGATAATATAAAACACATTTGATTTTGTCGGAGGGTCAAGATGGGAAAACGGCTGACTTGAAACAGCTCGGACTGAGCTTTATGACCACCTTTATGATACGGCATGAGATGCATTTGATATTTCATGCTAACATTGCAGCCGTTCTTCCAGATCAGTTTCCAACCTGGCTTATTACTTATTTTTGTGTAGTGTGGCTGCGAAACAGAAATATCAGCAGCTGTATCAGGTCACAGGTACAGTATGTATTAAAACCAGACAGAAATTATCTACAGTGGAGTTTGGGGAACTTATGAGATGAGTTGTGTATGAGTCATTATGTCCATTCCAATGAAAACATGAGGGAATGTCCTTATCAGCCACAACATGCACGTGTTTCCATCTTCATGGTGGTTAAATTGCAGCTTCTCTGCTCTGCCAAAGCTCCACTGACCCACATATATAAAGGTTATGATATCTCAGACAGCCTGTCTGTCTGGGGTTTGAGCCAAAACACAAAGATAGAAGGTAACGGAGAAGAGGAGGGATGAGAACCTAAAGCGCAATTTAGCCCGTAAACCGTCTCACCTGACTGGATTTAAGGCCTGCATCTATCGAGCTGCTTGAAGTGAACTTTGAGACTTCATTCTCCAGTGTAGAGCAGCAACGGTTGGTCGACTAATCGCCAATTATTTTTATACACGGCTAATCTTTAAAGTAATTTTTCTCTAAAAAATGGCAGAAAATGCTCTTTCAGCCTCTCAATTAAGGAGTTTTCCTGCTCTTTTCTGTTTTATGTCATATTAAAATAAAAATATTTTGGTTTGGACTGACAAAACAAGACATTTAAAGACATCATCTGGAATTTGAGAAACTGGGATGCACATTTTTCACTAGTTTCTGACATTTTTTAGACCAAATGACTACTCCAGAGTCGCATTTCACTTCAGTGCAATGCTCAGACTTTTAATAAATACAGGCCCAGTTGTTGTTAGCATGCTATTTCATATGTGAACACTGTGTTAGAAGTTACTTAGTTAGTGGATTTCTCTGTTTAACACATCAGAGGAGTTGTGGACAGGGCAAAGATACCTCAGCTTCTCGTTCTTTACTCTTCAGAGGAGAGGAGGGATGGTGAACTTCGAGCTCTTCGACCCGGAGAACAAGCGAATGGTTCTGCTGTGTCAACTCCTCGATCACCCTGAGAGAGAGAGAGAGAGAGAGAGAGAGAGAGAGAAAGAGAGAGAGAGAGAGAGAAAGAGAGGGAGCGAGAGAGAGAGAGAGAGAGAAGGAGCGAGAGAGACAGACAGAGAAGAGAAACAGGTTTAAATATGGTTAAAGCAGCAGTGAAGTTGATAGATGTGACCCTGAGCCAGTGTTGGGGTCAGTTACAGTGTGTAGGTCAGAAATCTGGCTCTTTGTTCAGGTGATACCAGTGTCAGCAGCAGTATCAGTGTCAACACTGCTGAGAATAGCACCGATATCAACAGAGATCAGCAGACACATACCAGAACCAACAAAAGCTATGTTAAAGCTTTAGTGCGTTACTTTTTTTTCATAAAAACGATGTCTGTGATGTTCAAGCCGCTGCCAAATTAGTTGAGGAAACCCTGAAAGTTCAATTAATCTGTTATTTTTTTGATCATGCATATAGTGTGTTGTCTATAAACTGATACTAATAGAGACATAGCCTATGAGATTAAGTACTGTGTGAATCTTTTCACTGTGAGGTTTGAAGTCACCTGTCTTTGTGGGCCAGGGTGTGCTGGGCGCCTCCACTCTCGTCCTCCATCCTCTCCACCATCTGTCTCTCCAGAGCCAGGCGGCGCTGAGCCTCGGAGTTGGCCAGCGAGGCCATCCGCTCAGCCTCCCCCCGCGCCAGCCCCGCCTCCTGAACGCCACACAGACACCGGGGGAAAAAGATCACATCACTCGTCTGTCAGTCATCTCACTTAGAGGATTTGTCCTCGTTGTCAGAGTCTTGGTTTATATTATAAAAACCAAGTTTACCAAATCTTAAGAACAGAGGTAAAAATGAAACACTGCTGTACAGTTTACTTTAACGCTGCATCCAGTTTGCACAACGGAAGGTGAGGTTAGGTCAGAGAGAGTGGATCATTTGTTTTACTAAAAACAAAACTGGATGCAGCATTTTTCTGTTGCGTTTGTTTTCGGGGTGCTGATGCCATTGGAGTTGATGCAACAGTAAGAAACAAGGAGAAGAGACAAGGTGGTTGTGAATGTAGATCATATTTTACAGTTAATCTATTTAAAGGACAATTCCGGCGCAAAATGAACCTGGGGTAAATAACACACGTGTACCGAGTCGACCGTTGTCTGGGATATATTTTCATGCTAATCGAATGTGACCAGTTTTAGCGCAAACCGCTAATTAGCTTATAACGTTAGTTGTCGGGGCACTGGTAAAGTAAAAAGAAATCTCTATTTCTATACCACTAACAAGGCTCAAAATAGCACCACACTTCCACGGTAGCATAATGAGGGTCCCTACATGTAAACAGAAGCATTGTAAGTGTACAGACAGTTTATTCAAAATATTTATATATAGTTTATAAAGACAGTACCCAAGCACGGCAATTCGTCGTTCAACTGGTCATGACTGTTTTCCCAAGATGGCGCCTGCCTGTATGCATGAACAGTACAGTCTTTCTAAACTATCTTTTTAATAAACTGTCTGTACACTTACAAAGTTCTCAATGCTTCTGTTTACATGTAGGGACTGTCATTATGCTTCCGTGGAAGTGTGGTGCTATTTTGAGCCTTGTTAGTGGTATAGAAATAGAGATTTCTTTTTACCGTACCAGTGCCCTGACAACTAGCTAGCTATATAAGCTAATTAGCGGTTTGCGTTAATACTGGTCACATTCGATTAGCATGAAAACATATCCTAGAGAACGGTCGACTCGGTACATGTGTGTTATTAACCCCTAGGTTCATTTTGTGTCAGAATTGTCCTTTAATTTGCTTGCGTTTTGTCTATTTGCATGTGTTTTCTTAAGTTGCAGGGCTTTTGCCCCTGTCGGCCACCGTAGTTCTGTCTCAAATATACATCTAAGGGATATATAGGCTACATCTATTCCTACAAAACAGAGTTAAGGTGTTGAGTCTTACTTTGTAGTTTTACAACATGTATCCTGTGAGTAAAGGTGTATTTGTGTGTGTGTGTGTGTGTGTGTGTGTGTGTGTGTGTGTGAATGTGTGTACCTCTTGTAGCAGCTGAATTTTGGTTTGAAGGATTTCCTGCATGTGGACGATCTCCTCCTGTCGCTCCGCCAGGCGACGCTGCAGCTCAGCTTCATTCTGATTGGACAGGCTCTCTGCCGTCGACCTGTGCGAGTGTAGTTTCAGAGAAACAAAAATTCCATGAGAGAAGCTGCCAAACGAAATGTCTTCTTTAAGGACATAACGTATGGATATGCCATTCCTGGAACTCGTACTGCTGTTGGTGAAAGTGCTTTTAAAGTTTTGGTGTGAGCTACAGAGCCGCATTTAACTAGATTATTTGGTAAAACTTGATAATAATGGTACATGAATTATCATGAATTAATTCATGTAGTACTCCGTGAATTATCAGTAATGCACAAGGATTAATAGTATCTCATGCATGACTTAATGCCGGAACAATTAATTAACATAAAATATTAATTAATGCATCAGTTAGGTATTTGAATCATCATGATTTCTGATTTATTAATAATGAAGATAAAGCTGGTTGAAGTCAGTAAATAATACATGTATGCAATAAAAAAACAGCTGACTGGCCGAGTGGTTCATTTCCTTGGCTTCTTTTTCCGCGTAGACTACAAACATTGATTTATTCCGAACAGAGTGTAATTACCAAGAGTCCCAAAAAGACTCACATGGTCCTCATGTATCCTGTCTCTGCACTCAAATCAAAATCGGATACTTTTGGGTCGGCTGTATATCAGTGCAGGCAAGTCATCAGACGCAATAGAAGTTTTATAGGATGTTATTCTTAAATTGGCCTTGGTTTTTATTGACTGAGTCACAGCAGAACACAGAACATATGCTTAAAATCTCTCTAATAAATCAGAAAATGTGTGTGTGTGTGTGTGTGTGTGTGTGTGTGTGTGTGTGTGTGTATGTGTGTGTTGAAATATCACATATATCTTTGAAATATCCCATGAACTGGGATCACTTTTAACCTGACATGTTACAGAATCTATTTCGTCCTCTTCCATATGTGTATTGTATACTTGTATCTATTTATTGTTTCTTGTAATGTTGTGTTTTCGTTACCTGCCAAGGGACTGCGGACGTAAATTAGCGTTCTTATAACTTCAACATGATTACATCTTGTATTTTGTACGGATGTTCGCTAACATGCTCTGTCCCTATCAAATAAATACAAGTAAAATAGTACCTTCTTCATGCAATTCACGTTTTATTTAAATGTATTATGATGTAAAGATAAGCCTTTATTGTCTACTATTGGTGAAATTTGTCTTGGGCAGTCGAGAGAACAAAAATGGCGATGCATAGCACATAAACACACACTAAACATACAATTAACGAGCATGAAACATAAGCATACATTATCTCATCCAATGCGTTCAAACATTCAATACCCACTGCACATCCTCCCCCTCGTATTACAATTAATTCTACCAAGATTGTACATTTCCCATTAAATCATGCTGTGATCAATAGTGTATTTATTGCACAATGCCCAAATGTTTGTGTATACTGTTGTAATCTGTTTGTCTGTCTGTTACTAATGTTGTGTATTGTCCTAAATATTAAGGAATGAGACCCAGTGTCTCAATTACATTACCTGTAAAAATAAAGGTTAAATAAAAAATAAATAAAAAATAGTACCTTCTTCCTGCAATTAATGTTTTATTTCAATTGTTTATGAGGTCACAGGTGAGGGGGCCAACCTCTGGCTTTATAATTTATATCTGGACTCAAACTGAAAACTAACTTTTTTTCCGGGCCTGTTGACTAACTTTCTACCAAATGTAATTGAAATATGTGTGCATGATGTTTGAGACATTGTGCCAACAAACAGAGAGATGGAGCAGAAAACAGACCCTGCATGGCGGAGGGTAATACCAAAAAGACTTGAAGTTAGTCTCCTATAGGGGAAAGGAAACATGGATTCCCGAGGGAAATGTCTGCGGACCTTTCTGAGTCTGTCACCGCTCCAGCACTCAGCGACAGCCAGAAGGTCACACTCAGCTTTTCCTCTCCACATCTCTCAGTCAGGCTCCGTTCTGTTAATAGCTCTAATGATAAACTGTGGCCTGAGAGTTTATTTATGAAATCAGCCTGGCACAGAGAGCCTCAGCTCTGACCTCGCTCTCAACTCCATTCTCTACAAAGACTCCAACCTCTGCTCCTTTTCCTTATTTTGACAAAGCGCTAAATTGACGGATTGAGCTAATTGTTGCCTACACTGCATGACAACACTGTGTTACTGAGCTTATTGTGTTTTTCTCACATCCATCTGAAGGAAAATAATCAACCAGTTCTTCTTTTTCTCAAAACCTCACACGCATCATTTAATCCAAGTGCACTCATAAAGCAAAGAGTATTTTGTACGAATATAAGGTTGACCGACTGGCACAAAATCTCTAATACTTAATGACTCTGCAGTATTATTCTAATGCAAATGTTGTGTCAATGCTCTAAAGAACAACCATCATTCCTTGTTCTAGTTTATTTACCTGAACCCAACCTAAAGGGTCAGTTCACCACATTAACAGAAACACACTTTTATCACTTCACTCCGGTCGTATCTGTCCATAAAGATACTTTCATGTGTCCAGGTTTTCAGATATCTTTTGAGATTTCTTAGCCTGGATGCCAGCCGAATTTAGCCCCGCCCACAACATTTGAGGTTGGAAGTAGGAAGTTCGGTCTGGACTTGATCCGTTGTGGCTCAACTATGCTCCAACCAGAGCTGTTTGGACCAATCAAATTGTCAGGGGGCGAGGTTTATACGATGATGGACAGATGATCAATAGTAACGTAATCAACCAAGTCACCAAAGAGCGCTTGGGTTGAATTTGTTTACAACAAAGATGGCTGCCACTGGAGAACTGAGATGTGTAGATTCCACCATCGCGTCTGTTATAGAAGATATCGGCAGCGCATTCATTTTAAAAGAGGAACAGAGAACCGCGATCACGTATGTATACACATTGCCACACCCGTCCGCACGACACAGAAACTGTCAAAGCCTGCCTTTGACTTAATTTTTGACAGATTACTTCTGAACAACTGGGCCGTTGCTCGGGATAATCTACAGAAAATGTCATTAACAGTTTTCACTGGAACTACTTTCTTCCGGAGAAATAGTTCCTATGGAAACAACTTGACAGTTGACAGCGATATCTAATAGTGAAGTCTGATATCTCAAAACCTGGACAAACCTAAACCATATGCATGTTTAGGATTAGGATTTTTGTGAACTGACCCTTTAAAGGAACACGCCGACTTATTGGGACTTCAGTTTATTGACCGTATCCCCCAGAGTTAGACAAGTCCATACATACCCTTCTCATCTCTGTGTGTGTTGTAACTCTGTCTGACGCCCCCACCGTTAGCCTAGCTTAGCACAGATCCTGGAGGTAACCGGTTCCATCTAGCTTACTGCTCCCAATAAGTGACAAAATAAGGCCAACATTTTCCTATTTACATGTTGTGATTTGTATAGTCACAGCGTGTACAAATAACAAGGTCACATGAGACACAGCCATCTTCTAACCGTATACATACTGGGAACTATATTCTCAGAAGGCGAAGCACTGCTACTTCTGCTACTTGGGCGGAGTGATTTGCTCGCAGCACCTGAGAAGCCCCATTGTTACTCTCTGCTCCTCACCATGCGGCTTCTCAGGTGCTGCGAGCAAATCACTCCGCCCAAGGAGCAGTGCTTCGCCTTCTGAGAATATAGTTCCCAGTATGTATACGGTTAGAAAATGGCTGTGTCTCATGTGACCTTGTTATTGTACACATTTGTAGTTGGAGCCGGTTACCTCCAGGATCTGTGTTAAGCTAGGCTAGCGCTAGGCGCGTCAGACAGAGTTACGACACACACGGAGATGAGAAGGGTATGTATGGACTTATCTAACTCTGGGGGATACGCTGAATAAACTAAAGTCCCAATAAGTCTGCATGTTCCTTTAACTAAACTCTTGTTCACTCAAACACTGTTGGAATAACTGTACATGGAAAACATTGGCTGCAAACGTTCGTACACTTTGCTACTAGACACATTTTGTGTTTTACAGACTCTATATCACCACACTGTTTGGCGAGTGAGTCTGCAGACGAGTTAAAGGAAGCAATAAGAGGCAGACAGCTGTCTCACAGACAGGTGCTGGAAGCTCAAATTGTTCCTGACTCAGCAACCCAACAAACCAAAAGACACCTCTGCCCTTTACGCTCCCAAACTCCCTCTCTCTACTCTACTCCCTCCCCCCCCTCAAAACAAACCCATAGCGGGTCCCTCGCCCCTTCACCCTCCACCCTCCACCCTCCACCTCTTCGTCCTCCGTCCCAGAACACAGAGCCACTTCATCCTCTTCAAAAGCATTTCAGTGAGTCCGTACATGGCATTCCTCAGGGCTTAGTGCGTGTTGTGATAGATAGGTGAGTGTACAGGCCAGCGGGCCCGCCAAGTCCCGAGGGCGCCCGGGATCTGATGTACCCAAGGACTCATGGGAAATAATCAAACTGGCGATGAAAACTGTGTTTTTGTACACTCTAAGAAATAAATCGGTAAAAATAACAGAAAAAGGTTCTGGCAGCTCATTACCTGGACTTTGTCCCGTAATAAAAAAAATGGGAATTTTGTGTGTAGCTACAGTTAAAATACAGACCATTTTCTGTTATTTAAAATGGTCTCAGACAAAGCCACTCAGTTAGTAATTCTATACAAACATTAAAAAAAATTCTTTAATTAAATGAAAGCTTCTTTTTTTTTACCCTTAAAGCGTTTTTTTTGCGCTTTTCCAGCGCTCTTAAGGCTTTTTTGACACAATGACGCTTGGTGCCATATCACAATTTGAAATGCAAATAAACAGAAACACAACTGTGAAACACAACTGTTCTATGGACAACTTCTGTTAAAATATACAGTCATACAACTGTACTACACAGACATTTCTTAGAGTGTAGTTCCCCTGAAGGCGTTTCAACAAATCTGTGCAGCACAAGCAGACTCAGACTGACCCAGGGATGTAATATACTGCCGCTGAGTGATTGGTTGGACACATTTTTCATGTTCGTGGCCCGGAGGACTCTTAAACTAATGGACTCATGGTCTCTGTGTGAAACATGATGGTTATACATGCTGCAAGAAGTGAAATACTCACAGCGCTTTGTCCAGAAGCTGCTCTTTCTCCTCCAGTTCCTTTTTCAGACTCTCCACTTCAACCTTCAGCTCGATGTTCTGGTAAAGAGATTCATTAAACAAAACAATCACAATCTGCACAAAGGAAGAGCATTGGAGATTTTTGAGTGATACCCAGTCCTACCAACCCAGAGAAAAAACTTCTTTCTGATTTGCTGGTTCATGTTCATGCTTCTGGTCCCACGTTACGACTACAAACACACTTTACACATGAATGATGATTAAATAACAACAGCCTGCTGTTGGCAGAATAATGCTAGAACCATGCAACACCAAAACCAACATATCAACAGTGTTATCAGATTTTCTTTTTGTGGGGTGGCAGTAGCTCTGTCTGTAGGGAGTTGGGTTGGGAACCGGAGGGCACTGCCAAAGTGCTCTTGAGCAAGGCACCGAACCCGCTCAGGACGCCTGTCCAGCAGTCACAGCCCCCTCACTCTGACATCTCTCCATTTGTGCATGCATATAGGACCTGAGCATGTGTGTGTGTGTGTGTGTGTGTGTGTGTGTATTTCAGGCCTGTGTGTAGTGCGTTCTAACAAACACAAAGAGTGTAAATTGTAATTTCCCCATTGGGGATCAATAAAGAGTATACATTATATAAATCACATTTCTTTCAGATGACGTTCTGCTCAGTGCTGCAGAGAGACACAAAATGAGCTCCCCAAGTGTTGACATGTATTTCAGGGAGCTCTGCACGACTATAAATAGCGGGAAGGGATATGAGCACCTGCTGTATCCGTCTCCACTGAAGCCCCCCATCCCCCTGCAGTGTAATGTTAAAGACTCCCCTCTCCCCCTACACCCAGCAACACCTCCACTTTTAACTTTTTGGCTCTGAATGCAGCAACAAACTGGACTGAACTGGCCGTCAGCGCGTTCACGTGCAGGTATATCTGCCTGCAGGGGGAGCAGGGATTTATTTATCTGGAATTACAGCTCAATGTTCGGGCAGTGAACTTCATGTCCGTGTGCAGCAGGTCCGATTACTGACTGACACACAACACAACACAAGTGTTGCTGCTTCTACCCTACGTGAAAACAGCACGGATGAAACTGAACGAGTGGAGTGCGTGCACACTGCACAGTGTGTACCCATGCACTCAGACAGCAGGTTCTCAGGCTAACACAATGTGGGTCACTGGGTCTATAGAGCGACTGAAAACAAGTCAGACAGTTACTGCAGGGGCAGATAAAACAACCATCCTCTCAGCAGACGTGTGTGTCTCTCTAGACACTGCACTGCCTGTTTGTGCCCTTCATCTGTCCAAAAACAGGAACATGGCGCATTTAAAGCTCTTTCTTTTATGTTTCTACACATTTTCACTAGTAGATCAGTTTTAAGTGTTTCTCTCAGACTGAGATCACGCTGACAACAAATCACATTTGGGCTTTCACGCATCTGAAATGATATTTTGAAAAGCCCATTAAGCCAGTTAGCTGTAAAATGAGAAGACATGTTCTAATAACTAAAAGCGTTTCATTCTATTTATTCATCGCGCTTTCATTTTAGTGTGGCCTTAGTTCTCACAATTTGATAAATCAAAAATACGGCTTCACAGCTCTGTGGAAAAGTTCACATTTTCGGTTCCTTTGGGTGCTGCGTAGAGGCTAAGAGGCCTAAAGTACCTGTTCCTTTGGCTTTGACAGCACTGAGACAAAGTGTAATCTCTCTAAATCAGCCTCACAGGCAGAAGCTATATGACAGTTTGCATGAAGTGTTGCAGAGCAGCCTGAGACCTGCTGTCAGAACTCATAACTGTCAAACACAAACCTGCAGCCAGTGGTGGAAGAAGTATTCAGATCCTTTACTTCAATAAAAGTACTAATACCTCACTGTGAAAATACTCTGTTACAAGTAAAAGTCCTGCATTGAAAATGTAACT
Source organism: Zingel zingel (assembly GCA_023566125.1). Classification (NCBI taxonomy): domain Eukaryota; kingdom Metazoa; phylum Chordata; class Actinopteri; order Perciformes; family Percidae; genus Zingel; species Zingel zingel. The sequence goes on along the minus strand of CM042322.1, from coordinate 33,000,541 downwards.
TAAGTCAAAGTAGGTATCATCAGGGAAATGTACTTCAAGTATTAAAAGTAAAAGTACTCGATGCAGAAAAATCGTCCCATGTTAGGAACTGGAAACGATCCAAACAGTTCTGTCAATCAACTGAGTGTTTAATCGGCTATTTGTTTCAGCTGATCTGTAACAATCTTAATGTGTAAAGTAACTAGTAACTAAAGCTGTCAGATTAATGTAGTGGAGTAAAAAGTAGGCTACAATATTTCTCTCTGAAATTTAGCAGAGTAGAAGTAGAAAGTGGTATGAAAAGAAAAGACTCAAGTAATGTACAAGTAGCTCAAATGTGTTACATTCCACCTCTGTCTGCAGCTGTGGAAACAACAAGTTAGACAGCAGGTAACTACACAAATGCATCAGGTGCATGCACACACAGTGGATTTTGATCATCTGCTGTATCATCATCAGTCAGTTCATTCCCAGATTGAAGTTCTCACTCACCCTCTTGTGCACATCATCGCCGCTCTCCTCAAACTTCTGCTGGATCTTCTCCTCCAGGAAGTAGATCCGGAGCTTCAGGCTGAAGTTCTCCTTCTTCAGATCGTTCAGGTGCTGCGAGATAGTGCGGCAACCACGGAAACCAGAGTTAGTCATGGGGACAGTCAGCTCCTTCGTAGGGGGCATCGCAGCCCCCCATTTAGACGTGCATATTATGTGGAAAGACAGGGCTGAAGGGAAACAGCAGCGCCTGACTGAAGAATCAAACTGTCTGGAAGATACAGAACTCAGATCTGCTCTCTCCTGCTGTCATGCATCAACATGCAGGGACGAGAACAGAGTCGGGGACAAAACATGAAGTAGACGTGAGCCCCTCTCAGTTTGGATCTGTTACAGGAGGGTCAGGGATGGCACACAGGCACGCAGGAGGGGATTATGGGAGGCGGGAGGGGGGTGGCGAGGGCCGAGGGGATGTTTCCTTTTTTACCACGACAAAGTCATGCCAAGAATGTGAACCAGAAGAGTGAGTGAATATGTGTGTGTGTGTGTGTGTGTGTGTGTGTGTGTGTGTGTGCGTACGTGCGTGCGTGTGTGTTGATAACAGGCACAAGTGCTGAGCTACTGTGGAAGCCTCTGTATACAGACTTGGGAACGTGTTGGAGATTTGAGTGTGTGTTTTTTCTGTTTTGCACACTGTCTACATCTTCTGCCAATGACAGGATAGCTGTAGATATGACTAAACATAAAGAAAGACTTGATGCAAGCTGTTTAAAATACATTTAAAAAAAGAAGAAGTACCAGTGGACTTTTGTTAAAGATCTTCTAATAAAGGATACCGATAGGTGTTAAGTGTTACAGGGTTAGAGGGTCTAATAATATGATAAGACTGAGGCCTATAGAGGACAACTGGTGAGCAGTTTCCTCTCTAATATAGGCCGTGATTGCTGCTGGAACAAACGACTTGTGTGTGTTTTTCGGTGGAAGACATTCTCCTGAGACGGCAAAGTCCCTTTTGTTTCATGACTCGGTAAAGCTTTGATTTGGTCTTCATGTCTCGGCTAAAATTGGGTCAAATTTTTTTTTTATTTTTTAGATTGGAAAGTGAATATTTTATCCACAGCATTTAAATGACTTTAATTATGAGAATGATTCTAACTGCACACTGAAATAGAGTCTTTGCTGACTTTTGAATTCATTTTGACATTTTTTTTTAACTAGACGTATTGACTTCTAGCCACCTGCAACTGCCCAAAACTAAATTTAAAAGGAAAAGAGCTAAAGGAAACCGAAAATACTTACATACTTTACTTATTCAAACTTATTAATCACACACTCTCAACTCTCCTCAGGGGTGTCGGACTGGGGTTGGAAAGGGGACTGAGTACCGAGGACCCTCGTTGTGAGGATGGCCCAAAAAGATGCTAAATGAATAGCTGTGAATGTGGGGAGGGGCCCCCTTTCTACAGGGCCCAGAATCTTGTGCTACGTCCCTGACCCTTCTGATAAAATAAGAGTTCACTGCCTCACTCTCGGAGAAAAACAAAGCCAATTCACTGCAATAAGCCTGCTGTAAACCCCCAGGTATGATCCTTGTTTTAAACACTAATGAGATGAACGGGTCTGTGCCCACGGGGAGGCGCTGACGCTCCACATGAGCTCAGAGAGTCCCAACATCTCTGCAGATCTCAGAGAAGCAGCAGCCATCCAGAGGCTATTTACAGAAGCCGTGGCCCTGCGGCTGTCACTGAGGATGCTGAAGTGGTGAGACGCCGCTGATCACACATGCCGGGCCGTCCAATGAGACTTAGTGAAGGCAGATTACAGCTACACACGAGCATATGGCTGGCTTCAGGAACACATGTTGCCGTCACATTCTGCATATATGAGAGCTACACGAAGACAGAAAAGAAGATACATGCAGATAACTTGAATGTGAAATAGTTTCTGCAAAAACCAACAAATGCTAATACAGTGTTTCTCAAATGGGGGTACGCGCACCCCTTAGGGGTACTTTGGAGTACTGCAGGGGGTATGTGAGATTTTTGCAAATTGCTAATTTAAAAAGAAGTGAATGCATTATTCCAAAAATAATGATACTATAGTAATGAATGAATTAAGTGATGGATTCTAAACATTTGAAATGTAGCATTAAAACGGTTGCCGTTACTTTAAATACAACAGTCACATGAATACATTTCCCCCTGTGGTCACGTGTTTAAAACAGCCACCATGCAGCAGTAAATATGTGGTTTTGGGAGTCTTTGGAAATCGACCTATTCTGTCTTTTATGTATGAAGACATTGAAGAAATTGTATATACACAGTGTGTCTATGTGAGCAACTGTTTGACCTCGACCCCATCCGACAACTTCAGGATAAACTGGATAAATTGGAACACTGACTGCGAGCTGCAACGTTTGACTGTTCACATACTTTTGGCCACACACGGCCAACCTCCAGAGTCCTCATGAAGGAGCAACGTCGGCTGACTTCTGAACATGTTAGCCAGAGCGATTTGTCAATAACCAATAATCAGCAGGCGAGACTGAACCCAAAGTACATTGCTGATGACAACACTTTATAACAGTCTAAATTTGACAGAGTTTGAAAAACCCAAAACCACAATTATTCCCCACTTAAAATCAAACCAGATGAGATTTCTGGGATGTCGTGTTGGTACACATGTTGGAAGAGGTGATCAGAGATTGAAGTGGACACACACACACACACACACACACACACACATACACGGATGGGAGAAGTTGGATACAAGTGCATCACCTACACTGACAACTGAAAACCAATCTGGAGCCGACAAGGAGAGTTGGAGAAGAGACTGCGGCCGCAGCGGCTCATCCAAAGGTCACGGACAGAAAACGAAAAGACTGAATTTATTACAGCACGACATGCCCGTGAAATGAAATCATCCTAATTCTGCAAGACTTTTCCAACATCGGAGCATAATCCAACATGAGAGAAGGAAAGAAAAAAAAAGCATTAGAACATTTTTTCCAGGCTCCCGATGCTCTAACTTTTACCCCACTGAGTCTTATTATCTGGGAACTAACTCAAACCCCGTTATTAGAATCAGAAAGGATTAAGACCTGAAATATCTGGGTACAAAGAGAGGCTATGTTGTCCCTTTCTCTGTTCCATTAAAGGCTGTTTTGTTGCCATGGCAGGTTGCTAACCCCTCTCAGCTTCATCTTTGGGTCGAGAGAGGGTTACAGTAAAAATCCATCTCTACAGGAATAGGAGCGGAATTGGGAGTTTGCATGTGAATGTGTGACTGTGTGTGTGTGTGTGTGTGTGTGTGTGTGTGTGTGTGTGTGTGTGTGATTGTGTGTGATTGTGTGACTATGTGACTGTGTGTGTGTGTGTGTGTGACTCTGTGTGACTTTGTGTGTGCGTGCGTGTGTCTGTGTGTGTGTGTGTGTGTGACAGTGTGACAGTGTGTTCTTATTTAACTACATTCGTGGGGTATACAGTATACTTATGGGGTCCAGATAGCGTTGTGGGGCCAAAATGCTGGACCCCACAACTTTAAATGGCTGTTTGAGGGTTAAGACTTGGTTTTAGGATTAGGGTTAGAATTAGGTAATGGTTAGGGTGAGGGTAAGGGTTAAGGTTAGGCATTTAGTTGTGATGGTTAAGGTTAGGGTAAGGGGCTAGGGAATGCATTATGTCAATGACGGGTCCCCACAAAGATAGTGAAACGCACTAGTGTGACTGTGTGTGTGTGTGTGTGTGTGTGTGTGTGTGTGTGTGTGTGTGTATGTGTGACTGTGTGTGTGACTCTGTGTGCGACTTTGTGTGTGTGTGTGTGTGTGTGTGTTTGTGTGTGTTCAGGATTGGCAGAGCGCTGGGAGATTTTCCCCCTTTACCGGTAACAGGAGCTCCTTGATGCCAGCTAGCTCGACATTTTCCAGCCCTGCTCTCTGGCAGTGCCAAACCCCTAATGCAGTTCTGCAGGGGGAATGTCTGATTGTGTTTATTGTGCTGCCACGGTCCACGGTAGACGTGGTGGTTAAAAATTATAATTTGTAAACCTAATTAAATCATCAAGAGAGCCACTAAAAATATCCCCAGGAGCTAATTAAAATCACGGACAGAGAGAAAAGGGAGATAGATTAAACCTGCACTGCACAGAGTTTATTATATTCAACGTCAAGGGTCAGATCATTTTAATTTTAATAACCAGCGGGCGATCCACATGTTTTGGCTTCACTTGTACACTCTATGCATCAAACCCCTGCTTTAAACCAAGGGGTTGATGGGATATGGGCCAAACTAAAATCAAAGTACACATCAAATCAATTTCCCCAAGAATGGTTTCTGTCATTTTAGGTAGTTCTGATTAGGACCGTGCAAGTAATTGAATTTTGGTCGCGATTTTGGCTTAAAAACAAACAATGAAATCCAGAAAACGGATTATGTTTCACATTACATTTTGGCAAAATGTGTTCAACTGTCAATTTATTTCAAGCACTTTAAAGCCCAGTTCAGACCAAAGATTTGTGACGAGATTAAACAGTTTCAGGACGTTTGAGGGAAAAGTTGCAGCGGTCTGAACCGGCCCGTCTCAGCTCCACTCAAACCAGCTGATGGCGTCGCTGAGACTCAGCTGGTCGAGTTGCCATAGGCTGGTTTTACACAGGCGAGAAAAAGAAAAGGATCAAATTAGGCCATATTATTTACTTTAAGTATAACAATTTCACTCAAGTCACATGAAGCTGAAGTGCAACTTCACATTTTAGATTCTGGTGTAACAAGAACAGTCTTTGCCGATGGAAAAAGTAACAAATAAGTAACACAGGTGTCACTAAAAAAAACGTATCACTTGTCTTGAAGAATCAAGAGTACAAAGTGTTCACTGACTTTGTGTCTGTGGCCAAAATGAAAATGATTGATACTGACAAACTATACTATGACTTGTTTATAACTTTTTATGATATCCTATACTCTTACTTTTTATGTCATATTATACTATGACTTTTTATGACATATTGATTGAGGTATATGACGCAACCAGGCATGTACCGAGGACCAATACCAATGCCCATTCTAGATGGATTTTAAATTAAACCAATACCTGTTTTCTGAACAAGCGTGCTTCATCAATGGTTTTGTTTTGAATGAGGAAGTTACTTTAGAAAAAAATTGAGTGCTGGACTCGGTCGAGACCAAATAGAATATTTGTCGAGTCTAATGGACGAGTCAAATACAAACGAGTCCAAGACAAGTCCGAGACAATAGAAAAACCTCTCAAGTCCGGACTCAAGTATTACAGCCCTAACTGCTGGAGTATAAGTAAGCTGTGGACCAGGGAGGAGGTCGGGGTGGATGTTTGGGTCATGAAACACAGAATTTTCAAGCTGGGGAGCGGAGTTCTTGTCCTGGGTGTTCGTTGGGAGTGTTTTAATCCAAATCATGATCTTTTCCCTAAACTTAAAGGAGAAATCCGGTGCAAAATGAACCTAGGGGTTAATAACACATGGGTATTGAGTAAACCGTTCTCTGGGATATGTTTTCATGCTAATCGAATGTGACCAGTTTTAGAGCAAAGCGCTAATTAGCTTAAAACACTAGTCATCGGGGCACGGATAAAGTAAAAAGAAATCACTAGTCACAATTAGTCAAACGATGAACGCCGTGCTTGAGCTATGTTACTGGTTACTGGTTACACAGCGTTCGTCGTTCGACTGGTTGTGACTGTTTTCCAAGATGGCGCCTGTACCGTCTTTATAATCTATCTTTTTAATAAACTGTCTGTACACTTACAAAGTTCTCAATGCTTCGGTTTACATGTAGGGACCCTTATTATGCTACCGTGGAAGTGTGTTGCTATTTTGAGCCTTGTCAGTGGTATAGAAATAGCAATTTCTTTTTACTTTCCTCGTGCCCCGACAACTAGCATTACAAGCTAATTAGCGGTTTGTGATAAAACTAGTCACATTTGATTAGCATGAAAACATATCCCAGAGAATGGTTGACACGTGTTATTAACCCCTAGGTTAATTTTGCGCAGGATATGTCCTTTAACTGTAATGTCCGCCGAAACGCCCGGCAGCTTGGGTTGCTCTGTACCCGGCTCAAAGTCACTTTTTGTCTGGTAAAATCAACTACCAGCTGCTGCTGATATGGGCGACATCTCACAGATCTCTGTAGCCGGCGTCACGTGATCAGCCGGCGGCTGCCCATTTTTTTAGAATTTCATTTGAATTGGTGTGCATAAACTTTCGTACAATGTCGTACGAACCCATTCATGAGAATGCGTTGGGTTTTAGAACGTAATGGACGTCACCTGCTTCCACAGCCAATAGAGAAGTCAGCTTGTAAAGTCAGCTACGAACTATAGAAATAAAATGATCCATAATCCATTTAATGATGATACACCGTCTCCTCTCGTTTCATTGGTGTAAGTAGTTACAAGTTTTAACTCGTCTTGTTGCGACTCTTTGGCCTGAACATGGCTTAAACTCTTATTTTGTCTTGTGTTCTGAGGGGGAATTGAAAAAGTTAGGAGGAAAATATGCAGTGTTGGAATGTAACTAAGTACATTTACTCCAGTACTGTACTTAAGTCCAAATATTGAGGTACTTGTAGTTTACTTGAGTCTTTTCTTTTCATGCCACTTTCTACTTCTACTGCGCTACATTTCAGAGAGAAATATTGTACTTTTTACTCCACTACATTAATCTGTTACTGCTTGAGTTACTAGTTACTTAAGATTTTTGCACACAAAACACATGTAGTTTATAAAATACAATGTTTTAGGATTACGATTTAACACACAGCAGTTTGGATCGTTTCCCGTTTCTCAAATGGGAGGATTTTTCTGCATTGAGTATTTTTACTTTTAATATTTTAAGTACATTTTCCTGATGATACTTACATACTTGAGTAACATTTTAAATGCAGGACCTTTACTTGTAAATTAGTATCTTTTACAGTGTGGTATTGGTACTTTTACTTTAGGATCTGAATACCTCTTCCACCACTAAAAGTATGAAGCGAAATGTCACAGTTCAACTGTTTCACTTTTTTTTTTAAACTTTAATAAATGCAACATCTTTCCAAAAGTCAATGAGTCATCGTTTGAAATAATAGGGATTTCAATATTGACCAACATAATTGTGATCATCATTTCAGTTTGATTTTTATCAGTCATTCAATGCTATAAAGATGGGCTGAAACATCATGACTGACAGCTGGGATTGACTCACGATTGGTCGGACAGGTGTATAGGCAGGACTTGGATACTGCGGCTCCACCGCCCTGATCACTATCTCCGCAGACTCTGGCTCCAACATTACAAGATGGCAGTGCACAAATCCGAGATATTTTGGCTTCACTTTTGTGCAATGGGAGAAAGTGGAGACACGTCGTGCATCTTTATCCTGCTGTCTATGATTTAAACCGGCAGTTACAGATTTCTTTGTGGCCACTTGCGGGGGCAGCGAGAGTGAACCAACCAATAGTTGCTTTCACATCAGATTAAACATTCAGAGAAAAAAAGCAAATACAAAACAGCACAGATCAGTTTCTATGTATTTTAAACAATAAAATGGAGTGTGATGATTTGTAACAGCATTAAATTACTCCCACAGCTGGTTTCTGCAGACTTCAGAGGTCTCCCTGCTGTTATTAGCAAGCATGGCACAGAGACTGCGAGCCACATTAAGTCTGACCACACACACTGAATCCATATAATTGAAATTCATTGCAAATGTTCATAATAAAATCACACTCAATGCCAAAGTCCCTGCAACAGATTACGTTACACTTCACCCTTAAAATAGATTAATGAGCGAGAGAAGGCCACGTGCTACTGTTCTCACACTGCTAACCAAAACTAAATACATCAAGAAACTTTTAACAAGTGTGTAAAATAACCTCAATTTATTTTTTCTGAGATGGAACTGTATTTATTTCTATGTTATTTTCCAGTGACTAATCAGTTCTCCTCACACCACAAGGCTCGTAATGACGGACTAAACAGTTGGGCCGACGTTCAGAGAAAACACAGATCAGAGTTTGAGATTCATTTATGGGGGAAATTTATCAAGCAGAAAATTTAAAGACTGGCTGTCTCCACAGCAAAGCCTGCTGAGGGGTAAGAGAAAGCCAACGATTAAAATACAAAGTGATGTAATAAACGACAGGTCGACACCAGTCAGAAGAACCAACCATAGAATGTCAAATAAAACTTTGTTACAGTGAGACAAAAGTATCTGTGTAATGCAGAATATCAGAGTTTATAGCTTTAAAAGGTGCTGTCGGTAGTATTGCGAAGATCCAGGACTTAGCCAAACATTTTGAACATCGACAACTTCTCAGTCCCTCCCCCCCTTTCCGCTAAAGCCCAAAACGGTCTCCTAAGCCTCTCCCCCCACAAGGGAGAATGAATGCGGGTGCATGAGCAGTGATTGACACTCAGTTAGACACCCCCCCTGGCCCTGATTGGTGCATCTGAACAGGGAGCGGTGGATTTTTTCAAATCTCACTACAGGCTGTAGGTGGTGCCAGAGGAGCCAGATTAAATGACCTGCTTCATGTAGTTCTACTCCAACATAGGGTCAGTTTCAGCAAATATGACAGAAAGTTAGTTTTATAAGTCTTACCTACTGCACCTTTAAATAAACAAAGAACAGTATTTCTAACCAAACTTCATATGTGAATATGCTGCAAAAGGTGACTTCAAATTAGTGACTGAAATAATATTCTGTAAGACTTTCCAATGCAAGAAAAGCTTCATTAAAAGAACTAGTGCAGTGCCCATTCAAAATGTGCCTGTTTGGACTTAGACTACATTTACACTGCTACATTTTGGTTTATAAGTGGAGTTTGGAGCCAAAAGTGATCTCTGTGAGAGGGGGAAACGCCAGAGCAGGGGGAATGAGAGGGGGAAACGCCAGAGCAGGGGGATTGAGAGAGGGAAATGTAACAGAAAATATTCCTTTTTAAACCAAAACGTAGCAATGTAGATGTAGTCTTAGTCTAAATGGACGACGGTTTATTTAACGAATGTTCCGCCGGATGCACCTAACATTTCGCTCTCTGTGTGCTGCGGTTCTTAAACTCAACAACAAACAGAACCTCCAAGCCAGCGAGCTACACGCTAAAAATGTCACGTTTTGAAAAACATTTGGATGGTGCAACAAGGCAAGCCTGCTTGGTTCTTTCGGGGTATGATTGTAAAGATTTACAAAGAATATGATTAGGTCATTGGTGGGATTGCTGTGGACCAAGTACACCAGCGATACATTGGTTACAGCTAATGAGGTTTAACTGGTCACACCATACAGTAACGTAAGCTATTTAAATTAGCTGGATACATGGTTAACTTCATTCAATATTGTATGTGGCGTTTTCTTTTGCGAGGTGCAAATGTTCCACCAAAACAAGTTTCTTCCCTAAACTATTTAGCAGAGCCACCATCGCTGCGTCCGGAGATTAGCGCCGCCCAAGACATTACATGTTACAGTTCATTACATCACATTAATTATTACATGTCATTTAGCTGACACTTTTATCCAAAGCAACGTTCAATTAAGTGCTTTCAACCCTGAAGGTGCAAACTCCAGACAACAAGTAGTAAGTGCAAGTACATAAGCTTTAAATAAGCAAAACTACAAAGAGCCATATGAAAGTGCAGCTTCAAGAAATATATATATATATATATATATATATATATATATATATATATATTTTTTTTTATGTTTATCCGAGGTGTAGTCGGAAGAGATGTGTTTTTAGCCTTCAGCGGAAGATGCGTAGGCTTTCGGCCATCCTGATGTCAACAGGGAGCTAATTCCACCATTTAGGAGCCAGGACAGCAAACATTCGGGATTTTGTTGAGTGATTAGTTGTCCCTCGCTGTGAGGGGGCAGTAAGCAGGTTGGCTGATGCAGAGCGGAGTGGGTGGGTTGGGGTGTAGGGTTTGACCATGTCCTGGATGTATGCTGGGGCTGATCCGTTCGTGGCCCTGTATGCAAGTACTAGTGTCTTTAAGCGGATGCGGGCAGCAATTGGTAGCCAGTGAAGAGAGCGGAGGTTGAAGACAAGTCGAGCTGCTGCGTTCTGAACGAGCTGCAGGGGCCAACAGGCACATGCAGGCAGGCCAATCAGGAGGGAGTTGCAGTAGTCTAGACGTGAGATGACTAGAGCCTGAACCAGAACCTGAGCCGCCTTCTGCGTTAGAAGGGGACGTATCCTTCTCATGTTATGCAGCATGTATCTACACAATCGGGTAGTTGCAGCAATGTTGGCAGTGAAGGAGAGTTGGTCGTCAAGTGTCACACCCAGGTTTCTAGCAGTCTGGGTGGGGACTCCCACAGAGTTGTCAATTGTTATATTCAGGTCTTGGGTAGGAGAGCCCCGGAAAGAAAAGGAGCCCCGGAAAGAAAAGGAGCTAAGTCTAGTCAAGGTTGAGTTTCAGATGGTGTGTGGACATCCAAGAAGAAATGTCAGTCTGAGATACGTGCTGCTACTTGAGTTTCAGACTCTGGAAAGGAGAGAATTAGTTGGGTGTCATCTGCGTAGCTGTGATAACAAAGACGATTGTGATTGGTTTAAAGAAATGCCAATAAACCAGAGCGTTTTTTTCTTCTATCCCAGAATGCATCTGTGGTTGAGCCAGACTTCACTCCACAGCGCTGTGGAGATATGTCTGGCTATGCAAGACTAAAAGAAACCTAATTCAAAACTCCCATCTGTAGATCACAAACTTTAAGCACACTAACAGTCACAGCTGCAAAATCAACAATGTGCAAGTGATCCCCAGCAGGAGGCTCAGTCAGTTCAAACCACAAGGCAACAAAAATAAATCAGAGCTAATAAGCAGTTTTCACTTCTAATGGGAACTCAGAAAAAGTATAAAAGAACAGTCTCTGGAGACTTAATGTTTGCAGATCTCAATGTGTCACAAGAAACAGAAGACATTACAGGGGGTGGAGGGTATCTAAACGTCGACTTCATCTGCCTCCTCTCACTTTCCCTCGCTCTTTGGGTTTTAATAAAATCATTTCCAGATGTGGTGGCAGCAGCTGTATGTCAGTGAACGATGGTGCAGTGCGAAGGAGGTGGTAGCAAAGGCTCGGTTGGTGGGGAGTCTTTAGCTCGGTGCCAGCCTCCCATCAGGGTTTTTTTGGGATGGAACTGCACCGATGGATGGAGGCCGTTTGATGGCTTTTTCCAGCCTGTCTGCCAACTTTAAAATGTTGGGGGGGAAATAAAAGACGAAACAAACAAAAAAACACCCGACTGTGATGTGTTAGCTTCGAGACTCTAACAAAGAGACCTTACGCTTAGTTCCTAACCCTCTAAAATGGGTTTGATGCTGTGCAAAAGCACAATGTACATCCAGTAATGTGCACAGCGAGGATTAAACTAAGTGTTTAATGCACATTAAGATGAGGTCAGGACGAGTGTGTTGCATGCAGCCTGCGACGGTGGTTTCAGTGGGAAAGAGCCGGTCACACTGGTGAAAAAAACCTCTGGCTGGCCTCCGTGTTTAGCTGCAGCGCCCTCTGCGTTTCCATGGCTATTTACTCGGAGCGCCATTGTTTTTGCTTTAATGATGCCAAAAGAACAAGAGGCATGAAGCAAAACAGGATCTGAATCTCTTTAACAGCACCCAGAAACACACTGGCTCCAGACGTTCGGATGCAGACTGTGGCTGCAGAGCGAGGCCTGAGCTGGAAGTGGATTATTCACCTCTTCTCCACAGCGGGCCAGAGCCAACTCCACTTTATAAGACAGGATCAAAAGCGTTGTTCATTTATAGAAAACCAAAGCCTGCCGGCAAATCATCTCAGCTGACATGGGGTCCTGAATGAAATCACATTAAAAGGCTGTTTGGGAGGAAGCAGACATAAATAACAAGCAAACCCCGGGTCTGCAGCAGAAATCACACAAAGGTTCAGGGTGCACGTCAGTGTTGCTCGGTCAAAGTCTGCTTTTTGTTGCTACACAACCGGACAAAACAACAACAAAAAATCTGCATTAAATCTGAATTCTCCTCCTGCACAACTAGTAAAGTTAAAGTAACTGAGGTAAGCTTAAACCACTTCTAATCACCTGTCAAACCTAATAATACCTGGTTAGATTAGATTATATTAGATAGACTTTATTGATCCCAAACTGGGAAATGTCAGTGCTACAGCAGCAAAATATCAGACACAAGGCACACATACAGAATATACAAGATAGAATAAATAGGATAGAATACAAGAACAATTTTTTTTAAATAAAGATAAAGAAATACAAAGGAAAGAATGTACAAACGTATGTAGAAGTTGCGAATAAAATAAACAACTACTTAAATAGTATTTATAAAGATGTAAGTAAACCTATGTTTGTACAAGTTCAGTATTGTGATGTATATTATATATTATTATCTAAAACTCAGCGATGAATTCTTGTAGCGGTAAACTCTTCCTCTCCTGCTTGTCTCACTTTCCTCGACTCACCCTTTCTTCTCTTCCCCTTGTTCGTTTACCTCCCTGCGTCATTCCTCCATCCATCCATTGCTATTCACACCCATTCATCCCCTTTCTTTCCAAATACTGTGCATGCCTTTTCTACATGAATCCCCCACAATGGTTCTTCCCCATCTCTGCCCCCATTACATCTATGTCTTTCCTCACATCCATCCATCCTCACCGTCTGAACAGAACAGAGAGAGAGAGAGAGAGAGAGAGAGAGAGAGAGAGAGAGAGAGAGAGAGAGTGGTGCTAACGTTAGATAAAACAAAGTGGTGGAGCGAGCTAGAGAAAGAACAGAGAGAGAGAGAGAGAGAGAGAGAGAGAGAGAGAGAGAGAGAGAGAGCAGTGCTAACTTTAGATAAAAAAAAGTGGTGGAGCGAGCTATAGAAAGAACAGAGAAAGAGAGGCGCTAACATTACATAAAACAAAGTGAGTTCCCTGAACAGTGAGCACCCGATCATATCATATGACTCGCTGTGCTCCGACTTAATTTGTTGTTGTTTTTATGGAAACAACAGGTCTGGCTACTCAGCTTGTCATTGGTCGGCTGTCAAAAAAGCACTTGACATAGGGTGTTTTTTCAGAAAAGTTGAACTTTTTTCAACATCAAATAGACACTCCGAGCTGCAGAAAAAAAGTTGGCTGTGGCGTTTAAAAAACGCTCCTGACTTTTTTGAAAGCAGGGTTTACTCCATAGGATTATAATGTAAAACAGACGCTGGTAGCTTAAAAAAAAGACGCTAAATATGAAAATAGCCTAAAACCTTTAATCATATACTGTTGCGTGGTTCTAGCTAGTGAACTGTACATTCTGTTTGTTCAAAGATTCCATGGGAGAGCTTATTTGGTATCTTTTTGGCCTTACTTTGCTGAATAAAAACCCATTTTTCTGTGCCTCATAATGCTGTTTTATTTCACATCATAATTCAGATTGACGTTGGGTTCATTTTGGCTATTTTCTGTCTTAGGGGAATAGAGACTGGAGTATTTATTCCACTAACTTTATATCAGTCGACACAGATGTGGCATCAGGTACTAGCAGTTACTTTTACATGACAATCAAAGGAATATGTTGATTTAAGAGTTTTATTAAGTTGTCTTACAACATGCATTCTTTGTGTTTCTGTGTTTCTGGCTTGGGCACAGAAAGACGTCAGATCCATTTTATTTATCCCGCCTACAAAGCTCTGGCTCGGTTGTGCCTCCAGTCGGGGGAAACTGCAGAATTACTGAAAAACATCTGAGATGTGAACAGCAATTCAGCAGGGGCCTCATTTATCAATCATGCGTACACATAGATGTGTGCGTATGTTATGCGTAAGAACATTGCCACGCAAAGTGTGGAATTTACCAACTTATACTTACACTTAGGAATGTGTGTATAATATAAGCACAGCTCTGGCCATGCTTACTAACATAATCTAGTGGTAGAATAGCGATACTACAAATAAAAAAGCATTTAAGAGTGTCACAGTATGCGTAACGCAATCAACATCCACATATGTCCTGTGTTTCCTTTTATTAGAAAACATTCAATTAGTTATTTGTCTAATTTTAAACAGACAAGTTGCCTAATTGGTGTCAAACCCTATATAAGACAGCTGTGACAAATGTTTGAAATATAGTGCAATGGCTTCTCTTGCGTTGTTGGAAGACTTGGCAAACAATGCGCTCAAAGATCACGCTGATCTGCTTGGCGAGGGCACAGAGTGGCTTCTAAGGGGTTCAGCCCTATGTTCCCACAGCCCAATGGTCCCACAGCCCAATGGTTCCACAGCCCTATGTTCCCACAGCACAATGGTCCCACAGCTCAATGGTTCCACCGCCCTATGTTCCCACAGTCCAATGGTTCCACAGCCCTATGTTCCCACAGCCAAATGGTCCCACAGCTCAATGGTTCCACAGCCCTATGTTCCCACAGCCCTATGTTCCCACAGCCCAATGGTCCCACATCCCAATAGTTCCACAGCCCTATGTTCCCACATTTCTAAGATTTTTCTTAAAATTAGGCCCTATGTTAGGGTTAGGGTTAGGGTTACATTCCATCTGTGGTTCATTGCTACTGGATCATAGGTTGGGTGTAATTGGCTACCAAATTGGGAGAAAGAGGGATAAAATCTGATACAAATTTCTGAAAAAGGAAATGTGGGAACATAGGGCTGTGGGAACATAGGGCTGTGGGAACATAGGCACGCTCCCCTTCTAAGTAGGTACAGCTTCCCCAAAAATGCAATGCTGAATTTGGGTCGTGATATTCGTGACCTTCTCCCATGCTTCTGCACTGAGTGAACCAAACAATATTTGTTGGTTGGATTTAACCTCATCTACCAGTGCCTCCATTTCTGTGTTTGAGACGTTCCTCTTCTTTTCTCTCTTTGCCATTATTGCAGTGAGGGGAAAAAAAACACATTCACGTGGTTGATAAAGGGATGTGCTGTCACCATATATGGTTAATTGGAGGCGTTTCTGAATGCCAATGACCTTATCGTGAACGAACGTGGCTGTTAAGAACAGGTGGGATTTATCAAGATTGATTACTTACTGATGTGCCTACCATTGGCTTGTGCACGTTTGATAAAGGCCGATTTTTTTTGTACTTAAGTACACACTAAATTTCATTCGTAAAAGAGAATTTAAAACATTATTTTTGGGGGCTTTTCCCTTTATTGTAGTGACAGTGGCTAGATGTGAAAGGGGGAGAGAGAGATGGGGGATGACACGCAGCAAAGGGCCACAGGTCGGATTTGAACCTGCGGGACTCAGCCAAGATGAAGCGAACGCTCTTACTGGGTGAGCTAGAGGCTGCCCCAATTTAGAAAATTTTCTACGTACTGTTGACAAATGAGGCCCCAGGTCTGGAGCCAGGCCGCACCTTTAGTGTTCAAATTTAAAACATTTAGATTTGAGATTATAGGAAAGAAAAGATTACGTTAAGAATCAAATCAGACGCAATCTGATCAGAAAAGATTTAAGTTAGACTTTGAATCTGACGAAGAAATCGGTGGACACAAATCAGCCAGTTCCCAAAACTGACGTTTAATACACAGCTGTCTCTAAATATCGATAATCATAGAAAATAAATACGAGGCTTTAGTTTGGCCTTTTTTGGCCCTGCAGTTGAAACCACAGTTTTCTATTCTTGACCAATCAGTCACAGTTAGAGCTGGTGTGTGTGGATTTAAAAGTCTATTTCAGTTTAAACCACGTCTGATGTCACGTATTTTGTGGAAAGCAGGGAGCTGTAAATACAGTATCTGATTCAGGGCAGACTGGGTCATTTATCCCTGCTGACAGACTGAAAGGCCTTCTGGGGCTAATCAACAAGAGGGCCCATCCATCGCTGTAAAGACTGTATTTTATATCACACAGAGAAGCTTCGCTAAGATACACAAAGACCGCTGTCTGCCAGGTGGAACCCAAGCTGGACAGGTCCAGTTTTACTGGCAGGGTGACTTTAAAAAGGCTGGAACTGCTCATTGGATCAGGATCAGATGTCCCAACATGCACCACTTCCCCTCCTGACCCAGGCTGTCTGAGATACCTGACCCACCGGAAGTGAGCGCAGGCTGTGAGCAATGGTCCGTAGCCCGGGGCTCGGGTTTGATGGTGCAGCGTGATACTCCCAGAGAGGATAGGGAGGAGAGGGCAGCAAGGCCTGGACTCAGGCAGCTCAAACCCAGCTGTTGCTGAGTTTGGCTGCTGCCAAAGAGGAAACCTAGTGTGCGTCCCAGCAAGGGCTTAGCGGACACAGGGTACGCGGACATTTCCCCTGCGCTTTCCATGTCGGTGCCCTCCGTCCCCCATGCTTAAAACTTGCTGAGTTGATTTGAACGCACCATAAGTAGGCGAGTGTGCACGTTACTCAGGTTGCGTCAGTTGATTCCTAGACTCATATATAGGCAATAACAAAATAATATATAGTCTCGGCACAGCGCTGTGGAGTAAAGGCCTGGCTACACCACAGATGCATTGTGACATAGGAAGAAAAAAACACTCTGGGTTGTTTGCATTTCTTTAAACCAATCACAATCTTCTTGGGCGGCGCTAAGCTCCGGACGCAGCGACGGTGGCTCTGCTAAATAGTCTCGGGAAGGAACCTGTTTTGGTCGAACAGTTGCACCCCGCAAAAGAAAAAGCCACATACAATATTAAATTAAGTTAACTGTTGACACAATACAGTAACGTGAGCTATTTAAATTAGCTGATACATGGTTAAACCTCATTAGCTCTTACCAGTATATCATAGCAATCCCACCAATCGGTCCCAAAACGTCCCAGTTAGAGAGGAAATGCCGTATCCATGTTCTTTGTAAATCTTTACAATCATTCCCCGAACGAATTTGGTTCCCTGAAAGAACTTGGTATCCAAACTTTCTTCAAAACTTGACATTTGCAGCTTGTAGCTTGCTAACTGGAAGTTTGCTGTTGTTTCCCGAAGTGAAGGGATTTTGAGAACGTCAACACACAGAGAGCGGACATCGATGTCAGGCTTTATCCAGGAAATGTACTTCCGTTATTCCAGACTAATGAAACGCTGACAGCTCAGTGCAGCCTGTGTGTCCACGTTTATAGAAAAAAAATATTTCTGGTTGACCTCCAGGGATATTGTCTGTCTACATGTGCATATGTAGCCCACCTATCCCCAGTTTAATCAGGGAAGAGCCCTGATCATTTTATGACAATGTCTGGTATTTTTTTTACCTGGTTACACATATATCTGTACGTGTGTGATGCATAAATATTCCTGTTCCTTTAGACATGCTGACGTCTCACCCCGTATGAATATCTGAGGATTATTTGCTCTGTGTTTTGCCCGGACGAAGGCGAGAGACAGAAAAATCGGAAATTGGAGCCGACGAACAGCTTTTTCTGGATGCAGATGTGACACCCAACACTCTTTTTACAGCACTGCCTCCATCTCTCTTCATCCCTCCATCTCTCCGTCATTCAGAGGTGTGAGTGCTCTGAGTCAGACAGGAAATTACCTCATCCGGGGACCGAGGGGATGGGGATCAACACAAAGATAAAAGCAGAGTGCACTCAAGATGTGAGGGGGTGGGGGTGGGGGGGGGGGGGGGGGAGTGGGGGTGGTGGTGGGGTGTTAGAGGGTAAAAAGTAAAGCTGAGATCAACGGGGGGGGGGGGGGGGGGGGGTACTTTACAGCTGGGGACGAATGTGTGCATCTGTGTGTGTGCATCCAAAGCCAAATGTTTGTGCTGCAACTACAAAAATTATGATTATTTTTATTTTATGGAAAAAAACCTTTGAGTGAATTAACACAAAAAAACCTGTCAAAACAAGGTGAATCTTTAGAGACTGATAAGAGTCACAAAGAAAAGAAAAATGGATGTGGAAATCACAGATGGGCAAAAACAAACGCAATGATTAGTAAGCTGTCACAGACGAAAGATTTATTTTGAAATGACCAAACTGCGTTAACAGACTACGTTGACTTGAGAGTAGTCTCGCATTACCAGACCTTCCTCCACAGCGCTGCACAGAAAGGTCTGGCTAGTCCACACTGCATTCCTGAATGGGAGAAAAACGTGCACTGGTTTATTGCCATTTCTTTAAACCAATCACAATCGTCTTAGGCGGTGCTAAGCGCCGGACGGAGCCACGGTGCCTCTGCTAAATAACCTCGGGAAGGAACTTGTCTTGGTGGAACATGTGTACGTTCAAAAGTAGTTTTAGTCGTGCAACAGAAAACTCAGATTGGACAGATAGTCTAGCTAGCTGTCTGGATTTACCCTGCAGAGATCTGAGGAGCAGTTAACCATAGTCCTCAGAAATCCACCTGAGGTTAGAACGCCAACACAAAGAAAGAGGAAGATAACGAAAAGTGAAATCCGACGGAATTTCCGGCGGCACCGGAGCAATCCCTAAAGTGGTACATTGTGGATATAGACTAACCTGAGAGAGACTCCCACACTGGCTAAGGCTAAAACAGGCTAAACCCCTGCTTTTTACTAAAGTCTATGTTTCTATCTGTTTGTTTTTTTGCTTTGGTTGGTGTGTGTGTGTGTGTGTGTGTGTGTGTGTGTGTGTGTGTGTGTTTGTGCGTGCATGCATGCTAGTGTGTGTTCTGTATATTTTAAATTCTTTATAGATCCGTGCATGCACTGGTTGTCTGTATAATTGCACAGAGTTTTGTGTCAGTTTTGCACAAAGAACATTGTGTTACATTGATTTGTATGAAATGTCCTATAGAAATAAAGTCTGATTGATTTGATTGATTGAACGTGTGCATACATTTACACCCGTAGGGTCGACCTGAATACGTACTGATAATTTAAGCGTGACATCAAAGTTCTAACGTTTCAATGGGTCATTTTCTGCAGTCTGCACACGCACTGATTGTTGCTGCTGTTATTAATACGTCTATTTATTTTCTACAATGTAACTCTGAGGCTGCTTGAAGTATCAGCTTGTGCTTCCATATTCTTTAAATGGTTTACGCAATTAAAACAGCACCAGTAGATCCTGCTTCCCAAATTATATGGCATAATAAAACAGATTAGGTCATCTCCTCTCTACATGTTTTGGTAGTTCTGGTGCGGCAAAGTCATGTAGCGGTGGGTGAAGACAATCCATGGGTGCTACCCTGCTGAGAATAAAAAGAAGATAAAACGAGAAACCTTACAAGTGCATAAGCGTATGTGCAGAATAAAACCTATAGCCAACATACAGCATGTTCTGTATGTGCTCTTATTTCATGTGTTTATAGGAATCAGGGTCTCCAGCCAATGCAAATGCACACATTCCTTGCAGACTGCAGAACAACCAGGGTGACATCATGTAGTATTCCTGACGAACACATCATCAATCACACATCATTGTCAGATTGAGTTTTCTCCTCCCCCTCTCTCCCTCCCTCCCTATGATTCATTCAGTCAGTCAGTCAGTTGTCAGTCATGGGAGGCGTCAGCGGGGGTTTAGCACTCAGGTTTAAGGAGAGTGAAAGAAATAAAGAGAGAAGGAGACGGAATTAACCTTTGTGTTGTCTTCCCGTCGCCCATGCAACTTTGTGTTTTTCTGGGTCGAAATTTCAACCTTTTGTTGTTCTTTTTCTACACTTTTTCTACACTTTTTCTACACTTTTTGACGTTTTTTGTCGATTTTATTCCAATTTCTTTGTCACTTTTTGGGCGTTTTTTTAAATTATGTTTTTGTATGTTTTTTACCAAGTTTTTTTTTTCACTTCTTTCCATTTTTTTTGTCACTTTTTTTTAATTTAGTTTGGTCACTTTTTTCAACATTCTTTTGTCTGATGTAGAACATTTTTGTAAACGGGTCAAATTTGACTTGAGGACAACAGGAGAGTTAAATATATTCAGTTCAGTTCAGTCACTTTATCATCCCAGATGGGAAACTTGATCTGCAGTCAGGAGCGCAAGATAAAAAAACCACACATACAAATAAACGATAAGACGAGAATGGCCTTTTGTACTTTTGGTTTGTTTTTTTGGTTCGATTCCCTTCATTTTGCATGGACAGCTCAACATTTAGTAAATAATTTGTGTAAACATCTGAAAACTTAACGTGTAACAAAACCAAGCCTGAAAACTCCAAGTGTCGGAACTTGTATTATAGTACACTTTTTTTCATTTTTATCTTTGCTCCAAAATTGCAGAATAACATGTAACGCCCAGATATGATAACATGTTTTGGCTCTTCTAACCAAGAAATCTCTCCCTTCATTTGTCTTTCTCTCACTGACACACTTCCCTGTAAGCCAGATGATTCAAACACAAGCCACCCACACACACACACACACACACACACACACACACACACACACACACACGCACGCACGCACGCACGCACGCACACACACACACACACACACACTTATGTTTACATCATAATTTATATCATATTTAACACATTCTTTTACAATTTCCTATTGTGTATATTTACACACCACAATAAAAATAATATTTTTGTTCATGTATATATTAGACATAAAAAAAAATAATGTAAGTAAACAAATGAATATATGTGTGAAAGTCAAAACCCTTCCTCCTTCCTGTATTTTGTGAAATCCATATTTTTGTACTGCTTTTTAAACTGGGTCATACTTAAACATTGCTTTAACGATGTACTCAATCCGTTCCACTTATATAAATACAAAAAAGACTTTAACGTTGTACGAACACAAAGATGTTTCAAAAAGAACTCTCCCCCTTTAAATTATATCCCTCATCTCTATTAAAAAAAACATTTTTGAATATTGCCAGGGAGTATGTTGCCCGATGGTATTTTCAGCCCCCAACGTCGACTTCAAGGCAGCACTACAAACGTTGACTTCAAGGTATCTAACCCTAACCCCTAATCCTAGTGGGGGCTTAAAACACCAATATTTTCATATTTCATATTTTCTAACCACCGTACAGCACACACAAATGTTTATTTTCTATCTTTTCTTTAATAGAACATTTTACATTTTGCATAGAACATAGAACATTTTTTGAACTGATATTCTATCGCTATAAAATAGAACTATTTAAATTACTCCTGGTGTGGGAAAATCACTGCATTTCGCTGTCTTGATAATAAAAAATTAAAAAAATCACGGTTATCTCGGAACAATCCAGCAAATAGACGGTACCCTAGAGTGCTGTTACCTGAAACAGATGATTTAACGTCACAGCTCATTTTACACACAGTTTGGCAACAAAACTAAACGCTGAGGGAAGATTACTACGTTTTTAATGTTGGTTTGGAGTGGTATGCATCCCTACTAACCTGGAAAGCGTTTTAAAACAGTAACGTTAATACAGCGTGTCGGAGGAATACACACAGTCTCCTGCAGCGGGGCGTCAGAGACAGGGGCCGTCACCGCACCGTTTGCTAACGTTAGCTTCTTGTCTCATCTGGGGTCTGATAAACAGTAAGTTCATCAAAGTCAGTGTGCCGTGCCCAACGCTATTTTCCGATAAACTGTATCTGTGAGTGCGGTTTTCTTGTTCCAGTTGTTCAGCCTCAGAGGGGAGAGAGAGAACGGCTGTTCGCCTGAGATCAGTAGCGCAAACGGCTCTGCAGAGCCGTGTATAATTACGACTTTATGACATTTCATAAACAGCTGATGGAGCGGCGGTGCGTGTGCACGTGTGATGCTGATGTTGTGTGATGTTTATCATGCGGCGCCCGAGTGCATTTGACCGGCATAAAATGGGCTTATGTCAGACTGACCTGCCTGTATCCGGTCATAGCCGCTCACGTGAAAATCGGCCAATTCTGCCAATCGGTGCATCTCTACTGTATATCATTCTATATTATACTTTTTTGATTTAAATGTCCTTGTTGAGTTTTTAATCAGAGAAACAGATATTTTCTAACTTTTGTGCTGATGATTCAACCGGGAGAGTTTCATGTCCGTCCAAGAATTGAAGAGCTCCAAATGTTCTTTAAAAGGGTGCCAGGCCCCCGTTAAAGGTGCAGTAGGTAAGACTTATAAAACTAACTTTCTGTCATATTTGCTGAAACTGACCCTATGTTGGAGTAGAACTACATGAAGCAGGTCATTAAAAAAAGAAAAACCTACAGCCTGTAGTGAGATTTGCAAAAATCCACCGGTCCCTGTTCAGATGCACCAATCAGGGCCAGGGGGGGGGGGGGGGGGGGGTCTAACTGCGTGTCAATCACTTGCTCATGCACACACATTCATTCTCCCTTGTGGGGGGAGGGGCTTAAGAGACCGTTTTGGGCTTTAGCGGAAAGGGGGGAGGGACTGAGAAGTTGTCGATGTTAAAATTTTTTGACTAAGTCCTGGAGCTTCACAATCCTACCTACAGCACCTTTAAAGCTCTGATCCTAGATCCGGACCTGGCTGTTAGTGGCAATGCATCCTAACTCGGCACCGGCTGCAGCTTTCAGCCCGGTGTTTGGCGGCTCGACAGCAACACATGTTTTGTTCTCCAGAACTGGCAGAGAAGCTGCATCAAAATCTTTCAGGCACTGCATATGTTTGCTGACTGTTGGCCGTCGTAATGGAAATAATTTGTTTTTTTCTGCAGATCTGACAGGAAACCATCCCATTAAGCTAATCTTCACAAACCTCCCTCTCGCTCGGCGGCGTTGCCAGAGCTAATCAGGAGACGTCAACACGCACGTGCACACTCAGTAATGAGCACATGCAGAGAAACACACACATTCCCAGTCGAAAACAATGATTACGACAATTCACTCATCTTCACATCAACGCGCTAGACCTCAGAGACAACAAGGAAACCAAAGCGAGTCAGCACAATCTGCACGTCTAAACACTGAGTCATTACCGAAATGATCTCACGAGCAGAAACTAATACCTGTTCCCAAGCTGGTCTGTACACATGCAGGCAGCATTGGCAAGGCCACGCAAATACTTTCCATCAGTTTGTGTAAGCAATGATAAACATGTTACGTCTAATCATAAAAGCATGGATTTCACGTTACGGTTGGGGCAGAGCTTTTGCAGCCAAAATGTCCAGTTTTCCCATGGTTGTATTTCAGAGGGAGAGTAGGTCTGTGTCTCATTTCTGTGTGTTTATGGCAGATCTAAATTATGGTATCAGGTTCGCCCCAAACCGAACCAACTGCCAACTGTCATGGCCGACCCTCCCATATAGAGCACTTTTGTCTCTGGGAAGTAGTGTAACCCAATCTATCCCCGAAAGTTCTGGCTCTCCGCTTTGCTTGGATTCTCTTTTTGCCGTACCGGGACAGAGAGAGAGAGAGCAGACAGGTCTGAAAAAACAAACACAAGACCTCCAGAACAAAGTTAGTGGTTTTAAAAGTTGTTTTTTTTCCCCCCCGAATAGAAAGCAGAGGAAATGCTGCCGGCAGAGCCACGTTTTGTGAATGAAGCCCATCTGACAAACAGAGCAAGACTCGGACTGTAAAGACCTCATGATGTTTGTGTGTGCAAGAGTTATACACCCCTTGAAGGCCAACACACACCTACGTGTATGCACGCACGCATGGTCACACACACACACACACACACACACACACACACACACACACACACACACACACACGTTTGTTTCACTATCTTTATGGGGACCCGTCATTGACATAATATATTCCCTAGCCCCTTACCCTAACCTTAACCATCACAACTAAATGCCTAACCTTAACCCTTGCCCTCACCCTAACCATAACCTAATTCTAACCCTAATTGTAAAACCAAGTCTTAACCCTCAAACAGCCCTTTAACATTGTGGGGTCCAGCATTTTGGGCCCCACAAGTATATTGTATTCCTCGGTTTTTGGACCCCACGAATATAGCAAAACAAGTGCACACACACACACACACACACACACACACACACACACACACACACACACACACACACACACACACACAACTGTAATGGCACGGAGATGCGTGTCACTGAAACGTAGATGAAATGTTTGTATAATCAATGTTTCTGTGTTGTGTCACTTACTGACACAATTATTCCAAGAGATGGCAATGTTACAGAGGAATGTCAAAAAAGCTCTGAAAGCCTTTACTCAGCAAGCAGGTCAGATCACAATGATGATCGCAGGGAAATTATAAACGATCCCAGAACTTCTGAGGAAACGGTTCTTCATCGCTGCTGAATGTGAAGCTGCCAAACGTAACGTAACGTAAAGATGGCTGAGGAAAAGTATGGCAGGATGTACGTTAGGAAACACACACTGTGGGTCATCTTACAAAAGCCAGGATTGATCTTTTTAAACCCTCGTGTTGTCTTCCCGTCCACGAGGAATTTGTTGTCCAAAATTTGAAAATGAATTTCTTTTGGCACTTTAAAAAAAAAGGTTTTGGCACTTTTCTCAACGCTTTTTTTCAATTCATGGTCAATAAATCTAATTTATATGACATTATACCTAATTTTTGAGTTAAAAAAAGCAGAAATTATGAATTATTTTGAATAATAGTTAAGATCAGAGGATGTCGAGTGAATCACAGACTGGTTTATGTCAAAGTTTGATCAGGATATGTTTTGAAACTATTTCAATTTTTTTTTTCAAATGCTATCAACTTGAATCAAACACCCCAAATTCAATGAAAGTAATCATCAATTGTACCTGTGCCATACAACAGACCTCCATGCAACCATGTTATTTTGGGTAATTTGGTTGTAAGAAACCCATATTTCCGATATAAAAACGGGTCAAATTTGACCCAAGGACAACACAAGGGTTAAGGTTATAGAAATGATTGAAAAATACAATAAAATGATAAAACAAAAAATTGATAATTTCAGCAAAACTATGACTTTTGCGTAGCACAATGCATTTCATAAATCTGTGCTCCCTTGAGAACAATCATAACACTTTCTCAGGAAACTATTCCACGTATACAGTATATGAGCTAAAAATCTCTTTTTATTGGTGACTTATAGAAGGAGAATCTGTCTCCTCAGACGAGGGTTATGCAGACAATCAAAGATCATTGCTAATTTTAATTTATTTATTGAATATTTATTCAGCTGTGGAGCAAAATGTATTGACCATTTGGACTCTTAACTCTCAAAACTGCCCATCAGTCTGCTGTGGTTACCCACTATGTGTTTAACATTTAAAGCTAAAATGAAGCAGAAAGCTTAGGATGAATCTGTAACACATTTTGCCTCATTACATTGTATTACGCAGCATGATAGCCCAATGGTTAGCACTGTGGCCTCCCAGCAAGAAGGTTATGGGCTCGAATCCAGGTCGTTCGGGCCTTTCTGTGTGGAGTTTGTATGTTCTCCCCATGTTTGCATGGGTTTCCTCTGGGTGCTCCGGTTTCCCCCACCATCAAAAAACATGTACTAGGTTCTCCAGTCAGTGCCCTTGAGCAAGGCACTAGCTCAGATCTGGAGTTGGTCCCCGGGTGCTGTAAATGACTGCCTACTGCTCCCTTGAGGGATGGGTTCAATGCAAAGAATGAATTTCACTATGTGTATGTGACAATAAAGTACCTTTAACAAATGGTGACAACTGCGCTATATGTGACATAAATACACTCCATCATTAAGAGGTCTGCTGTGTGCACTGTGAGGGAATTCAACATTGTGAAGATGACATCATATTGTTCATATTGAAGAGAGATGCTCCTATTCTGATTCTAAAATATAATATTAAATCTACTCATCCCAATGAAATTATCTACAGGCACTGAAAGATCTGAACAGCAGCAAAACTTTAAACTGAAACAGACAACATCACAACCAACTACAGCAAGATAGTGAATTTCGGCTTTTCAGCTCTTATATAAGTTTAAAACCGGAGTTTTACTCAACACACACACGCACACGTGCACACACACACACACACAAAAAGGAAAATGTTAAGGATTCACGTAGGAATAATGGAAAGTTTGTGGGGCATTTGTTGCCTTCATTGTGGCAACAAATGCTCCACAACTGATCAACAATGGCATATGATTATTTTCAGGCTGCATAGTTTTGTCTTACTTAGTCAAAGTCGTATTTGTGCCTAAACTGTATCTGACAGCAAAAACGCAAAGCACACTTTCCTTCCTTTTCAGAAATGTGAGAGTGGTGGTGCAAACGTCTCAGCTGTTTTTCTTTATAGTCTACATACACAATAATGTCTCTAAACTAACAAAGGTCAGGCATCCACGCGGTTCTGCTACAAGTACGTTATAATCCAAGTGTGCATGTGTTTGTTTATGTGCCGAGGACGTGTTCGCTGTCGGCCCGTATTTACAAAAACACATTGCTGGTAATTAGCTGCTGGACCGTTTTCATTTATTCCTGTAGAACTTATCTTATTCAGGTTTGGGGCTTTCGTCCAACAGAAGCTGCACGCACACACACACACACACACACACACACACACACACACACACACACACACACACACACACACACACACACACACGGTACTACTGTACTATATCTTGTGTGTGTGTGTGTGTGTGTGTGTGTGTGTGCGTCTGCGTGCGTGTG
Source organism: Zingel zingel (assembly GCA_023566125.1). Lineage (NCBI taxonomy): Eukaryota > Metazoa > Chordata > Actinopteri > Perciformes > Percidae > Zingel > Zingel zingel. The sequence goes on along the minus strand of CM042322.1, from coordinate 32,973,655 downwards.
TGTGTGTGTAGTGTGTGAGTGTGTGTGTGCACTGGATGTGTGCCCTCCTTTTTGTTGTCTGTGGATGGAAATCAAAGGGACAGAGAGCGGAGCCCGAGGGCCTCGCTGCACTGAACCATCAGCTGGCAGGATGAGAAGCGACTGTATAATGAGAGACAAAAAGGAAGGGTGGTGGAGGGGGGTGGGGGATGTTCGAATGAATCAGGGCAGAGGTCGACCTCATTTCAGGATGTGAGCCAATTAAAACCAACACAGCCTCCGCTGGGTCATGTTTTAGCGGTGGACTGGCATTTGTCTCCAACGTGTCCTGATTGGGTGTCCATACCAATCTCAAACCAGGAGTCAGTGTTGACAACCTAAATCTATCCCTGACCTTTAATGACTCTCTAAAAATGTTGCAGGGGATGGATGTCGTCAGCTCGGATTCACAGAGCAGCTAACAAAGATTTGCAGCAATGACTCAAATTCAGGCTACAAGCTAAAAGATAGATTTTTGGTGGAGTATTACTGTAATTTACTTGTGAAGTTTTAGATGCCTGAATGTAACCATCTATGATCAAATCTAAGAGCTAAAAGAGTTGAAAACGTTCAGTAGAGCTGCAGCGACAGCTTTCAACACATCCATCCATCCATCCATCTTCGTCCGCTTATCCGGTATCGGGTCGCGGGGGCAGCAGCTCCAGCAGGGGACCCCAAACTTCCCTTTCCGAGCCACTTTAACCAGCTCCGACTGGGGGATCTCGGGGAGTTCCCAGGCCAGGTTGGAGATATAATCCCTCCACCTAGTCCTGGGTTTTCCCCGAGGCCTCCTACCAGCTGGACGTCCCTCCACCTAGTCCTGGGTCTTCCCGGAGGCCTCCTCCCAGCTGGACGTCCTTCCACCTAGTCCTGGGTCTTCCCGGAGGCCTCCTCCCAGCTGGACGTCCTTCCTTCCACCTAGTCCTGGGTCTTCCCGGAGGCCTCCTCCCAGCTGGATGTGCCTGGAACACCTCCCTACCAGATGCCCGAACCACCTCAACTGGCTCCTTTCAACGCGAAGAAGCACCGGCTCTACTCCGAGCTCCTCACGGATGACTGAGCTTCTCACCCTATCTCTAAGGGAGACGCCAGCCACCCTCCTGAGGAAACCCATTTCGGCCGCTTGTACCCTGGATCTCGTTCTTTCGGTCATGACAGCTTTCAACACAGCAGATAGTTATTTGATTCATTGTCGAGATAAAAATACTCTTTAGTGCAGCTTTACCATTTCAAGAATTTAAGGCTTTCAAATTCTATTAACTTTACCGGCTGAGTTAACATGACACAAGGACCTTTCACATTATGGTACACAGTTTTTGAGCTGCTGTCAATTTAAATATTATTTAGTGCAGTTTTAGAAACAGCGGCAGAGAATATTTTACACTTACTGTGTGTGTCTGTGTTTATGTGTATGTGTATGTGTGTGTGTGTGTGTGTGTGTGTGTGTGTGTCAGCCTGTCTGTGTGAAGCCAAACATCTAAATTTAATTACTCTGAGAGGACTTTCAGGACATCAGCTCAACACTTTGTGGCTTTCAATCGTCTGAAGACTTTAAATGTTTCCGATTTTTAGGGTTCAGCGACAAGTTGACTGCTCGTCTCCAAGAAGTTTTGAATGTCGTGCATATCTCTTCCATGACCCCTTTGAAAATCGTAATCCTTTTAACGCCACTTATGTTTTTCAAGCGCGATTAACGCACATGTGCGTTCTGTGATTTGGGCCTCGGGCCGCTCCGTAGTTTGGGAAATCTGGAAGTGATGCAGCAGTAACGTTGTGGATGGGTAGCAGAAACTGTCAAGTGCTCTATCATTACATTTTGATCAATGATCATTAAAAAGCAGCTCAAGACGTCCCTCCCCCCCCCCCCCCCCCCCCCCCCCCCAAAAAAAAAAGAAGAAACAAAGCTCCTCGAGCAGCAATGGTCTTTTTTTAAACGACACGTTCAGTTTCAAATCCCTTCCAGATGGTTCTCTCCACAAGATTAAAGTTATTTGCATGTACTGTCAATGTGAACTGAGTTCCCATCAGAGTACGTTAAGTCCTAAATACCACTTGAGCATAAAAAACTTGAAAAATATCCCTTTAGTACAGTTAGAACAGATAAAAAAGTGCAATAATTGTGAATTATCGCCAGTCAACTAGGGACATATTTTAGTCGATAGACAGCCCTAATATTTATATTACGACTGGCAAATGAAATGGACTCTTCCCCCGTTTGACTTACTGCTCTTTGTTCCGATGTCTCTGCAGTATTAAATGAGTATAAAACCACAAACATAGGAGAACATGCTGGCACTGCCAGCTGAATTCTGCATTCCCAGAGCGCCTGGCAGCCGGGCCCCGGCGCTGCGGCTGCACTTCGTTAGCTATCTCCACTCCACCTTTCTCTGACAAATTCAATAAATGTTCATCTGGTTCCAATCAGGCCCTCGTTAACAATAATTGGCCGGGTATTTACTAACAGCATTACTCAACACTGGCTGGCGTGGGCTGGGCCGGTCTGATCCGAGCCAGGCTACGCTCTGCCAATCGTCTGTGCCCTGCAGAAACCTGCTATCTCCAGAAAAGGTCAATTTTCCAACGGTTGAAAATCCCCTGACTTTCCCTATTTTCCCTCACTGCCTTTTTTTTAACCCTTGTGTGGTCTTCCCACCGACCATGTCCTCTCGAGTCAAAAACTCACTTTTTTTATGCTTTTTTCGATGACTTTGACACTTTTTCTCACATTTTTGTCCCTTTTTTGCAATGATTTTGTCACGTTTTTGTCAGGGGTTTTTCAACGACACATTTTTTCACTTCCACTACCACTAACACCAACTTCTAACCACTATAGTTTCTTAGTTTTGGAATTCATGGTCAACAAACCTCGTGTATATGAAGTCATACCTCATTTTTCAGTTAAAAAATTAGGAATAATTTTGACTAATATTAGAGGAACGTATGTATGATGGATAATCAGAAACTGGTGTACAGTATGTCAAAGTTTAGTCAGGATACCGTTTAAAACATTTACTTTTTTTTCAAATGCTAAGTAATGATCAGTAATTGTACTTACGGAGAGCGTCGCAGGGAACCATCCATGTTATTTTTGGGTAATATGGTTAAAAAGAAATCCATATTTCTGATATAGAGATTTAGAAAACGGGATAAATTTGACCCGAGGACAACAGGAGGGTTAAACTTCCCCTTATGCTTTCTTTATGTTCAACAATAGTTTCACTTCTCTCAGTAAATGCATCAACACAGACAAGAACGAAATATTTGGACGATTCGGCTTACTTCCAAATTAATATCAATGCTGATGACTAAAGTATGGTTAGTGTTGGGCAACTAAAACACTTGGTTAAGGTTTGGGGAAAGATTGTGGTTACGCATAATAAAAGGTCGTACGTTAATTGCAGGTTTCCTACCTGAAAGTCGGATGTATTTCACGCCCAACAACCACCATGACCTCCCCACATTTCCTCACCCTTTATTTTAAATAGTATGTGAGAGACAGGTATAAAATGACCTTACGAGACACTTAGAACATTTTAGGGGTATAACGGTATGTGAACTTGTCTCGCACTACAGTGCATACAGGATGTTCAGTTTGGCAGCGGACTATTTTTTGTGTGGTACCCCTACAAACCAAATAACGATTATTTCATTGTGGAGTAATCTGTTGATTATTTCCTCGATTAATGGATGAGTTGTCTGGTCTATAAAATGGTGAAAAACGTTGATCAGTGTTTCCAAAAGCACAAGCTGACGTCATAAAATGTCTTGTTTTGTCCCCAACTCAAAGATATTCAGTTTACTGTCACAGAGGAGAGAAGAAACTAGAACGTATTCACATTTAACCCTTGCGTTGTCCTCGGGTCAAATTTGAACCGTTTTCAAAGTTTTTTAAATCAGAAATATGGGTTTCTTTGAACCAAATTTCCCAAAAATAACATATATGTACATTGTATCGAACCTATACAACATTTGAACAAAAATAATGATTATTTTTGGGTGTTTTATTCAATTTTATAGCGTTTAAAAATATGTTTTAAATGGTTTCAAAAGCGTATCCTGACTAAACTTTGTCAGTCTGTGATCCACCACAACATCCTCTGACCTTAACTAATACTAAAAATTATTTATAATGTCTGCTTTTTTAACTCAAAAAAATTGGTATAATGTCATGTAAGTTAGGTTTATTGACCATACATTTAAAAAAGTGTTGAAAACAGAGACAAAAACGCTTAAAAAAGCGCAAAAAGTATCGGAAAAAAAGTGACAAAAATCTCGGAAAAAGCGCCTAAAAAAGTTGACGGGAAGGGTTAACAAAGCTGGAATCAGGAATTTTGTTACTTGTTTTCATAAGAAATGACTCAAACCAATTAATTATCTATCAAAGTAGTTGGTGATTAATTTAACAGTTGACAACTTTCAATTTTCGATTAACTCTAATTCTAAAAGCAAAAATATTTTGGAGTGGGTCAAGAAACAAAGCTGGAAAAGGAGCCGATGTCCTTTAGATCTAGCTTTTTGGAGCCTTATGGTTTCCCAGTAAGTTCCAGAGAAGCTGGACGAAGACAAAAGAAACCGTGTGCATGTCTGAGGAGGCACAAACAGTCAAACATGCGTGTGTCTACTTCAAGGCTCCAGCTCCACTGTATTGTTCCTTCACACGCAAATTACAGTCAGTTTGTTGTGCTTGTTGCTTCTCTGTGCCAAAACCATCACCCCCAAACAGAGGAAGATATTCTGGCGTCAACCAAAGGTCACTCTCTCGCCTCCAACTCCCCATCGGTTTTAAGATTTTATCATCACTTTTAAGGCTTGTCTGGGTAACATGGCATCATGACTTCACGTAAACATACACGCCCACTTTCTTAAGCCAAGTGGCGTGTTATCTGTACGCATTTTGAGCTATCCGCGTGTATGCCTACGCTGTATATAGCGGACGTAAACATACACGCCACTTGGCTTGTTATCGGCACTCACATCTAACGTTAAAGACTGTAATATGTAAAGACTGGGGATCTTGCAGGGTCACAAGACTACAACTAGATTTGTTTTGAGAAATGTCACCAAGCCAGCTAGCTGCCGCTAGCGTTAGCTGGTAACTTTAAGGGAAAGTTTGTAGATTTTCTGTTCTGTCATACATGCAGATGAATGTCTCCAGTACCCAGAGGTCTGCGTTTATTCGCCGCTAAAACTCCCGTTGGATGACTCGCTTCAGAAGGGTTGAGAATCAGCAACTTTCCCTCTTTAGCTTTTAGCTTAGCGTGGTGCCATAGCAACTTTAAACAACGCTGTCTCGCAAGGTTACGGTTGGGTTTAGGAAACGTGACACGCGGGTTAAGTTTAGGAAAACAACAAATGTGGAAAGGAAACATAACACGCAGGACACAAAGTTACACGCGGGATGCGATCCCCGCTCTCCTGGGTGAAAGTCCTATGTTGCGGATTTTCGGCCTTTTATACTACTCGCTACAGCGTCAATTCACACGCAATCGCAAGGGAATGTAAGTCAATGGAGGCCAAACGGCGTTCATAAACATTCGAAAAAACGAGTATGCGTTTTGATAACACGCCAATAATTGCATATGAATTGGCGTGTCATACATACGCCATGTCATGAGATCAGTCTGGCATTATAGGTGCGGCCCTTTTTCACCCCAACTCTTTCTCTCTCTGTACCAAACCATCACGCCTTAAACAGAAGTACGTAACCACACCCTGGATTTTGAGTAACTTCACACCATGGGAATAAAAGCTTGGTTTTGAATGTTTAACTCAGTGTAAAAATCAGATGGTTTTAATCAAGTATTGGAAAAGAAGATGCAGAAACTCTGTGTACATCACAGTGTGGGAAAATGTTTTTTTTTTTGTAAAGTTACTTTCAGGGAAATGTAACCAGAGGATTGGGCTTGTAAAGGTTAATATGTTTTGGAGATGAGTTTTTTTTTTTGCAGGACACTGAGGCAGTCCAGTTTCTCTCGGCCTCACCCAGCGGGGGCGAAGGCAGCGGGGGCGAAGGCAGCGGGGCATCCAGCGTTCAGAGTTTGATGGTTCAATTCTAATGTTTCACTGGCGAGTGGAAATATTTTAACGGGATGGAGAGGGCACTCTGACCGGAGATGTTACAAGGAAAGAGAACAGGGGATTACTGCCATTTCACAGACTCACAGGGGAATTCAGTTTCGGGGAAAACATAAGTGGATTTGGCTTCACCTCGTTACTGAAAAAATATCCAGAGGTCGATTCATAATGAGTAAGGAAGACAACATGGGTGGAGGCACGCTCTGTGATGATGCTCTTTTTGATCCTTTTCAACGTTTATGTTTTTTGGACACCTTTTTCGACGTCATTGTCGCCTTTTTTGATTACTTTGGTTGACATTTTTTTCAGATTTTTTTTCCGCCTTTTTCAACGTTTTTGCCGTTTTTGTTTTTCTCTTCCGAAGTCTTATTGTAAAAAGTTTTTGTTGCTTTTTCTGACATTTTTTAAATACATGCATACATGTCCCGGGACCTCCATAGATAGAGGGAGATCTCAACCCCCCCAACGTTGAACCCAAAGTGACGCCCTTAAGTTACACTTTTGAAGTTGTAAATAAGAATATGTTTGTATTTTCACAAAAATCAAGCGTATCTTCGTTTTTATCACACTTTGTTAGATAGAGCATTGTTCATGTTTTGCGAGAGGGGTGATTGAACTCAACAGCAGGCTTCCACACAATATCCAGGATGCAAGTTCACGTTACTCCAAATATTTAAGTTCTATCAACCTCAGACATTTTTAGTTTATAAACTCACAAAAATGTTGGCAACCTAAATTTTTTTGCGTACTGCTTACTTATTCGGGTTTACAGTGTGCCGTCTTTTCTCAATTCCCTACACTGTCTGTGTCTCTCAGGCCCCCAGAAAGTGCTCGGGGCTTCGCATATAGCGTTCAAACAGTGGAATTACAACTTCTGTGTCCGTCACGTGAAATCATGGGGCCCAAAAAGAGTTTTTCCCACAGACTTACATGGCAAAAAGAGACGCCTGTAAATCAGTGAATAGAATTTTGTGAGCGTCACAACCCCGTCGGAAATGACTCGTTTCAATTTCAGAATTTGATCCATTCGGTGCGATAACATTTAGAAAGTCTAGAAGAGCCGGGTTAATAAATAATTTAATCCCCATTCAAGTTAGCGGAGCGCTAGTTTCACATTGCCAGACCTTCCTCCACAGCGCTGCGAAGGAGGGTCTGGCGAATCCACACAGCATTCTGGGATGGGAGAAAAACGTGCTCTGGTTTATTGGCATTTCTTTAAACCAATCACAATCATCTTGGGCGGCGCTAATTGTGGGACGGAGCAACGACGCCTCCGGAAGGAACTTGTTGTGGTGGAACATGTGTACGTTCAAAAGTAGTTTTAGTCGTGCAACAGAAAACTCAGATTGGACAGATAGTCTAGCTAGCTGTCTGGATTTACCCTGCAGAGATCTGAGGAGCAGTTAACAATAGTCCTCACAAATCCACCGGAGGTTAGAACGCCAACACAAAGCCAGAGGAAGGTAACAGACATTTTCCGGTGACACCGGAGCAATACTGGAAGTGGAACGTCGTGGATATAGACTAGCGAAGCGCTAAACCAGAAGTAGCCGGTGTGTATTTAATTTGATGTGATTTTATGATACATCAGGCTGTGTGACACACACACACACACACACACACACACACACACACACACACTCACAATACTTACACACTCCGCCTACACAATACTTGTTAGTAGATACATTCGGCCTGAGTCAAGTTGGACAGAAAAAACAAGGCTGTTGGAAATGTAATCAGGCTTGAAAAGATGTTGAAGGCCCCGAAAGACGGTCAGGTCAAGTAAGAAAAGAAGTTGCTGAGTAGTGGTTGAACTATAGTACTTTTAAGTGCCAGTGACAGACAATATGAGAGCACATGGAGGCGTGTTAAAGAGAAACAGAGGGGGAGAGACCGAAAGAGACGAGAAGGACGATTTCAAATAGAAAAGCGAGTGGCTGATGAAAATCTGAAGTTTCTCTCGCTGCTCCCGGTCTTCCTTTTCCCTCCCTCTGCTTGCAATTATTCCATTTAAAGGCTCCCTCAATCACCGATAAGTCAGCGGGTTTTTAACCAAAAAGCACCTGTCCCCAGAGCAGAAAAACTCTCCGTTTCAACACTTCATCCTAATGCGCTGATTCCAGGAATCCTACATTGGAAATAAATGATGACACATGGGTGCATATAGACCAGTTCCAAGTAAGCATTTCTTTTCTTTTTTTTCAAACATACATTTTTCCTCCCTTTTTCTCTGGCAAGTGGGTGAGTTTTCTCTGGTATGTGAGGAGGGGAAGCGAGGGGAGGGCTTTCTGCCTCGGAGGTCTGCTCTGCACATGTCGCTCTTTCACAACCTTTTAAAACTTCTCCCAACAGAGAGAAAAAGAAAGAGATTTAAAGGAGGGAAAGACAAATAAGGGGGGATGCGAGAATCTGCAGACTGTATCTGTGAGAGGAGAAAGAGAAAGAGATCTAAAGGAGGGAAAGACAAAGAAGGGGGGAAGCGAGAATCTGCAGAATGTATCTGTGAGAGGAAAAATAGAAGATGAAGAGAAGGCTTTGATTGCGCACAGATCTGGCCATTAGCGGCCCGCAGAGAGAGACTCTGTAGAACAATAACAAATGGAGAGCATCAGTCGGCCCATCGGTAATGAGCTACAACAAGCAGCCGGCTGATGGGAAATACACCTACTAACAATCAGAGCAGCGAGACTAAAAAAGATACAAGAGGAACCTTGTATAAATCTAAATTTGTAATGAATGTGTGTGTGTGTGTGTGTGTGTGTGTGTGTGTGTGTGTGTGTGTGTGTGTGTGTGCTTGATAGAAACGCGTCACAGTTGCCAGTTCGCAGTATAACACGCGCTGAAATCTGTCCAGCCAGTGGGCTTTCCCAGCACAGAGAGCAGGCAGTGTTTTGCACAGCCCAGTCTCATGGCAGTTTGTGAAATGGTCATGTTATTGAATCTATTGATTCGTGAACAGGACACGAATATCTCGTTTTTTTGTGTAGTGATTACAAATTTTAATTTAATGTATTTAAATGGTAAGCATATTCCGTGATCACAGCACGACAATGGTAGGGAGTAGTATTAAAAGCCAAAGGTTGGTTGGGGTGGTCGCGTCCGGCGCGTTGCAGTTCCTTTCCGCGTTATTAACCACAACTGTCCCGTTGTTGTCGGCGTGTCTGGTGTGTGACGGTTCCTTTCCCAGTTCTTTTTTTTCCTAACCTCAACCGTCCCATTGTTGTGGCGTTTCATGTCCACGTTGTTGCGTGCCACAGAGACCGCGGATCGTGTTTGTGGGGAACGCATCCCCGTGTGGCGGTCTGTCCATTGTTGTTGCCGGCGTGTGGCGTTTAATTTCCCCGGTCCGTCCTGTTATTGTCGCCGGCGTGTGACGTTTAATTTCCCCGTGGCAGTACACAAAATGAAATTCGTAACCTGTACACAAAATGAAATTCGTAACCTGTACACAAAATGAAATTCGTAACCTGTACATGAAATGAAATTCGTAACCTGTACATGAAATGAAATTCGTAACCTGTACATGAAATGAAATTCGAATGAAATTCGTGACTTGTACACGAAATAAACGAGAAAATCGTGACCTGTACACATATCAATAAATACAAATAACGTGACCATTTCACGAACTGGCGTGAGACCGGGTTAGTTTTGCATTGCTACATGTAAACGTGAATATTAGTGGAATATTTACTTTCATTAGCCATGTAAACAGCTTAGTCGGAATATCGTCTTTTTTCGGAATAAGGGCAAACAAACTAATATATTATGTGCATGTAAACATACTCAGTGTCTTTGTATATCTGTATCAGTGTCTCTGTATATATGTATCAGGGTCTCTGTATATCTGTATATCTGTATCAGTGTATCTGTATATCGGTATCAGTATCTCTGTATATCTGTATATCAGTATCAGTGTCTCTGTATATATGTATCAGTGTCTCTGTATATCTGTATCACTGCATGTCCCTCATTTAGGTCGGATGTCCGTTACCTTCCTCTTTCTTTGTGTTGGCATTCTAAACTCCGGGGGATTACAGCTACAGAAAGTTAAGTTTGTTCAGAACATTTAAATATGAAACACATTGGTATCAGGTACTATGCAACTACCGATAAGGGGAATTTAAGATTAAGATGTTGTGTAAAAAATGAGAAAATGTCCTCAGACCTCAGATGGTTAAAGGCTGGATATACTGTGAGGATAATTGTGGGCTCCGGCCTGCCACAAAGTAGAAGAAAATACTATTTCACTCACTCAGACACACGCACGCACACATGCACTCACACACACACACACACACACACACACACACACACACACACACACACACACACACACACACACACACACTCACAAACACACACACTCACACACGCACTCACAAACACACACACTCACACACGCACTCACAAACACACACACACACACACACACACACACACACACACACACACACACACACACACACGCCGACATGTGATGATGAAGACGAGAGCTTGTCAGAAAACAAACTCAGTTACTCAGTGTGTCAGGTGTTTCCAGGCAGTTACCGCTGGGAGCAGATTACTGTACACTTTAACTTCAACAATTATCATCCATGACCGACGCCGTGATCAAGTCAATATGTCTTCTCTGACCCGCCAGAGAGGAGCAACCAATTTATTGCACACGCCTGGGATCAATTAACAAAGTCGGGCTCTCCGTTAAGTGCTTCTCTAACAGTGTCTCTCCAGGCAGCGGCGCTAGTGGAGTATGGTGTCTGAACTCCAGTCACACTCCCTGAAAGATCCACTCACGCTACAAGACACTGATCACATCTTTATGTGGTCTCATTAGGTATGGATAAATTCAGCGGTGGAAGAAGTATTCAGACCCTTCACTTCAGTAAAAGTACTAATAACACACTGTAAAAATACTCTACAAGTAAAAGTCCTGCATTCAAAATGAATGAAAAAGGAAAATGTACTTAAAGTATTAAAAGTAAAAGTACTCAATGCAAAAAAATCCTCCCATTTTAGAAAGTGTAAAGGATCCTAACAGTTGTGTGTTTAATGGTCTAATTATCTCAGCTGGACTTGTAGGCCATTATATTGTCTGTAAGGGCCTGTGTGTGTGTGTGTGTGTCTGTGGATTTGTAGGCCGTTATATTGTTGGCTGGTTTCATTTAGAATAAAACATCAGATTTTATAAACTACATGTGTTTTGTGTGCAACAATCTTAATGTGTAAAGTAACTAAAGCTGTCAGATTAAAAGTACAATATTTCTCTCTGAAATGTAGCAGGGTAGAATTAAATAGTGGCAGGAAAAGAAAAGACTGTGTGACATCATCATCTCGCCATCATTCCCTCGCTGTCTGTCAGCTGTACATTGTTCGCCTTCTTCTAAAATATTAGAAACACTAAAGCGGAAGGTCTGGCAAAGCGAGTCTAAGCCTGCTCAGGCTCAATATATTAGAGGAATAGAATTGGGAAACTATCTTTAGGGGCAGTGGTGACCTAAAGGTTAAGGAAGCAAGCTTGTGACCGGGAAGTCGCCGGTTAAATCCCGAGATAGGCAGAATAAAATCAGGGTGGGGAAAGTGAAAGAGCAGCGCTAGTCCCTCCCTCATCATCACCACTGAGGTGCCCTTGAGCAAGGCCCTAATCCCAAACCGCTCCAGTGGAGCTGCTCAGTGGCCAGCAGATCAGACTGTGGTTGTACTGGGCAGCTTCCAGGTATGAATGTGGAACTGTGTGAATGTGATCAGGTCCTTGTTGCAAATGAGAAGTTGTTCTCAGTCGACTTACCTGGATAAATAAAGGTTAAATAAATAAAAAAATTAAAAAAATTGTAGCCATTAGCAAGTAGCCTTCTTAGTTCTAATTTTCTTTAAAATTATCGTGGTTTGACAAAATAGGGCCCCCCCCCCAAACAGCATCTTGCATAAGGCCCACCAAAAGCTAAAAGCGGCCCTGTGCGTATGTGATTTTTCTGTAAAAGAAAAGCAATGAAAATAAAGTATTAAAAAACCCAATGCCGACGTTGTTCCGGGATCAGAGGTGTTGTAGGAGAGGAGAGCAGGAACAGGAAACAGAAGCCATGCAGCTTTGTAAGAACAGACGTTGTCAGACGGTTCTCTTTATTTCAGGAAACGCCATCCATACCCACAGCAGCTCACTCATATTGAAGTATGATACAAATTTCCTCCTCTGGTGCTCTCAAATCTCCCACTCAGAGAAGATATTGATGCCAGGTTGTCTGTCTGCGCCCTGACCGACCTACACTGCAAAAAAAACTTCAGCTGATAAAGCTTTAAACTGATAAATGAAGGAAAAGGTGCTTATTAAATATACCGTTGCTGTCGGGACAGAAACCTTGTATCTCCATATCTCATAATTATTTGTTTTCTTTAAAGTGCTCATATTATGCTCATTTTCAGGTTCATAATTGTATTTAGAGGTTATATCAGAATAGGTTTACATAGTTTAATTTTCAATAAACATCATATTTTTGTTGTACTGCACATTGCTGCAGCTCCTCTTTTCACCCTGTGTGTTGAGCTCTCTGTTTTAGCTACAGAGTGAGGCATCTCACTTCTGTTCCATCTTTGTTGGGAGTCACACATGCGCAGTAGCTAGGTAAGGACTACTAACCAGTCAGAAGCAGAGTATGAGGGCGTGCCCTGACAGTACCTAGGTAAGGACTACTAGCCAGTCAGAAGCAGAGTATGAGGGCGTGTCCTGACAGTACCTAGGTAAGCACTACTAGCCAGTCAGAATCAGAGTATGAGGGCGTGCCACGCTAGCAGCTAGGCGAGCATTATAACGTGTGTTACAAAGTGACCACGTTTGTCTCTGAAGTAAAGGCTGGACTACAATAGAGCTGTTTGGAGCAGTTAGTGAACAGTGTTTTCTGTTGGAGATGGTAAGTCCCTTTGGGGTGGACTTTGGGCTTTTTCACTTTGTAAACCTATAATGTGCACAAAAAAAGATATATAATACAATAAAGGTAAGGGAAAAAGCCAAAAAGCATAGTATGAGCACTTAATAATAAATCAATGCCATTGGTCACCCTTTTACGTCTGCGTGTGGGTTTTTCAAATATTTAACCAGTGACGAGATGATTTCGTTTGATTTCGTCTGAGGTAAATAGCTGAATAAATGCAAATTAGCCTTTGTTTCATTTTCTGAAAAACAATGGTTTAGGTTTTCGACGTACAATATCTAGTCTAAATACCTGTGTTACGTTTGACTGATTATCCATATACTAAAATATAAAATAACCTTATATAATCAAACACCTTGTTGTTAAAACTGTATCCCTGACGTTGCACTCACCGCCAGCCCTGCAGCTTCCCTCCTGCTACTTCCCTCCTTTCATAAGGTTGTTTAGGGCGAACTGACCTCAGGTACTGCTCTGGCAAAGCAAGCTAGTGGGAAATGTTTAAGGATTAACACAAAATATGGAAGACTTTTGTGACTTAATTTTAAAAGAAGTAAATGTGTGAATGCATCTAATTCCTTTCTTTACTGAAATACTGTACGTCGGCCACAGATTTTGGGGGGATTGCGACATGAAGATGTGGACAGAGTGTGTGTTTTTGTTTTTGCAGTGTATCCGGTGGATGAGCTGATGAGCGTTAATGGACGCGCTGACAGCACAGGAGTCAGTTTTCAACGCCGCAGCACTCAGACAGATCGATACACAGAAGCTCAGCTTTCAGCTCAGCCAGGCAGCAGATCTGCTCCTGCCGACACGTACGCATGCACGCACGCACGCACGCACGCACACACGCACACACACACACACACACACACACACACACACACACACACACACACACACACACACACACACACACACACAGGGTCCAAAATTAGCACCATCCACAAAATATGCAAGTGGCTTGTAGATTTGCATCACTCACCAGCCAAAAAAACAATGGTAATCTATTGAGTGGCTGGTTAAATTTAAACATTCACTAGACATTTGGGTGGTGGACAAAAAAAGTTAATTTTTAACCTCGCGCACACACACAGAGAAAACTTCTCAATGGCCAGTTGCTGATAGCGACAATTGTTTTTCCTAATCACATTTGCTCTAAAATCTTCGGTATGTGCACGAGCACAGACATTCAGGAGGGTCCTTGTGTCAGATATCACATGACAGCACGGTGTCGTCGGAAAGAATTGAAACCAGCAATAACCTGCAGTGCAACAACTTATCCGTATTTGATAGGGGTTTTCCTCATCTCATGGAGAAGTTGAGGAGGTTTCACCTTATTTTGAAAGCCTGAAAATCAGCAAAATTGTAAAAAGAAAAAGAAACAGTTTCTTCTTTCCCGCACTACAGTTCAATTAAAGTGCTCGGATCTTAGCTGACTGTTCGAGCTCAATGAAATAAACCATGAATGCCTCATCATCCTCATCCCCAGGCATTTACTTCCTCATAACTTTGTGCAAAAGTCACCTGATGCACCTTTAAAAATATTTACATATATTCTGACATAAAGGTATTTTGGTTAAAGGACATTTCTGGCGCAAAATGAACCTAGGGGTTAATAATATATGTGTACCGAGTTGACCGTTCTCTGACGAACACCGTGTTTGAGCTATGTTACTGGTTACTGGTTGCACGGCGTTCGTCGTTCAACTGGTCATTGCTTTTTTCCCAAGATAGTGCCCGCATGTATACATGAACGCTACTATCTTTATAATCTATCTTTTTAGGAAACTGTCTGTACACTGTCTGTACACTTACAAAGTTCTCAGTTCTCAGGTTTACATTTAGAGACCCTCATTATGCTACCGTTGAAGTGTGGTGCTATTTTGAGCCTTGTTAGTGGTATAGAAATAGAGATTTACCCTGTGCCCCGAAAGCTAGAGTTAGAAGCTAATCACCGGTTTGCGCTAGCTTGCTTCAAGCTAGAGACATTCGATTAGCATGAAAACATATCCCAGAGAGCGGTCGACTCGGTACACATATGTTATTACTAGAGATGCACCGATAGACCGGCCGGTGACCGGAATTGGCCGGTTTTCACGTGCTCGGCCATGACTGGCGACCGGCAGGTCAGTCTGACATATGCCGATTTCATGCCGTGTGTCGTGCGTACCCGCTCGCGGTGTGAAGCGCGTGTCTGCGCTATTCTCGCACATGTAGGGAAATTCGTGAATTAACCTGCAACATGTCAGCTGTTTGGAAATTCTTCAGCGTGTGTGCAGAAGATAACACGTTTGCAATATGCAACACCTGCAAGGAAAGAGTAGGGCGTGGAGGGACGACACCAAAAACCAAAATCACATTTTTTTAGTTGGATATTGGATGTGAAAAGAAGGAAATGGTTCTAACATTGCACTTTAGATGTGTGTGAATTTCCCACACCAGGAGTCATTTATATAGTTCTATTTTATACTGATCCATTATCTGTTCAAAACATGTTCTATGTTCTGTGCAAAATGTTCTATTAAAGAAAAGATAGAAAATAAATAATTGTGTGTGTGCTGTAAAATGGCTAGAAAAAATGAAATCAGAATTGGCTAAAATCGGTATCGGCTGGACTAACTCAAAGAAAATCGGCCTAGAAAGTTGTAATCGGTGCATCTCTAGTTATTACCCCTAGGTTCATTTTGCGCCGGAATTGTCCTTTAAAAAGGTTTCCTTCACATTATGAAGGCGGACTAAAACGCAGGATTAAAGGCCGAGTGCCATGTTATGTTGTGCTTAAATCCAGTGAGAAGTTGCAGTGTGGAGGGGCCAAGCTGAGGTTGAGATATGATTATTGTTTTTGTCTGCTGTGCAACACACTTTTTCCCTCCATATTTGTGCTGGAAAATCTGCCTCAAATGTTCTAACAACCACGCCCAAGCATCTGCCCACACCGCCAGTTATTATTGTAACTATGACAACGAAACTGCCCAAACCATGACAACTTCTTTTAACCCAAACCTTGACTTTACCTTAAATGTCCTGCTGATAGAGGCTTCAGGTCAGAAAACATTCATCCTATAGGGCATGGAGATACAACGTATTATTGTAAGTCATTAGCCTACTATTACAACAAGGGACTGGTGTTCTTAAATTGGCTGTTACGTTGAGAAAAGAGGATTTTTTTTTTATAACTTTTTGTGTCAGTAGTTAACGCCAAAGGCACCTGACCAAGTGTCACTTTTTGACGCCATAGGAGTGAGAATATGTTGGTTTATCCAACGTCCCTTGGTTTAGGGTTTCCCGTGCAGAGCTGGAGATGTCGACTACATAAAGCAATGATTCAGAGCCAACGGCTTGAGGGGTGAAGACACACACACAAACACACACACACACACACACACACACACACACACACACACACACACACACACACACACACATACAGGTTTGTGGCACACACAGGTTTGTGGCACTATTGTTGTGGGGATCCGTAAACCTCGGAGCTGCAAAGCGTGGATGTTTGACAGTTACAAACGCAGCTCTGGCAGGTTCGGAATTCCTCCGAGGAATGATTCTCAAAAGTGACGCAAATGTGGAGAGGACAACTCACACACACACACACACACACACACACATACACATACACATACACACACACACACATATAGTGCGTCTCACTATCTTTGTGGGGACCCGTCATTGACATAATACATTCCCTAGCCCCTTACCCTAACCTTAACCATCACAACTAAATGCCTAACCTTAACCCTTACCCTCACCCTAACCATAACCTAATTCTAACCCTAATCCTAAAACCAAGTCTTAACCCTCAAACATCCCTTTAACCTTGTGGGGTCCAGCATTTTGACCTCACAAAGCTGTCGGGACCCCACAAGTATACTGGACTCCCGGTTTTTGGACCCCACAAATATAGTTAAACAAGCCTACACACGCACGCACGCACGCACACACGCACGCACGCACACACACACACACACACACACACACACACACACACACACACACACACACACACACACACACACACACACACACCACACACACACACACACAGTGTCTGACCTATTTTCAAATGCCACAACAAAAACTAGGAGAGCACAAGAAGCGAGGAGGAAATAAAAGACCCCTTTGAGATAAAAGGAATTAAAAGACATGTGCCATTTTAATCCCATGCTCACTTTGCTGTCAGTTGCAGGATCGGGAGTTCTCTCTGCGTTTTGGTCTCCATATGAATGATATCGCGCACACGGTCCATTACCGCCACTCTGGTAATGGTAACCCAACTCTGACAGGCCTTTGATAGCATATGTGGCTTTTTCAGAAGTGAATGCTGCGACAGAGGGCAGAATAACAGATTAACAACCCTAATTTGTCCTGAGGTTTCAATGGCCAGAATTATATGCAATCCGGCCCCTTCTTCTATCAATCTAAGTGTCTCTGTGGTCGGTTTGAATTTGCAATCATAGGCAAGCCATGTGCTTTCAATTTCTACTGCAGACTAATAAAGGCCATTTGAGAAAGGGGCATTTTGATTGGGGGGTGGTGGGTGGAAGGGGGTAAACCTCGGAGCTGCAAAGCGTGGATGTTTGACAGTTACAAACGCAGCTCTGACAGGTTCGGGTTTCCTCCGAGGAATGATTCTCAAAAGTGACGCAAATGTGGAGAGAGGACAACTCACACACACGCACACACGCACATACACACACACACACACACACACACACACACACACACACACACACACACACACACACACACACACACACACACACAACCTGGATTCAATAATCCAGACCGCTCTATTAAGATGAGAAGACCGACACACGCTACCACTGTCAGAAAACCTCAATGTTAAAACTACGGTGGCAAAGTAAGGTCAACAAACTTTAGTCCCTGCTCCATCAGAAGGTGGAACGTTTCCTGACAGCACCCTGACTGTTATGTCTCCGCTCGATTTTTGAAAATCAGTTGTTTCCGTTTGTTATAGTTTTGAGAGTCTGAACTGTAAATAATCCACTCCCTACTGATGGAAATCAGATCGATCACATTCTGAACTCTGGCCTGAAAATCTCAAGTTTATTTTCTTTTGTTTCTTGCCAGCTCTTTCTGTTTCTGAATTTGTTTTCGTCAGCGAACAACATCATTTTGTTTTTTTTTACTGGATTCGTGTTGCCTGGGGAATCTGGGTGCCTCATCTTGTGTTTCATGACACGCATTGTAGCATGATACAGGTTTAGATATGTTTGAGACATAACATCCTAATCACAGTCAAACAATCACAACCACAGCCAATCAAAAGCTAGAAGCCTCTCGTGAAAGATTTCAGATTTCATCTAAAAGAGGGAGAGAAAAAAAATTGCTAAAATTCCAAGGAGTAAGTTTGAAATAAATCCTGTGCCATCGCAGGCTGTTGTCATGAACCATTCGTACATACAGTGCGATATATGCTTCTGCGTTAAATCGACGCCGTGGCTACGTACGTAGGAATGTGCAGACACCGACCCTACGCCGTGACCACATCTCCGTGACGCGCGACGCTCGGCCGTGGCTTGGTAGCGTTGCATTTCACCCCTGACTCATTTCCTGGTTCTCCTTCTCCATAAACAACATGAAATCAAGGAGAGGGTTAACTTTTCCTGCTCCAGATGTCTTACCGTGGTCAGAAAGAACAGGGGAGAGACATTGTTTCTCTCACTATGACTCTGACATTGCTGGGAGGACTTTTGGGGGGCTTCTATGTGGACCAAGTTGCATGTGAGAAGGCTATATAAGACTATTACAGTAAAAAATGTTTCACTTTTTTCGTTGAAATAAACACATGCATGTCTGGCCCTTGATGAGATTCTCATTTTCCAGTGTGGCCCCTATAGTGAAAGTGAGTTTGACACAGAGATGTTCACAAGTCATTTTTTGGAAGTCCAAGTCAAGTCTTAAGTCTTTGAGCTTGAGTCCAAGTCAAGTCTCAAGTCTTTGAGGGGAAGTTCAAGTCAAGTCTCAAGTCTTTTGCCATGAGTCCAAGTCAAGTCTCAAGTCTGATCTGTCCCTAACACTGTATTGTTAAATCTTATGAATTCAAATCATGTCCTGTAGCTACCATCCATACAGTACAGTATCAAAATCAGTTGTAGGATAACTTTATGGGGTCTACTGCAATGCAATCTGAAGAAACACAAATTAAGGACTCTGTTTCAATTTCATAACTGTATTTTTCAACATTTTGGTATCTGAACCAAAGAATACATGTTTGTCTGTGTTACTAACTGGCTGTAAAGCCCAACCTCATCATGCATTACATTTTTCAGTGTTCAAAGTTTGAGGAAAACATCTGTATTGAAAGTTAATACACCAACCATGGTGCAAACATGTGAGAACTGATACTTTCCGTATTGCTATTTAACAACAAGAAAAATAAAAATTGGAATGAAAATAAATTGGAAAAAAATGAAGACATTTCAATTAAACAATTGCCACTTAAACTGAAATAAGAAGACCATTTGATCTTCTAAATTAGCTCTCTCAAAACCCTGGATATGGGAAATTATTTTGCTTGCCACTAATAAAATCTGCATAAAACTGACATATGTGTAGTGTTCTTGGGGGAAATAGCTAAAGTAATACTAAACGTTTCTATCATGTTTTTTTTTCTGAAATAAAATGTGGGCACTGCAGCCATGAGTGGATGTGAAGCTTAATTCTGTTACATCCAGAACTTACATTGGGTCTCCAACTTAGGACATCGTATAGTCTAATCTTCTGCTACTGGTGAAATATTAACCTAAGTCTGTCACATCATATGGATACAACTATAACAATACAATTTGCCTGTCCCCAGCATTAGCACAACACTTTGCGATGGTTAGCTTGTTACCTGTGACGATATATGCTAAATGTAACGTCTCTTTCACATTAGCGTGAGTGACTGACCTATCTGGGTGCTTTTTGAGATGTCTGATGAAGTTCGATGTTGTTGATCCAGCGTCATGTATCTTGGTGCCACACTCCTTGTATGTAGCTGTTCGCTTACTGCCACTGTTTATGAAGTTATTGTAAGCAAAACTAATGACAAAAGGCACAACTGCAGGAGGACTTGGTGTCGCCATTGTCGCTGCATTTTTTGATGTGTGCGCGCGCCGCATTACGGCAAAGGCCAAGGGACACGCAGCTCGTCATGCGTTTCCCCAACGTACTGTATATGCGGCAATAAAAAAAAATAGAAATACATAAATCAATTTAGATTTAAAAAGCAATAATTGCATGAAAATAGGTTGTTGACGAGTCTCGAAGCTCGAGTCCGAGTCAAGTCTGAAGTCTTTTGGGTCGAGTCGCAAGTCAAGTCTGAAGTCTTTTGGGTCGAGTCCGAGTCAAGTCTGAAGTCAGCTGTTTGTGTGACTTAAGTGCGACTCGAGTCCGAGTCTCAGACTCGAGTCCCCATCTCTGGTTTGACACCCCTGCATTAGAGCATCTACAAACGCTGCAGCATTCTTTAGAAAACTGAGCAGTGATAATTTAAAGAATGGTGTGGTAAATGGTGTGAAACATGTAAAAACACTCGGCTGCTTGCAGCTGCAATTCAGCATACAACATCAACAATCCAAGTCCATTTGCCCCTCATCCCTGCATACAAAGCCGGTGTTTAGGTTGCCTCCCAGTCTGCTGTCTGCGCTGTATGTCTGCATATATAGCATGACTCATCCCTTCATCCTTCAGTGGGAGTCAGAGGGAAAACTTCAAAAGGAAAGGCACCCGTGCACTAAAATGTAGCCTTGAACCAACCAGCCAAGAGTTTGGCTTTCTGCCTCTGCTCGTACAGCCGCAGGGGAAATATCTCTTCTTTATGAAATACAAAGCGTTATCCTTCAAGCTTTTATACCAGTTCAAGATGCAATTTACCCACATAAAGCTGTCGTATAGAGAGGTGAAGTCCCACCCCTTACAATGGACCACCATGGGACCTTATTTCATAATGTAAAATATGTCCGGCAGTGAACAGGGAGAGACAAATAATCATCTGATCCAACACTAGACCCTGAGGAAGGCTCAAGCCGATACATGTTGGTTTATTTTTAATGTCTTGCCCTGTTAATTAAAGGCCTTTTATCACTTTTTGTAACCAACCTCGAGTCCCTGTTTTTTGTATGACTTTTATAGTCATATTTCTTCCTCCTTTCAATGATCTGATCCTGTTTGAATTGAGCCATGAACACATGATGTTCGTCAATTTTAAAAGATAACTTTGCAAGTAAAGAAAGTCTCTGGTCCAGGGTTTCCCCCAGAAAAGATGTTTAGCCCGGTGGCAAGTGTCTTTTGTTCAACGAGGGCTCGGCTGGGGCCAGTTACAGACTGATGGCAGCATTAATGTAGAGCCCAATAGTTTCTGTGATAACACAATCATGGACGGAATCGCAAAATTAAGAATTCAAAAAAGTTATAAGGCAGAGCTCATCGGGCCCTACATTAAAGGATAACTACCTGGAACCTATTTTCCTATGTTTTTGTGTCTAAGTGACTGATGGGAACAACAATCTCTGACATTGGTCCAGTAGTAAGCGAGATCGCTGCAGTCGGCAGCGGAGAAACAAGCTACTATGTAAGTTAATGGGGGACATTGTCCAGCTTGTATTTACCTTCACAAAAGTGCTCATTTTGCCGCTGACAGACCCAGATTAATATTCTAAGTTCCTGACAACATTATGGAAAGGATCCCGTCAGAGATAGACCTTTAAAACCTCTGTGAGACTGTTCTGTTTAACGAGACACAGCTCTGAAGTCGCTAGCGCCATACCCACCAGACTCTATTGAAAAAAGCAATACTTTTAGCGTGTATAAAGCCAAATATTTTCACACGTAAATCGGTAAACTATGTGTTTATTTCCACCAAAACTAGAGTTGTGATGGTTGGAAAAGTGGAAAGACGACCAAAAACGGCTTTTCATACTTTTATTTTGTTTCTGTCAACTTTGAATGAAGTGTATTTTACGATGCTAAAATTACTGTTTATATACTGTACATGGAGTCTGGTGGGTTTAGCGAACAAAATCTTTTTACGTTTAAAAAAAGGATCTTACTCTTTAAGAGAAATGTCGACCTCCTTAGAAATTCTTTCCATATTGTTGCCAGACACTAAGAATAATAATCAGTGGCAAAACAAGTACTTTTGTGAAGGTAAATACAAGCTGGACAATTGCCCCATTAACTTACATTGTAGCTTGTTTCGCCGCTGCCGACTGCAGCGATTTCGCTTAATACTGGACCAATGTCAGAGATTGTTGTCACTTAGATATAGAAACATGGGAACATAGGGTCCAGGTTAAAAAAAAAACGGTAATTACCCTTTAAGTCAATGCTAAAAGCTAACTGGAGATTTAAAAATATGACTGTGTCTAAGTTTCCAACCGAGCTGCCGCAGTGTAACTGTAGTTTTAGAAATACATTAAAAAAGTATTCCCCACACTGGGGGGAACCCTGAAGTACAAGACTGTGACAATACGTAATGAGACAGACTACTCGCACCCAAAATCGAGTAAATGAATGGTTCAATTCACGTGCTTTCAGCTTTATATACACAGTTTAGAACATCCATCCTCAGGCACAATCTACGTCCTAATTTATGCATCTGACCTATTTTTGTCTGACAGGTCAGAACATTATGATTCAAAGGTCATATTTTTCTACAGTGTGTCTTCAAGCCAAGGTCTTAATTATCTCCCATATTTACAACCGTAGCGCTTTATCACAAAAGAACACTGAGTTCAACACACTGGTTTCCAAATGGTTTGGCTTGTAACTCCTTAAAAATGCAACTGCGTCTTCTTCTGCATATATTTGACAGATGATTCTTGGTGAGTATACACTAGAGGTAGAAGAAGAACTCAGATCCTTTGTTTAAGTAAAAGTATAAATACCACAGTGTACAAAACACTCAATTAAAAGCCCTGCGTTCAAAATTCCACTTGAGTAAAAGTAGATTGTTACCCTTAACGCTTGTGTTGTCTTCCCGTCTACCAAACCATCTTTTGACACACCCGCTTTTGCCTTTTTTGGTCACTTTTGTTTTTGAAGTTTTTCCCGACATTTTTGACACTTTTTCCGATGATATTGTCGAATTTTTTCCGACGTTTTTGACACTTTTTCTGATGTTTTTGTCGGGTTTTTTCAGCTATTTCTTTTTATGTTTTTGTCGTTTTTTTTCCCCGTGTTTATGACGGTTTTTACCGACAATTCTTGTCAGTTTTTTCAACGTTCTTTTGACATTTCCCCCCCAAAATGCTCTTTAATTGAATAAAACACCCAAATTAAATGAAAGTAGTAAACTGATCATTTATTTTACTTGTGAAGAGCGTTGAAGGGAACCATCCACGTTATTTTCTTTGACAATTAGGTTGAAAGAGACCCAAATTTCTGATATAGAATCTTTTTAAAAATGGGTCAAATTTGAATTTGAAAATTCAAATGCTATGCATGCATGCAAGTCATATCTCTTGCACTACTGTACATATTGTATAATATCTGTAAATATTGTATAAGCCCTCATATACTTACAATTTGCACCACTGTACATACTGTATAGTTATTTATTTATTCATAGCCTGTACACCTGTAGTAATCGACACTCATATAGACACATATCTATATATTTGTATCTAATTTACATTAATGTGACACGCGGGACATGATCCCCGGTCTCCTGGGTGAAAGTCCTGTGTAGTTTGACCCATTCACCACCCCAACCAACCTCTCTATGCGGAATTTTGGGCTTTCATACTACTCTCTACCGTTGACTGTCTTAATACTACGTCATCTTCAAGCGCCGCGTAGCTGCTGCTCTGCCCGGTGCGTTCTACACACACGCTGAAGAGGATTTCTGCGTCGTGTCTGACGCTGACAGCCACTGCACAAGCGTCCGTATTTTATGAGTTCGGAGTGAGAACGGGTTGGGTGGGAAGACAACACAAGGGTTGAAATTGTACTTAACTAAAGTTCTTGAGTAAATGTATTTAGTTACTTTCCACCACTGGTATTCCCTGTTGGTCCAGATTAGACTGAATATAATTTAAAACCGGCCCAACATTGGATCCTGGATCAGGTTTTGGTCAGTAAGAACTGATTAGACGTGTAGTTGTAACGAAATCTGTTAATATTTTGTGCCAAAGTTTGCACAGAAAGAGTTGAAGTGAAGTAGAATGAGGTGCGATGCAAAGCCTTTAAAATGTTTCCTCTTGATTCTATAAATTACCACCTGTTTAAAAAGTCAAAAAGGCTTTTAGGTAAAGAAAAAACAACAAAGTCTGTTTTTTTTTTATGCTGCGGCTTTCTGTGTCTCAGAATCGATCAGACAGTTTGTTCCACAGGAACGAACGGATTTGATCTCATCCTGCTGGAGTTTCGGATTTCATGTCATTTGACCTTTTGCCCAATACAACCCAAACTCTCCACATCAATCTAGCATTACTACAAGCAACCCCCGCCCCTCCTCCTACAGCTCTGTCCTTCACGAAAAAGGGAACCGGGTAATTGCAGCAAGCACCTCCACAGTTATTTCAGACCCATAATGCACCTGGCAAAGCTCCCAGAATCCATTACTCTGGCACAGAACCAGAGCCAAACTACGCCTCTCATCTTCTCAGTTCAGAACCAAGAAGACATTATTTAGCTGTGTGGCTTTTCACACGCAATGTTTGATTCCAACTTCTGAAAATATATCTGCAAATGTTACATTTATGGATTCATATATCACCTTTTGATGTTTGATTCTGTTTTTGTCTGAAACGATTTGGAGACTGTCCTCCCCTGGAAAACGCTCCCATAAGTTATTTGTACAAGCAGCAATTACGACCTTTATTCACGTTTATAGTGACAGCGCCCTTATTGGCCGTAGTAGTTATGACGGGAGGAGCAGGAAGTAAGATGATGAGGTAGTATAAGATCTGCAAGTTCCGCTGGATGTCCGTCACCTTCCTCTTTCTTTGTGTTGGTGTTCTAACCTCCGGTGGATTTCTGAGGACTATGGTTAACTGCTCCTCAGATCTCTGCAGGGTAAATCCAGACAGCTAGCTAGACTATCTGTCCAATCTGAGTTTTCTGTTGCACGACTAAAACTACTTTTGAACGTACACGTCCTTCCCGAGACTATTTAGCAGAGGTGCCGTCGCTCCGTCCGGCGCTTAGCACCGCCCAAGACGATTGGGATTGGTTTAAAGAAATGCCAATAAACCAGAGCATGTTTTTCTCCCATCCCAGAATGCTGTGTGGACTCACCAGACCTTCCTCCGCAGCGCTCTGGAGGAAGGTCTGGTAATGCGAGACTACATTCAGCGTCACATGCGTAATCTTCATAACTTGTAGTAACTTCAGTAACTTCTGATTTTTACCCAAACCACAATATTTTTCTTTATATATTATATAAATATTATATAATATTTTACAGTAACCAAGTAGTTTTGTGCCTAAACATAACCAAACTGCGACCATTTCACAACGTTAAAGATGTGTTCAAAACCGTGACCATTATGTTAAAAAATGCATTCAACGTTCTCTGATTTAGATAGGAGGTACTATTTCTGCCAAACCTAGGGGCATTATTTTATGAAACGCTCCTGTGGGTCGTATTAGAGGGGAGGAACAAACGACACATATCGGCGTATGGTTTAGAGAAGCAGCAGCCAGACCCAAGTGACGCGTTCGTCCAATCAGCTGCCGGTTTTCAATTTTTGGGCAACAATACAGATTAGTGCCGCCTGCTGTTATGGAGACATATTACGTCTCGTCGCTTTGGCGTGTTCCGAGGCACTTTTTGATCAGTCTCGGGGAGACTGATCAGTCCAACTGCCTTTTCTGCCAACAGTCGGCCGTCTGGTTGGTCTGTAACTGCCTTAAGACAAATCAACTGCAGAGAAATGCTTAAAGCTGCTCTTTTTTTCTGGTCTTTTAAAGTTGATGGCTGTTAGAAAAAACACGTAATGGTCCAATCATTGCCATAATGTAGAGCGGCCGGATGACCAGAGGGGTGAATCTGTCCAATAACACAACACAGATGTACTCATTGACATCTCTTTCAGTTTCTGTCCGACTGTAACGTGATTGTGGGTCAAAAATGCCATTTAACTAGCCAGGTAACTAACAGAAGCACTAAAAAAATCACAATCTTTTAGTGCAGTTGAAAACCAGAATCAGAAAAATATGTTGGAAAAGCGCAATTTAAAGTTTTCAAGGCTTTGAATATAGACCTGTAAATGTGCGCTGTGCAGCTGTATTACTGTATGTGGAAAATATGGATATCAGATAGGGATTCAGTGTTAGCAGATACTTGATATTTAATGATCTGTATCAGGGCCAGGGACAAACGAAGAAAAACCTTGAATTGCAACATCCTTATTATCCATGTCAGTGCGTACATAATGGGAGAAACAGTATTACTGTATGTATAAGAGACAGAAGAACTGTGGAGGGAAGGGGAATCTTTGACTCATGCAGAGTTTCAGTTGTGAGATGGCCAACCAGGATTTAGGGGTTATTAGTGCGCTGTGGGGCTGGCAGTGTAATGGCCCTGACACACCAACCCAATAATCAGCCGTCGGACAGTCTGGCGAGGTCAGTCACTCAAGTCTGTTCAGTGTGGTCCGTGCCGTCGTCCGTTGGAGGAGCTTTCGGCCTTCAGTTTGGCCGACCGGACTTGCTGGATCGGAGGACGGGCAGTCGGACTTATTGACCAATCCCATTGGTGGAGTGCTAACCCGGAAATGACGAGCGGGATGAGCGTGACTAAGCCTCTCAAAATATGCCGAAAATCTTTTAAACTGACCTTTGTGGATCTGAAATGAAGACATATTCAGCAACTGCACGGCCTATTTCTCGCTTGAAATGTTTTCAGAAACACGTTCCGGTGAACTATCTTCGTAAAATCTGAGACTGTATTCTGAACGAGCCGCCATTATGCCCGGTTGTAAAATCCGGGAGCAGCCAGACCCACGTGACGCGTTCGTCCAATCAGCTGCAGGTTTTAATTTTTTGGACGACACGAGAAGAATGTATGCTCAAGTCGGCGTTGTTTCGGTGTGTTCTGATGCACTTTTTGGACCTTGGGGAGTGTGTCAGAGGCTTAAGACTTTCTTTTGTAAGATAGCCACAGTGCTTGAAATGTGCCAACTTGTGAGTTTGTGAGCTGTTTTCAGTCGCTCAGTGCAAGAATCTCTCCTCACTGGGTATGTGTGTGCTGTTAGTGAAGACTTTCAAAGGAATCTCTAACCATGCAACAAGAAAATAAATGGCATCAAACAAAGCTCAGGCATGATTTCCATAATGAATGAGGTTACAAAAGCTGGTTTCAAGCCTGAAATAAAAGGACATCTAGGCTGTATCTAAGGTGGGAAACACACATTAGAGCATCTACAAACGCTGCAGCATTCTTTAGAAAACTGAGCAGTGATAATTTAAAGAATGATTTGTGGTAAATGCTGTGAAACATGTAAAAACACTCAGCATGAAGAGACAGAAGAACTGTGGAGAGAAGCAAAGTATTTGACTCAAGCAGAGTTCCAGTTGCCACATCATCTTCCCAAACACACCTACGTAGAGATTACCACAGAGCAGAGACGAGCCTGGGCACTACTGGAGCCTCATTGCCAAAAGCTTTTTTGCAGCAACACTTTCAGTTTATGTTGCTGGAAAAATTTAGCCAGCATCAAACTCTTAAACTTCATCAGAAAGCATGCACCATGTGAGAACACGGGTTGTGTCAGAGCACATGTTCCTACCTGTTCAAACTCTCTGAGGCTGTGCATCTGTACCAGTGGGCCTTTATTCATCTCATCACACGAGAAATCTGCACAGATAGAAAAAGAAAGATGTAAATACAAATCTAACATATCCTTTAAAGGAAAATTCTGGCGCAAAATGAACCTAAGGGTTAATAACATATGTGTACCGAGTCAAACTTTCTCTGCGACATGTTTTCATGCTAATCAAATGTGTCTCTAGCTTTTAGCAAGCTAACGCACACGGGTGGTTAGCTGCTAATGCTACCTTTCTGGGCAGATGTTAAATCGCTATTTTATACCACTAACAAGGCTCAAAATAGCACCACACTTCAACGGTAGCATAATGAGAGTCACTACATGTAAACTGAAGCATTGAGAACTGTGTAAGTGTACAGACAGTTTATTAAAAAGATAGTTTATAAAGACTGTACCGTTATCATCGTCATCATCTTGGAAAACAGTCATGACCAGTCAAATTACGAACGCCATGTTTGAGCTATGTTACTGGTTACTTGTAGATATCAACGTTTTTCTGTAATTCTGAGCACTTTAAGGGCTTCATGTAGAATTCAGATCATTCTAAATTGCCTTTGTCAATGAAGACTATGTGATTCAGTTGAAAGCTCTAGACTTTAAGTCAACCTTGAGTAGAGAGTTTTTTCTTCAATGGAAGATCAGCCTCATTTTTAGAAACGCACACGCAGAACGGGTTTGTCTAGAAGGCTGTGTTAAATGCTAATAAATGCATTTCATATGTAAAATGTGCAATAAATCCTGACTATACCTATGCAACAGATTATAGTTATTTTGAGCTTTTGGCAGTTAATTCAGCAGCCGGTGTTCATCAAGTTGCATAGCTGTCATGTAACTGTGGATATCGACGTTTCCATTATTCTGAGCACTTTTAGGACTTGTCCTCCATTCTTGCGAGTTAACCCTAACCCCTAACCCAAACCCTAACCCCTTACCCAAACCCTAACCCTAACCCTAACCCTAACCCTAACCCAAACTAACCCTTGACAAACAATTCAAGACTGCCTTTGTGGATGAAGGTTCTGTGATTCGGTTGAAAGCTCTAGACCTTAAGTCAACCTTGAGAGATTGTTTTTTCAACAGTTGTTTTTTTCAGCCGTGTTTTCAGAAAAGCACACAGAGAACAGGTCTGCCTAGAACAGAGATCTTCAACAGGGTGAACAGGTAAACGCCTGAGGGGTCCTCAGAGTTAATATACATTAACATGAAATCAACATATTATTAGCAAAGATGAATTGGCCTATTCGTACAAAAATAAAACATTTAATTAACACAACATTGATGATACACTTTCTAAGTAAAATAGCCATTATTGTAGCCCTCCACAGATACAGTTAAGCTTAATGATTTACTGTGCCTTCCACATGTATGTTTAACATTAAAACTTGATATATGAATACCATTATCCATACATCTATGTTCATCCATCTGGCCAGTTTAATATGCTACTCATTTGTTATACTGTAGTAGGGGGTCCCTGCTCTGTCTCTTTTTCAGCAAAGGGGTCGTTGGCCTAAAAAAAACTTTAAAGACTCCTGGTCAGAAGGCTGCATTAAATGCTCATAAATGCATTTCATATGTCAAATGCACCATAAATCCTGACTGTACATACATTTGAAATAGTTCAAGTGTGGCTTAGGACCATCAGTCAAACGGAGCAGAGCTGAAATGTAAACACAGCAGCTTCTCTGAGACGTCCTGATCAACCCTCGCCTCATTAAAACCCTATTAAACCTGGATATATGGGCCGTGTCCACACACACACACACACACACACACACACACACACACACACACACACACACACACACACACACACACACACACACACACACACACACACAGTCCAGCTGAAACACTTCCAGAGGTAGACGTCTCAAAGCCAAACTTAGCGTCTCTAAAAGGCCAGGAGCGTTCCCAGAAACCTCCACACAGGAGGGATTTGTGCAATAGTTTGTGTTTTATTCCTTTAACAGCGGGGCCAATGGGGTGGGTGCCAGATCCCGGGGGGGGGGGGGGGGGGGGGGGGGGCATTGTAATCAAGACGGCTTTGGCAGAGCACTGATTTCTGACGGTTCCTTAAAAATTGTGGGCACATTAAATATTATTAAAAAACTGGAAGGTATTGTTGATGGAGGCCTGGAGCGGGCCCTGGTTCAAAATATTACACAACACTGATATGAATGACGCACTGGTACAACCATGCAAACACACACACATAAAAATGTTGTGTTAGTGTAATTGTGAGGACCCTTATTTACATAATGTGCTCCTTTTGTCCTAGTCTGGATCAACGGAAGTGCATTTCCAGGATCCTTTATCCCCGCTGCTATAAGACTCTTTAACAACTCTTGAAGAATGCATCACAATATATTTGTACAATATGATTTTTTACAATTAGCCTATGTTACGGCAATTTGTGGTTTTATTGAGGTTTTAGTGTGGAAATGTGGTTGCTTCTTCGAGCTGCTGGACATTTGAATTCCCCTATCGGGATGAATAAAGGATTCTATCCATCTATATATCTAAAGCCTGACATCGGGTGCATCACCTTCCGCTGTGTGTTGCCGTTCTCAAACTCTGTACGCTTCGGGAAACAACAACAAACTACGAGCTAGCAAGCTACATGCTGAAAATGGAAAGTTTTGATAAAGATTTGGATTGCGCAACAAGGCAGGCCTGCTTGTCTTTTTCGGGAATGATTGTAAAGATTTACAAAGAATATGTTTACGGCATAAACTATCTACTGTACATAGTCTCGTATTGCCAGCTCTATCTCCAGCGCTGAGGAGATAGAGCTGGCCATAGGTATAGATTTTGGGGGGGATGCAGGGGATATGTCCCCTCCAATATTTAGAAGGTAGATTTATCCCCCACAACAAATTATGAAAGACAAGCCCAAAAGAGGTAACAATTAACAATAAAGGAGAATACTTAATAATAACAATTTCCCTTATTAAAAAAGACATTTCCAGCATGAATTGATGCAGAAAAAAATACAAATTTACCACAATGCCGTAAATTAAGTATTTGATGCTGAAAATTGTATGTGGGAGGACCCCCAGATACCCCAGTTTCAATGTGCCCCCTTGCCCCCATTGTTGAAACAAAACCTACGCACACGGAACTGGCTACACCACAGATGCATTCTGGGATGAGAGAGAAAAATGCTCTGGGTTGTTTGCATTTCTTTAAACCAATCACAATCGTTTTGGGTGGCGCTAAGCTCCGGACGCAGCGACGGTGGCTCTGGTAAATAGTCTCAGGAAGGAACTTGTTTTGGTGGAACATTTGCACCCCACAAAAGAAAACGCCACATACAATATTAAATTAAGTTAACTGTTGACACAATACAGTAACGTGAGCTATTTAAATTAACTGCACGTATCTCTGTGTGTACATCGTCCACAGCAATCCCACCAATCTGTCCCAAAACGTCCCAGTTAGAGAGGAAATTACCTAAATATATTCTTTGTAAATCTTTACAATCATTCCCTGAAAGAACCAAGCAGGCCTGCCTTGTTGCACCATCCAAATTTTCTTGAAAAGGTTTCAGAGTGTAGCTCGCTAGCTCGAAGTTTGTTGTTGTTGTTGTTCCCCGAACCAAGGGGGAAAAGTAAAAGTTCGACATTTTTGGGGAAATGCACTTCTGTCGGCGCTGGATGTTCTGGCGATTATCCGGTAAATGAACTGTCATTGATCCAGACTACTATCTGCAAAAACAACTTTGTAACTACTGCAATAATAACAACTTTATCATGTCATGGTTCATTCTTAAACCTGCAAATAAATGAGTACTCACAGAGTACTTTTTTGTACTATAATTCTACAAATTTCACAGTTCTTTTGGGGACACGTCTTAGGAAATTACGAAGTATGAGAACACACACACCTATTAAAGGGGGGCGGTGGTTGTTAGAGACACACTCATTCATAGATACTCATAGTGGACACACAGTGTCGCTCCTACAAACAGCTAATTAGTCAACACTGCAGCCTGTATCAGGCAGAGGGTAATAAAATTGTAATGAGCTGTTTATATGTTTTTTTTCCCTGTAAAAATCTACCAGTAAAATCTTCTAGGTACAAATGAGACAAAGAACACATTGATTAGAAATGAGATTAAAGTGAAGCATCGAGCAGAGTTGGGCTGCAACTAAAGATTATTCCTATAGTCGATAAAAATAGTGATTTTGATGCGATCATAGTAGTGCCCCTAGCACCATTCAAAAGGCCATTTGACCGAAAAACTAAAATACGGTCAAACTTAAAAGTGGTGCTTCCGTCCTAAATATGCTTTTAAATGAAAGTTTGACTCAAGTCCATTCACAAAAACACCCTAGGTTGCATTTTGGCGAGAGTTACGCTTTAAAACAGAACAGAAGTTATGAATTATTTTGACTAATAGTTAGGATCAGAGGATGTTACGTGAATCACAGACTGGTTCAAGTTAAAGTTTAGTCAGAAATCTGTTTTGAAACCATTTGTTTGCTACACTGTAAATACTATAAAACTGAATAAAATGCCCAAAATGTAATGGAAGTAATCATTAATTTTACCTGCAAAGAATGTTGTATGGGTTCCATAAACCGTACATCAATGCATCCATGTTATTTTTTTGTGCCATTTGGTTGAAATAAAAACAAATTTTTCTGATATAATTTTTTTGAAAAACGGGTCAAATTTGACACAAGGGTCAAATACATTCGGCATATTTACTCACCCATCATAGGTCCGACGCTCTTCGGCCTTGTTCGTTTCTCTGCACCACAGTGCCTGAAACAAGAGACAGCTATCAGCACTTCCCTCAGACTCAACACTGCCCCATGTGTCTACCCCCCACCCCAGCAGCCACACACACTGCACTCAAACCCGTTTCCCACGTTTATGGTAATGAACTATCCTCCCACCTACAGCCTACAGGTATAACCTGCCTGCTGGAGTCCAGTCTGCTTCACATGTCACTCTGAAAAAGTCTGGGTTGAATTCTGAAAAAGCACAGAGGGTCAGAAATAGTCCCTGGATGAGCAGAGCTTCCCACTGACATGTCAGAGACGGCAGGCACACTCACACACTGGTGGTGGTGGAGTGGAAACTGAGTCAGCAGCGCATGCTTTAAGTCACACAGACATCACTCACCAGCTGAGAAAAACAGTAAACAAAGACACGGAGTGGAAGAATCCAGGAAACCCTTCCACCAAGTAATGTATTTGTCTTTATCGCTATAGTAGTGTCTCTGTGTGTGCTTAACGTGTTGTTGATGCGTCCTAATGTGTGTCTATGCACTTTCACCTGTGTCTACTGTGTATGATATGTTTTTCTCATGCCATCAACCTGCCATTAGTCATGATCTGGAATAGTGGTTGTGTCATAATTGTCTATGCCTTTATGTCTTTCTTGTTTTATGTGTATTTGTTGTATTGTTGTAGCGTATCTATTGTTTTAAGCCATTGACCTGCTAGGGACTGCAGATGAAAATTAGCCTCTATGGCTAAATCTGGCACATTTACATGTTGGACTCTGTACTCATGTTGATTAATGTGCGTTGTCCCTTTTAAATAAAGAAATAAAAAAAAATTTAAAAAATAAATAAAAACTTGCCCAGACTTTGTTAACAAGTGAAGAAAGTGTGAGTAAGTGATTTATTGATTTAGATGTACATTCATGCATGCATTTATACATATAATAATCTCGACATGCACTAATGATTAGTGAGTGTGTTTGTAGATGTTTTAGAAACACAAGTGTAACCAAAATACTTCATTGGTTAGCAACGTGAATGTTTGTGGTTTTTCTTTACTTTTAAAAGATCTCTGGCTTCAGAGATTCACGGTCTCCACGTGGCTTTAAAGTTGGTCGATACGGAGGATGTTTTTAGGATCAGAGCAGCGTGGGCTGGTGTTTCTCCCCATTAGCACGTCCTCAGGGCCTTTTAATGAATAATCAATGAGCCAGATTAAGTCAAAGCAGCAGATCCTGCCGCGCTGTAAAGATGTTTAACTAAAAGTGAAGATCAGAAAGACGAAGAAGCTTCACGTCGGGGTGAGAATGTAATTAGGCTCCACTCGTCGTCTCTGAATAACAGGAATCAAGGCTTTCAGGGAGTGGATTTAACAACATGTTGACCACCTAGGTGTGTGTGTGTAGTCGTTGCTACAAGACCTCCATGCTGGCCTGAACACTTGGCGGCGACAGCTGGGGGAGATGTGAGTAAATGTGTGACAATAGAAGTTGAGTAGACAACAGTGAAGCCTCCAACAGCTGCTGTGCGACAGCACAGCAACAGATCTCTGATCAGCTGGCTTGAGTCGTTGCGTGAGATAAACATTCGTGCTCTATGTGTGGCTACTTGTCATCAGACCTCTGCAAATCTGCTCCTTAACTAAGGTTGAGGCTAGAAGGAAAACAGCTCCGGAGATGACAGTTAACTTTAGACACCAAAAAGACTAGTTAAGTTTAGGAAAAAGATCGTGGTTTGGATTAAAACACTCCTGAGAAACGAACATATACTGAACCATATATTGACTGGTTTTCTGACCCCCCGGACCTCCTCAATACAGTAAAACTGCACATTTTAGAGTGGCCTTTTACTGTGGCCAGCCTAAGGAACACCTTGCAATAATCATGCTGTCAGCATCTTGATATGCCACACCTGTGAGGTGGATGGATTATCTCGGCTCACTAACACAGATTTAGACAGATTTGTGAACAATATTTGAGAGAAATAAGCCTTTTGTGTACATAGAAAAAGTCTTAGATCTTTGAGTTCAGCTCATGAAAAATGGGGGCAAAAACAAAAGCGTTGCATTTATAATTTTGTTCAGTGAATGTTTCCTGGGTAAAAGTAATAAAGTTATATTATTACATCAGAGAAGTTCCGATCCCAAGCATCTATTACCGTAATTGTGTTGCTACTCCCTCCCTCGGTTGTGCTGCTTCCAGTGCATCTCATAAATTTTAGCTTTTATCCAATCAGATTTCTCCCCTGCGTTGCCTCCGGGTGAAAAATCCACTCTTGAGGCCTTCAGAATTCAGAGTAAATCCCTCTGCTGTTCAAGCAAATAGTTGTGGATTGTCATATTCTCAAATTATATATATTATATATATCAAATTTCGAGTTTGCCTGTTGAAAGGCCAGAGCCTTCTAGCTAGCCCAGCCACCTACGTCGGCATTTTTCGGACCAGTTAGCCAACTGAAGCAAAACTAGCTAGCATCACATAACCGTAGCAGTAACTTTAGTTCAAGTTCGTTGATTTTTAGATGTAAAGTTGATGAAAGAAAGGAGGATATACTTTTTTCTTCAAATGATGAGCATCTTTGGTAAGTTGAATGGATTTTTCTGCATTTTAGTCAAATGATTTTACTAGCTATTGATGCTTGCGTTAGATTGTTGCTGCTGGTGTTGAAGGTTTGAGCAGTGTCAGTGGCCGTTGTGCCCTTGTATGTGCGTGGTGACATGTGTGTTAAGCCCCAGCAGCTTGGCTGGATTTTGTGGGGAAGCCTCGTGATCACGGATTGTGTGATTTGTGTTTTTGTTGTTTGTTTGTGGTCGTAGTATGAGTAAATGTGAACGGTTGGTTTTTGTTTCTTTGGTAATTACATTAATTTTGGGGGTGGCAGTAGATCAGACAGGAGCATGCCTGTGTTCCCACAGCCCTATGTTTTTATCAAAATCAGGCCCTATTTTCCCACAGTTCCAACATTTCTAAGATTTTTTTCCAAAATAAGGCCCTATGTTCCCACATTTCCTTTTTCATAAATTTGTATCAGATTTAATCGCGCTTTCTCCCAATTTGGTAGCCAATTACACCCAACCTATTATCCAGTAGCAATGGACTACAGATGGAATGTAACCCTAACCCTAACATAGGGCCTAATTTTAAGAAAAATCTTAGAGATGTGGGAACATAGGGCTGTGGAAACATAGGGCTGACCCCGATTACAATGTGGAATAAGATTAACCCTAAACCTATTAAGGGGGAGAACTGTAAGTCAAAGACGTATACACATTTCTCAGTACCAAAACATATGAACGAATTAAAGGTTCAGTGTCCCGGCAGGCTTTAAGAGGTTCAAATGATATTAGTGAGCAAAGATAAGTCAGCCGTTTGCTTTGAAACGAGTGAAATCTGCTCAGCCAATAGCTGCCCATCATCCAGGAACAGCACATGTGGGAGTCCAGACCTCATTATGTAACTCTGGCACAAAGGTCCTCTTCTCATTGCAACAAGACTTTTTACTTTATGTATCTGCATTCAGTGCAGAGGGGAGGCTTTTCTATTCACATTAATGAATGCACGCACACACGCACACGCACACGCACACACACACACACACACACACACACACACACACACACACACAAAGAAGCCTTACCTTCCTCTATAAAGATATCCGCTCATTTTCCAGCTGCATAAATATACCAATACACTCCCAGCTGCCCCAACAGCCGCTCTCCCAGTATCTCCTCCACCATCAGGTGAGTGGAATCCCTCCGTCTAACTTCAGTATGCCTCCACTGACCTGAACACATCCGTTTATCTTCCAACTGCAAGCAGAGCTCCAGCAGACGCAGTCAAAATGCCAGGCGAAAGAAGCAGAGCTGATAGTTGGTAGGAATCCTCCAGCTACAGCCAGTAGTTTGTGACTCCTCAGACCCAGAGAAGAGTGACCACAGTCAGGCTGTTTGGCCAGCGAGGCTCCCAGAGGAGCGAGCCAAGCACCCAGGCAGACATTTGACGTGGCAGAGAGCAGCAGCAACAGCCGCAGCAGAGCAGGGAGGTAAACACCAGTGGGGAGCAAAGGTACACACACCGCTGCTGCTTCAGCATGAAAGACTGATCTGTTTCAGCATGCTCCAAAACAGACGCTTCACTAGGTGTGTGTGAGTGTGTCAGCATGTGTACAAACCACCCCAATGTTTTCCTGCCATGGCTGGGAAACCAGTCACTAAGATGTCAATTGACTATTTGCCTCTGGCATTTTTTTAAAGCAGGGTGGAGCACAAGATGGGCACCCATATGTGTGTGTTTCCATATATGTGTGTGTGTGTGTGTGTGTGTGTGTGTGTGTGTGTGTATTTATGCATCCCCTCCTCCCCATGCAGGTGTGCGTGTGAGACATGTTGGAGCACGTTTGACCAGCAGGTAAAACAAGAATCCAGA
Source organism: Zingel zingel (assembly GCA_023566125.1). NCBI lineage: Eukaryota > Metazoa > Chordata > Actinopteri > Perciformes > Percidae > Zingel > Zingel zingel. The sequence goes on along the minus strand of CM042322.1, from coordinate 32,936,676 downwards.
CACCAACCTCTGTTTCTGCCTGCAGGTCTTGCACTCACACACACACACACACACACACACACACACACACACACACACACACACACACACACAGTGACAGATCTGAGGATCTTTTCTTCTAAAACCACATCAACTATGTCTATTATCTCTCTCTTAGAAAAGCAGAAGTTCGACGGACAAACAGTGCAGCTGTGTTGACTTGATTCAAACAGACAAGCAGCACATTGAGGCCGGTGGAGGCAGAGTCTGGATCAACGTCCGTGGAAATTCCTCCTCAGTGCCTCTCCAAACAGGAGGGTGTGGTCTGCATGTGTGTGTGTGTGTGTGTGTGTGTGTGTGTGTGTGTGTGTGTGTGTGTGTGTGTGTGTGTGTGTGTGTGTGTGTGTGCGCATGTTCTGGACAAAAAAAACTTTGTTTGAACTTGAATAAGCTCTTAATTAACTGAACAGAGAAACAGACAAACTATCAGGGTCATCCTGGAGTCGGACCGGCTCCCATTTTAATTGGGACTGCTGAATCAGTTGGAAATTAACCTCCAGCCTTTCAGGGTACATGATGCCTTCTATCCCCTGGAAGGCTTTGATTGTGAAACATATACAGAAAGTGTTGAGTTTCATTAACAGCAGCTTAACACTCACATACAAAGTCTAATTGGATGGAAATATATGATCTCTTTTTGATTTTCACATAAAGAAGCTCTTTGGATTGTGTAAGTCTGATGTAGCCTTCTCACATGCTATTTGGTCCACATAGAGCCCCGCAAAAAAGTCCTCCCAGCAAAAACGTTCCTCAGCATCACAGAATTTAGAAAATCAAGCAAAACAAAGCATTCTGACTACATTTTTAAAAGTAGGCTACCAAACTCACATCAACATGTTTCACAGCTTGAATATGCAAACGCTCTACTTCTATGGGAATTTCTGAGTCTCCAACTCTGTAAAAATCTGCCAAAATTCTGCTTTGATTGTCACGTAATTGCAGATTAAAAACTGTCTTTTTGTTTTCTAGGTGAACCAAAATTTATTGTGAACCTAAATTGGCATGTTGGCCGGATTAAAATTCGTGAAGGGCTAGATTTGGCCCGTGGGTCTTGAGTTTGACACCTATGCTCTACAGTATTTGTGTAAGAGGTGTCAAGGTGGCCCTTTAACTATAACTAAAACCGGATGTTTCTGAACACCTGCAGCATTGGGGAGTAAAGTTTTTGCAAAATACTTTCCACATTCAGGACTCTCTTTCTCTCCCTTATCTTTTTGCTTTCTCTCTCTTTCGACCAGCAGATGTTCCCTCACATACCGGCGTCACATTCCACACATGCAGCCGGTTCAGTCAGGAGCGCCGAGGGGCTGAAGGACTACAGACCTGCAGGTCTGAGCCGGGAGGAGACAGAACATCACAGGATGGACCTGAGCCAAACACTTTTTGCAATCAGCCAACACAACAAGCCTCTACTCTGAGAGTTACTGCTCCGTTCACTTAGAGTCCTGGATTTTTATCATTATGTGTTCAACTTTTTGTACGTTGAGTTTATAGTCTCAGACGCTATGGGAGATAAACGGAAAGGACCATGATGATAATGTTTAACTTAATAGAAAGGAAACTTGCTAGTTTTACTTCTTCAGGACTCTAAAAAGTAAATAAATTAAAAACAAACTAAGACAGGAAAAAAATCACTTTTTGGTTGAGCTGCTTGCAACTCAGACTTTTGCAACCTGTGACAAAAGTTTGTGAGTAGAAAGTGTTTTTTTTTAAAAGGGCGACAAGCCAAAAACTTGGGAATTAGTGCTTCATAAAGAGTTGTCCAACACAAACAAGAACTCGTCACACAGCTTTCCTATGGGCTTTCATTATACCTGCTTTTAAAATATTTGTACTAACTTAATTATCTGCATACCTGAGCCTTTCAAGATGACTTGCAACGGTCTATTCCTATGTGTATTATTTTGTATTAATACAGAGATGTGTCTAGAATTAGTCTGAGACTGATTGCATTCACATATGATACAGATGAGACAATATGTTGTATCATAATACATCTCCAAATGTATGCATCATTTCTGCAATGTTTCTTTGCAGTTTGTTCTGGATTTAGAATCAGTCAGGTTGGTGTGTGACAGCTTGATGTTCTGGGTTCATCACAAAGTCAACCCAGATGAGTGATGTTGGAAGATTGTTATTTTGGTTTGAGGTGAGGCCGTCTGTCAGCTCCCTGACTGAGCGAAGGAGGGTGGGACTTACAGGAAGAGAAGAAGGAAAACAGTGAGGAGACAGACGTAAAATGAGGGAGGAGAGGGGGAGTCTGTTGACAGTAACTTACACCCTGTAATTATCCTGATCACACCTTTCCTCCACACTTCTCTTGTCACCTTCCTCCTTCACTAACTTCCTTCTCTGTTGAGGCAGCTTTCATAGAGTTGAAGATCTTTGCCCGAACCCGACTCGAGGCCCGAGCCGCCTGGGTGCGAAAGCTAGCAGTAGCATAACTCGGTGTAGAAAACACCGATTATTTTCGTTTTTCTCGCTACTGACAGCACTACGTGACAACCAAGGGGGTATGCTTCTCCTCGGACCGCATAGCTCCTATGGCACCATTTTAATGCTACCAAGCCATCACCTCCTGTTAACATTCCATCGACTGCCATTCATTTTGACGCCACTTTGGCAGCGAATAACTTTACATCTGAAGCGTTTAAAGACTCTATTTGTCCATTGTTTATTTCTAAAGAAACACGACAATGTATAAAAGGCTTCATTACCTTGTGTCTCACGTTATGGCTCCTTTGCAGGTGTTTTTGTAAAAATTGGCTAACGATTGTGGCATAACCACGCGACTTACTGTCGCACAGTAGAGGAATTATCATACAGTACAGGAGAAGCACGCAGGCAGTTTCGACTTACATTAGATGTTTAAGTGTAATTAGTAATGTTAACTAGCATTTTAGTTAGCAATAATTAGCCTGTGCCCATGTTATCGCCTTACATATACCAACGCTCTCCGTCTCTGTAAGATTGGGAATGATTGAGATTTCTCTTGGCACAGCTACCAGAAGCCTTACAACTTTCAGACAGGTTGCTCATGTCACATTTTCGTTGTCTCTCTCAGTTGGAGGCTGCTCAGTAACGCTCAGCCATCATCGGAAAAGTGCTTCTAATATCCTTCACTGGTCTCCGTCCAGAGCAACGAGATCTGTTGGTCCATTCTCTATATGTCAATGGTGACAACAAACAAAAGAGCTACGTGTTGAAATCGAGCGGAATGCTCCTTTTGGTGTTAACTGATCAGAGAACTGCTTGGTTAGTAACCATGAGAGTGATCTCAGGACTTCTGTCTCTGATAGAAAAATTTAAACATTTATGGCCTATTTTACTGGCGATGCAGTAATGATGATGCTTTCTCTCTAACTTCATCAATAAAGCATGATGTTTATGTTTATGTTTACACCGATTATTTTCGTTTTTCTCGCTACTGACAGCACTACGTGACAAGAAACAACAGAGCTACGTGTTGAAATCGACCGGAATTCTCCTTTAACAGGAGACGAGTACAGCTTTTTCTCTGGATGGAGGGATTCCTATCAGTTTTATATTTCAAGCAGAAGTTTTGATCCCGGCATCAGAAACTCATTTCAATAATTGGGAGCAAATCTTCGACATCTGACGGGTGATGAAGAAAAAAGTTTTTTTTACATAATCTTGCCTGGACTTTGTTGTCCAACATGAGATTTTGAGGTATTTTCTGAACCTTTCTGCACCATGTGTAGAGAAGGAGACCCAGGCCTCCGCTCTGTCGGGAGGGAGGTAACCGTCTAATTAACTTGGTCGTTTCTGTCAGTGAGGATCTCTCTGAATGCGCAGTGGGTCTTTACAAGGCCAAGAGGCTTTCAGAGAGAGCGAATGACGAACAGCATGGCCAAAAACCCTCCAGGACATCACGCTGGTGTAACGCTAACCTAACAAAAACATGAGGATTTCAAAATGTGCATCCAAACACAAACACAGGCTGTGATCTGCAGAGCTTTGTTTGGTTCAGTGAGAGCATGTGGACATTATTATTACTACAGCCCTGCAGATGTTTTCACTAAAATCAAGTCAGCTGCATTTATTATTAATAAGCGTCATGCCAACCCCCCATCCAAGGCTCATATTACTAAACACCACTTTAACAAATAATCAATAACTCAGTGTGATGTTTTGGCTCAAATAATATCCTTTCAGCAGATGGTGAGTATTCAAAACAATTTACTGCCGTAAAAGCAGAAATACTGTTGACAAATACTCTAAACCGCTGTCCAGTGAAAACCATGAATCTCCAAATTTGGTGATATTTTATTATACTAAACTGCAACATTATCTAAAAACAATGCATCATCAGGAAAGTCTGTTTTTCTTATATCATTAAAAATAATTTTGCAGAAAACATAAAGCAATGCACATTTAAATGACGCATTCTCATGAACGGGTTCCTATGATCTATGATCTATATGAGTATATATCGTACGAAAACTAAGGCACAACAATTTGTATGATATCCTACAAAATTATGGCGAGATTGCACCGAACGGTCACGTGGTGACGTTAAGCTGACCAGTCACATCGTTACATTTAAGTTAATATTTAAAGGTGACTGTGAGCCGGGTACTGGTCACCGTGAGGGGGGTGGTCGTTTAAGCAGCCGTTGCAGGTTTAGCGGACAAAAGATGTCCTGCAGTGGCGACAGTTAAATTTAGACACCAAAACGACTAGTTAAGATTAAAAAAAGAGATTGTGGTTTGGGTGGTTCAAACAGCAGCCCCCTTACAGTGTAACTACCGTTATTCTCCCTATGTGTTTGTGTCTAAGTGACTGATGGGAACAACAATCTTTGACATTGGTCCAGTATTAAGCGAGATTGCTGCGGTCAGCAGCAACGAAACAAGATACAATATAAGTTAATAGGGCACTTATCCAGCTTGTATTTACCTTCACAAAAGTGTTCGTTTTGCCGTTGACAGGCTCAGATTAATATTCTAAGTGTCTGACCACATTATGGAAAGGATTTCTAAAGAGGTCGACCTTTCTGTTAAAGAGTAAGATCCTTTTTTTAAACATAAAAACATCCGCGAAATTGCGTTTGCTAAACCCACCAGACTCCATGTAAATAAACAATAATTTTAGCATTGTAAAATACACTTCATTCAAACTCGACAGAAACAAAATAAAACTATGAAAAGCTGTTTTGGGTCGTCTTTCCACTTTTTCCAACCATCACCACTCTAGTTTTGATTGAAATAAACACGTAGTTTACCGATTTACATGTGAACATATGTTGGTTCTATACAGCTAAAAGTATTGCTTTTTTAAATGGAGTCAGGTGGGTTTAGCGCTAGCGAATTCAGAGCTGTTTCTGGTTAAACAGAAAGGTCTCAAAGAGGTTTTAAAGGTCTACCTCTGAAGGGATCCTTTCCATAATGTTGTCAGACACGTAGAATATTAATCTGAGTCTGCCAGCGGCAAAAACAGCAGGTAAATGAAGGTAAATACAAGCCGCACAATTGCCCTGTTAACTTACATCGTAGCTTGTTTCTCACCGCTGTTGACTGCAGCGATCTCGCTTAATACTGGACCAATGTCATCTGGCTAAAAAAAGGTTGAACCTGTCTCACCTTTAGCTGCAACGTCATACGGCAAAACACTTAAGTGGCCAATTGCATAAGTGCAAGCACACATTCCTAATAGATTACTTTGTAACGGGAACATCGATTTCTACTCTTTTCATCTCGATCATCGTAAAAAAAGATAAAATAGTTGCAGTAAAATCCTACGTGAGAGTATAACAACCCCCCTGCAGTGTTTGGAGTCTGATAAGCTTCAAATTCACAGATGTGTTAATCAAACTGGACTTCTATTTTATTTTTTCATCTGTGCCTGAAGCCACACAGCCCCACCAATGTAGACCCTCTGATTTAACACTAGGCTAGTTTCAGTCTGAATACCCACTGAACTGGCTACCTTTAATACTTTCCGGATGTTTTCACAAACATATCCGTCCATACTGAAATGCCAAAACATCTTCGTGCAACACAACGCCAACAGTTTCTGAGCAGACTCAAAGTAGGTCCCCGTTTTCCGTAAGTCAAAATCAACTAGACCTCGTGAAAAGCTTTGTTTTTGTGTGTTTTTCGTGCTAAGTATGGAAAAAGGGCTAAAGTAGAGAAAACTGTTGTCATATATTTCCGCTCTGTTTGCATCTGATGATCTGTGACCAGTTTGTATGCTGTTTGATTCAGAGCTGTTCCTTTTATGAATTCAAGAATGAAATGGGATTTGCATTCAAACACAACCTTATTGGAATACTTCTATTAGAGTCAGGGTGCCCATGTAGCTCAGTTAGTAGAGCACGCGCCCAAATATAGAGGTTTACTCCTCAATGCAGCGGCTGCAGGTTTGACTCCAACCTGTGGCCCTTTGCTGTCGTTCCCTTTAGTTTGTTTCTTAAAGTAAATTAAAAAAAACTCGCCACTTGCTTTTATTCTCAAACAGGACGTGAACTCCAGGCTCTCGGGTGAAAGTCCTGTGTTTATTAAGTCACCTTACTTCCTGCTTTGCTGCTGTCATAACCACTACGGCCACTAGAGGGCGCCGCTACTAGAAACGTAAATAGGCTTATAGGTCGTAATAGCTGCTTGAATAAACGAGCTATGGGAGCGTTTTTTGGGGAGGACAGTCTTCGTTTTAGCCCATTTACTGCCGACATATCCCAAAACACTGTTTCACATTCATGAATGTGGTTCCCCCAAAACAACACACACACACACGCACACGCACACGCACACACACACACACACACACACACACACACACACGTTTGTTTCACTATCTTTGTGGGGACCCGTCATTGACATAATGCATTCCCTAGTCCCTTACCCTAACCTTAACCATCACAACTAAATGCCTAACCTTAACCCTTGCCCTCACCCTAACCATAACCTAATTCTAACCCTAACCCTCATGCATACACATATGCACACACACACACACACACACACACACACACACACACACACACACACACACACACACACACACACACACACACACACTGGGCCTGCTAGGTGTCATACAGTAGAAATCAATAAATCAATACTGAACAGGAAACAGTTATTGACTCGGAGCAGACAGCCCTCTCCATCTTCATCACATAGCTGACAACATTAACACTCTGGTTTAAATGTAACTTCAACACAACACAGTGAGCCTGCAGGGAGAGTAAATGCTGCAGCTAGAAACTCTAAGTCTGCTGCAATAAAAGCAACATGCATCACTCACATACATGAACATATAAAGCAGTGTGCTGTTGTTCCACTTTCTCTTCATTGCTATGTAACAACCGCAGTGAATCACCTCTCAGTGGCTGTGTGGCGGTGACAGCAGTTGTCCCCTCTCCATCTTCTCCTAATCACGTCGACATGTGGGATCTTCAGCGCACATCACCGGTGTATCCTTTTATTAACCGTCCGTCAACCAGCCGCGATTACAGTCCGCATCCATCCGCCAGTCATCCCCCGATTAGCCCCTCAGTCTGGAGTCAAAGAGATAGAGGGATGCTGATGCTGCTGCTGCACAGGCAACACGAGGATGCTCCCGTTTCAGCTCATTGGTCGGTACCAGAGAGGAACCCCCTCCCTCCCTCCCTCCCTGCGACCCAATAAACGACAGACTGATTTCCAAGCGTCAGATGCGCTCCCCTCTCACCTCCCCCCCCCCCCCCCCCCCCCCCCACCCTAGAGCGGTGCCGTGTACCCAAACATCAAAAGAAAAGCCTCGTGATGCAATCATGCGAGACTGTGAGAGAGATGAGTCGGCGGGATGATCATGTCCTGAGGGAAGACACGGTCCAAAAGTGAACACATGGGGGACCCCCCCCCCCCCCATAATTACAAAGTGGAGAGTACTCTCATTTAAAGGTATAAACATTGAGCTCATGTCCTCTGTATGTTTGAGGGTTCAACGACTCACATTGTTCATTTAGACAACAGAGTGGCCAGACGTTATATGACAGGTTTAGGGGATAGTGTGCAATGTCACAGAGAGAAAAAAAAAATCTCATTATTAGGCTACTTATGTAATTATTTCACTTACTTATCAACCTTCTCAAGTTCTTCCTACCTTTAATTCACAGGACAGCTAGGTGAGAAAGGGGGGAAGACCTGCAGGAAATTGTCAGAGGTTGGACTCAAACCCTGGACCTCTGCGTCGAGGCATAAACCTCTAAGTATATGTGCGCCTGTTCTACCCAGTGACCCAACCCGGCCACATGACACAATATTATTTCAGTGGCTTATTTGTTGCTTAATGTTGCTGAGGATGCCATTTGTTTCTTTCTTTTTATTGCTTATAAGTTTTAGTTGTGTTTGTATTTTTGTTCAATAAATTGACTAAATAAAAAATCTTGTTACCTTTGTTTACCTTATTTATTCATTGATTCCTTCTCCTCTGGTCACAGATATTTTCATATGACACACTTCCATACATGCACATCAACACTTTGAATACTCACACTAACAGAATAGAGGATGGATGTCCGAACCGAGCCCGTCGGGACCCGACGGTAGCCGCCGGGCCGGGCCGGGTTCGGACAGATATTTAGAAATTATGTTTGGGTTCGGGTCAGGCTTGGTCACATCAGCGTGATAAGGTATTGCACATTTTAAATTTAAAATAGCTTATTATGTAGGTGCACGCCTGTGTTAACGTGCACTTGTTGCCCTGTGTGCGCCGATGCGCTTATCTGTTGTGTCATTAGTATGAGAAAAAAACAGGATTTTAACTGTGTCAGGCTCGGGTCGGGCTCGGACATAAATATCTTAATGCCTGACGGGCTCGGGCAGGATTCGGTTACTGCTCTCTCGGACGCGGGCCGGTCTCGGACCGAAAAATGCGGCCCGATCCTCACTCTATAACAGAAACAACTAAAATCTGAACCATATTCAAATCAAAGTCTGTTTTTAAGTCGAGTCAAAGCGTTTGTTGTCATATGCACAGTTTAAAAACAAGTTTCCCCCTTTCAATGAAAATCTTCCTTTCCCTTCCTCTCTGAAAACCATTTACAAAAATAAAAGATATGTCTTGTGTTAATGTCCGTGTATTTCTTTTAATGTCTCAGCTGCTTGCACTATTATATATATCACACTGATATGCAAAATACAATTTTAAAAACAAGATTCCATGTACACTGAAATTGTTCCTTTCCCTGTAAAATCTGAACGCCATTTACAAAAAATTAGACATACGTCTTGTGTTAATGTCCGTGTATTTCGTCTAATTTGTCGCCAAAGAAGTTGTCAGTGTGAAGGTGTCTTTAAAACAGCACAAAGAGCATTGTGCAAGAAAATGAAAAATGTTGAAAATAAATTATATGCAAAGAGTTCTTCATTCTTATTGAAAATTCTGGATATGGACACTGAAATAATGTTTTCTCAAGCAAACCAAAACGGGAAAACTTCCATCTTCGACCATACGATCAAATCATGTATGACATTCCCTGAACGCGAACTGTCTTCGGTGAAAGTGCCTTTAAAGTTTTTGCACACTCATCCTGGTATAAATTGCAGAATTATCTTAAATTAGACTACCTACCAACAATGACACAGTTTATAATTAGGATAAAGGATTATTTGAGTACTAAATGCACATGTGCTGTCACTGAGAGCTGCTGGGGATTATGTTGAGATGATGTTAAATCTGTTTTATGTTGTCTGTTTTTCACTGTATATTTTAATATGGAACATTTATACTGCTGTCTTGGCCAGGACTCATTTGAAAAAGAGATTCTGAATCTCAATGGGATTAATTCCTGGTAACATAAAGGTTAATAAAAAATAAAATAATAATACAAAAAATGTCTTGCTTACAAAATGGGAAAATATGTAGCTTCTGAAAATGTCTACATAAAGCAAAGCAGACGAATCAGAGTGGTTGTGAAGGACAAGAAAAAATGGAAAGGTGCCACTTAAGTGAAAGTTTATTGGTTCTTGTATTTGTTGACTTGGAGTCCAATTTCTACATTTCATAGCAAAGCAGAAGAGTCAGAGTGAGTAATAACATAATAAATTGGAGGGAGCACTAAAGTGCTTACTGTTTAGAAGTTATTTCTGTTGACTATTTCCATTTGATCTACTCTATACTTCTACACTACATTTAGTTTCATTGAAAAACCTCCAGAGTGAATTTATTTTTAATGTTGGTCTGCTTCTCTGTGTATGTTGCTCTCCGTTTGTCCCACATCACACGTCATTTATAATATTTTCCTCCATTTGTTGCTCTTATATTTTTAGTTTGTCTCGTCTCTGCTCAGTATTCCCACACAGCAGATCTCCTTCCTCCAAACCAAACAGCCTGTGCCAACAATAATTGCTTTTATGTCACCTGGTGGCCAAATGCTGAACTACACCACTTCTTTATCCTCGCTCCAATGCCACTTTTTGTCATGCAAATGTCATTTATGGACACATGGAGGCTCAATGTGGGGCTCTGTGAGTCTACTCATGACACACACACACACACACACTGCCTCGCACTATCTTTGTGGGGACCCGTCATTGACATAATGCATTCCCTAGCCCCTTACCCTAACCTTAACCATCACAACTAAATACCTAACCTTAACCCTTACCCTCACCATAACCATAACCTAATTCTATCCCTAATCCTACAACCAAGTCTTAACCATCAAACAGCCCTTTAAACTTGTGGGGTCCAGCATGTTGGCCCCACAAAGCTGTCCGGACCCCACAAGTATACTGTATTCCCGGTTATTGGACCCCACAATTATAGTTAAACAAGAACATACACACACACACACACACACACACACACACACACACACACACACAGAGAAAGAAAGAAAGTGTGTAAGTTAGAAACAGAAAATAAGAATTGTCACTGTTAAGGAATGGTTAATCAAAACACAAGACTTTATTTCTAAGAGTGAGATGTTCTGATGGATATCATCATCATCATGTCAACCTGTCCATTTCCCGCTTCCCATTTATTGTCTATGTGAGCGTTTGGGCAATGCAAGTGGGGCGTTGAGTTTCCCGCTCCTCGTTTGCATTAAATTGAATCCAGACAACTTTACACTACTCGCCGTCTCTTAAAATCTCACGAAAATCTTTTAAACTAACCATTGTTGATCTAAAATGAAAACAGAGTCAGCAGCTGCAGATTATTTCTTGCATACATTTTTTTCAAAAGAGCTGTAGAAGCGTCAGAGGAAAGTTTCTGGAGTGGATGCCCCAGAAACTTGCGTTCAGACGAAGGATTAAAGTCAAAGGCTGCTCTCATGTATCCTCGCTCATAGCTCCTCAGAGATCCCTCCTCTATCCTCGCTCATAGCTCCTCAGATATCCCTCCTCCATCCTCGTTCATAGCTCCTCAGAGATCCCTCTTTCATCTTCGCTCATAGCTCCTCAGAGATCCCTCCTCATCCTTGTTCATAGCTCCTCAGAGATTCCTCCTCTATCTTCACTCATAGCTCCTCAGAGATCCCTCCTTCATCCTCACTCCTAGCTCCTCAGAGATCCCTCCTCCATCCTCGCTCAGAGCTCCTCAGAGATCTCTACTTCCTCGCTCATAGCTCCTCAGAGATCTCTCCTCCTTCCTCGCTCATAGCTCCTCAGAGATCTCTCCTCCTTCCTCACTCATAGCTCCTCAGAGATCTCTCCTCCTTCCTCGCTCATAGCTCCTCAGAGATCCCTCCTCCTTCCTCGCTCATAGCTCCTCAGAGATCTCTCCTCCTTCCTCGCTCATAGCTCCTCAGAGATCCCTCCTCCATCCTCGCTCATAGCTCCTCAGATATCCCTTCTCCATCCTCCATCCTTGCTCCTCGGGGCAGGAATAAGAGCTTTGAGACTGCTTTCACGAAGGAGGGCCAGAACAACTTTCAGTTCAAGTGAGGAGGGAGGAGATGTCAAATAAGAGACTTGAGAAGCAGCCCAAATGCGGTTAGCTTAGCTTAGCTTAGCATAAGAGACTGGAAGCAGGGGGAAACAGCTAGCCTGGCTCTGTCCAAAGTTCAAAAACACACCAACCAACACTTCTAAAGCACAATAATTAACACGAACGTATACATTTCTTTAAGTTGTACATGAACAGAAATGTTAGAAGAACTTTTTAGGGAGTTATGTGTTGGAACTATTTCTTGCCAAGTAAATGATCATCACATAGCTGCAGTTCAGTGAAATGTCATAATGTTGAATTAGTTCTAAACTTTCAAGCTATTTAAGAGGAAATCAATACTATGCCAGCCTGCGTGAGGCCTGTCTCTCTTAGTGTTGTGTCAAATGGTGTGTTGATGAGTGACGTTACGTTTATGAATATCTGCGCTGACTCAGCGCTCTCTTCAGTTTCCTGCTGTGTTTGTTTGAATTTGTCATAATTGTGCGAGACGCGCTGGCTGCAGTCAGGACATTTCAGCTGACTGTTAATATGAGCTCATTGGTGCGCCCTGAGCTGATGCACGGATCAAAACACTCATCACTGGAGCATGCACAGCGCCTGGCCCCGGCCTGGCACTCATATCCATCACAGCCTTAACAACAGGTGGGTCCGACATTACAAACACATGTTACACATGCTCCAAAAACTTGATTTTAAAGGGCCCATATCAGGCTCATTTCCCAACAAGTCCTACAAACCATACGACGATATGTGTCGTTAGTTCCTCCCCTCTAATACGACTCACAGGAGAGTTTCATAAATTTGAGCCCCTAGCCGTGGCAGAAAATACGTCCTCATATCTAAACCAGAGAATGTCGGTTGTCGCGGTTTTGAACGTAAAGGTTGTGATTTTAAACACGTCTTTAACGATGTGAAACAGTCGCAGTTTGGTTAGGTCAAAGAGGTGCTATGCAGTTTGGGCCATTTCTTCGCTGTTTTCTCTCTTTTTGCTGGCAGGTCTCTCTATAAAGCTCCCCCTACAGATTCAGAATAGATATTTGGCAGCTCCTATGTTTACTTGTGTCTGACTCCTCTCTCGGTCAGCCGTTTCCTCTTTCTCTGTTCCTCCGACAATGCTTTCCTAGCTTTCTGCTTCTTTTTAGCCGACTCAGCCATGACGATAGTGTGAAAAACTCCATTGCTACCTTGTTAGCCGGTTCCTGAATGGGCGTATGTGTGCAGTGCCGCGAAGCATTTCGTTACATCGCGAGACCTGATATCACGTGATACTTCCTGACGCTGAGGCCGCCGGCTCGCCGGCCGAAAGTTGCGAGGGTGGTTTTTCCGCTCACAGGTGCTAGGGGGGAGCGAGACGACCACCATTCAACTCGAAAAAAGTCATAACCATTCCAATGACTTCGAAGCTGTTCAGTTAAGGTAAATTAAGCTAAAAAAAACAGCATAGTTTCCTTTTAAAGCACAAAAACTACTAGTTAAGTTTAGATAAAAGAAGAGTTTGAAAAAAATTATTGTGGTTTGGGCTCAAATCAAACGTTACTTCATTTCCCAAAGGTTACTCACGTGACAAAGAACGTGACGTAGCTCTGTTTAACTCGCCATCGGTGTACTCTTATTTTTAAAGTGGGACTCCCCTCTCCTGTGTTTGTTTGACCCATCCACCACCCCAACCTCCTTATACGGGAATGTGGCGCTCTTATACTTCCTGCATTGCTCCCATCATAATTACGAACCCTGGACGTCTGCGTATAAACCTCTCAGTATTTGTGCGCCTGCTCTACCCACTGAACCAACCCGGTCACCAATATGGGACCTTTCAATGTGTACTTTTTGAATTCTGTTTGTTGAGTCACTCACTGTTGTTGATGATGATGGCGCTGATCGACGGTGCTGTTCTTGAAGATGGTGATGGCGATGAAGGTTAAAGGCCTTGGACACCACACACTTGGCTGATTGGACCTCTTCCCAGGACCCTGTTGGGGTGTATAAACTGATTGACTGACATCTTCCTGAGCCTCCAGTTAGCTCTGTTTCACCTGTTAGGGCAAGACACACGACACCTTTATCAGTCTTATTGGTAGATGAAATTTGTGAAGTAATGAATTCCCATATTTAAGCCCCAGCCCACCTTCAACCTGGGCAGAGATCTAATCAGCCAGAATAACTGAAAACACCTACAAAGTAACAAAGCAAATCACTTGATCCTCAGCTCGAGGTAATAATCTCTACAGTCAATTCCACAGATGAAAACTAAATGCTCTTCCACCTGGGTCAATTTGTGACAAAAACACCTGTGTGGCTACTTTACCTTATTTTCCAGCAAGCGGAGAGGAACGACAATCACCCTGTGGGGCTTAACGAGGGAATGAGGGACAGGTGTGGCTCAGTCAGGCAATAGTCTCGCTTTGCCAGACCTTCCTCCACAGCGCTGCGGAGGAGGGTCTGGCTAGTCCAAACAGCATTCCTGGGTGGGAGAAAAACATGCTCTGGTTTATTGGCATTTCTTTAAACCAATCTCAATCGACATGGGCGGTGCTTAGCTTCACACGGTCTCTCTGCAAAATAGCCTCGGGAAGAAACTTGTTTTGTTGGAACACGTGTACTTTCAAAAGTCTTAATTTAAAATTTGTTCCGGTCTTCCCAAGTAAAATAAATCAGTTCAGTACTTTCGTTGAATTTAGGTGTTTTATTCAATTTTATAGCATTTAAAAAAAAAAAAAAAAAAAAAAAACGGACTAAAAAACATTAAAAAAAGTGACAAAAATGCCAGAAAAAGCTGAAAAATGCAGGAAGAAAAGATAAACGTCGGAAAAAGTGACAAAAAAATTCAAAAACGTCGGGAAAAGTGACAAGTGTCCAAAAAAGAAAAACAAAAATAGAAGTTGTAATTTAAAATTTTGATGGGAAGACAACACAAGGCATTGGAAATGTCAGTGATATCAAATGTCAAAGGATGCAAATCCACCAGTGCTGGCAGTTTATATCAATACAAAATCAGAATACAGGAAATAAAGTCGTGGATGCTCAAACCCGTGGATGTCCTAGGGAAGGACATCCAGACCCCCACCCCCCCCACCCCCACCCCCACTATGATATGCCCCCCCTCCCCCAAAGGCAGATTCTGGCCAATATACAGTACAGTACACCCAGTACAATACATTAGACTACACCACTGGCTGTAATATAACAAACACAGAACTTTCACCCAGGACACCGGGGTCGTGTCCTGTTTTAAAATATAAGAAAACAGTTTTTTTTACATTCACAGAACAACCCAAACAAACAAAGTCACGTGCGTAGCTCTAAGTGAAGTAACTTCTGATTTTAACCCAAACCACCATCTTTTTCTAAACATAACTGCAGCAGGACTCGCTGTCGCCGTGGGTTATCCTCAGCACAAATCACCGCAGAGACAGACAAGTTCCAAGCAACAGTATTTATTCCGACTGCTCACACAAGTTTAACATTATAACCTTTATTTATTCAGGGAGGACCACTGAGAGCAAAGCTCGCTTCTCCAATGTTGCCCTGTTTACAGCACAAATAAAAATAGGATCATAATAAAGAAATCATTTAATTACATGACATATAAACATTGCGCACAACTTTTTTAACAAAGAACAAAGCAAACAATAGCTCCCAGCCCAGTGTCCTGTCTCCGTAGTGTGTGGCAGTCATCTGAAGCTGCAGCACTCTCCTGCATATAAAGATAGAGTTTAATTAGTACACCAACAATCAGCTGACACAATCAACTCACCTGGCACTACCCCCCCCCCCCCCCCCCCCCCCCCCTCCACTGCAGCTGATTGCAGACCACGCCCACCTCACATTAACTAAGTTGTTTTGTTGCCTAAACATAACTAAAAAATAAAAAGTAAACGGCAAGTTTTTTGTTGTTGTTACTGTTTAGTTTTTGTTGACCTATGTCACATTCAGCAAAAACATTCAACATGTCATTGTGTACTGCATAGGTTATGTGGAAATGTGTCATTTGTGCAATATGTAGGCTATTTGGGTTGTGCAATATGTTAGTTGTGCAATACGTAGGCTATTGGGGTTGGGCAATATGTTATTGTGCAATATCTCATTGTGCAAGGGCTGTGCTACACTTATTGCGGAGAATGCAGCCGACAGGGTTGTTCAATTAAAAACTGCCACTGAAAGGAGGAGTTAATGTGCTTACTATACAGTATAGGTACCTGTCTAATGTATATGAAAGCATGTTTTGTATTGCATGAGAGTATATGTTGAGAGATGCTTATTTTCTGTATTTTGTGTTGTCTTTGTAAAGCTGCGGAACGGACAGAGTCCTAAACAAATTTCCCTTCAGGGACAATAAAGTATATCTTATCTTATTATTATTATTATTAACCGGCGATCTTTTTACTTAACTAAGTAGTATTTGTGCATAAGGTAGCAACAGTTTCAACGTTAATGTGTTTAAAACCGTGACTGTGACGTTTTATATTAGAGGAGAGGAATAAAAGTTCCATATTCAGAGGCGTAATATACGGGGGGGGGGGGGGGGGGGGGGGGACCCCCTAATAATCCATTCTGGGATTTTTCTACGTTTTTTGTCGCCTTTCTGGAGTTTTTTTTTTTTTGTTGCTTTTGTTTTTGGTGCTTTTCCCAAATGTTTTCTCGCCTTTTCTGATATTTGTAGCCTTTTGACATTGTTAAGACGTCTTTTTTTGAGTTTTTTTCCGAGGTTATTGGCGCTTTTTTAAATGTTTTTGTTGTTCTGTTGTTTTTTGTCAAGTTTTTTTTCTAGAATTTTTTCTATGTTAGTGTCTCTTTTCTCAAAACATGCAGACATGTCCCGGGACCTCCCTGGATAGTTGGAGATCTCAGCCCCCCCAATGTTGAACCCAAAGGGCTTGTTGTCTAAAACAAACCAAAAGCCTCTGTAGTAGGTCAGAGTTTTTCGTTTTTCTCAGATTTTTGCTCTCCCTTTTTCATCTCCACCTCATTTTCTCCCACTCCCATCATTCCTGCTGTCTCTGTAGATTAAACATGTGTGTGTGTGCAGGGCAGGCTGCCTGTCTGTCTGGCTCAGGAGAAAAAGATTCTCCGCAGCACAATAGTTCAACAACACGCACAATGAGCGAAGAGGGGGAGATAAAGATGAAGAGTCGTTCCTCAGGGGGAAGTGAGGCGTCAGCGAGATTTCATGAGGCCTATTCACACTGATGATGAGTCGAAAGAAAAACAGAATTCCTCAGATGTAAAAAAAAAAATAAAATAACTGCAGAGCCGAGGAGTGGGTCGTTCAACTGAAAACCCTTGGACGAGGTTTAATGATAAGTCATTTTTTCATAATGTATTATCACTGCATTCAATTCAGATTCTGCTTTGCTGAGTTGGTCTCTGTCATGGAAAACTTGTAATTACCCCCCCTCTCTGGAAACTGCAGCATCAGAGCTTTTATAGCTGCTTGGCTGAACTCGTTTTGGTTTATCACGCTGTATGTGTACTGGAATCATCTGTGCCTTTGCTGTGCTCGTGCAGCAGAGCGTGAACAGAGTCTGGATCACATGAAGGACTCGTTTCTACAAGTCCAGATACTGGGGGGGGGGGGGGGGCGGGTGTAACTGAGCTAATGTCCTGAGCTGATGTCCTTTAGCCTGACAAGCTAAAGAACTCACCATTGGCAGGGCTCAATCAGAGGGGCAGGATAAACGGTTGTCTTTCAAATTCCCTCTGCACGCAATAGGATAGCGCTCCAACCAACCAGAGCAACGCCAGTTGATAGATTAAACTTTAAACTCCAAACACATCTTCCTTTGTTAAGAATGACTTCAGTGCCGTTCTTTGTTCTTTTCTCAAAGAAAAGCTTAACTCCAAGTCTTCCAGAGTCGCGGCCAAAGCTGATTCCAAAGACCGCTGTTCGCCAGCAGCAGCAGCCATCTTCTTTGTTTTCAAGTAGCAGGGAATTCACAATCGGAACCTGCCGTCATTATGTTAAGCTCCGCCCACCGACTCTATACACGATGTGATTGGCCTGACTAGAGTTTGGTTTTTCCAGCTCGCAAGCCAATGGAGAGTTGCTAAACGACCCTGGCTGCAAATGACATTTGCTGCCGCTAGGGTGCGTCTAGATTTCTAGGCTAGATGTCAAAACGTACACATGAT
>CM042322.1:32818610-32916110 GCA_023566125.1 Zingel zingel | reverse complement strand
CAGTTTTGACTATGTCTTTTAAACATTATTGGTATTATTGAACTTTTCAGTGCCATGTATACTAATTAACCCTCCTGTTGTCCTCGGGTCAAATTTGACCCATTTTCAAATAGTTTCTATATCAGAAATTTGTTTTTTTTTTCAACCAAAAATATTTTTATTAAAAAAAGAACTTGGATGGTTCCATGCAACGCTCTTCATAAGTAAAATAAATGTACTTTCATTGAATTCTTTTTTTTTAATTAAATTTCATAGCATTTTAAAAAAAAAATGCTATGAACATTAAAAAAAAGTGACAAAAATGTCAGAAAAAGCTTAAAAATCGTTGGGGGAAAAAACTACAAAAACGTCAAAAAG
Source organism: Zingel zingel (assembly GCA_023566125.1). Classification (NCBI taxonomy): domain Eukaryota; kingdom Metazoa; phylum Chordata; class Actinopteri; order Perciformes; family Percidae; genus Zingel; species Zingel zingel. Next base: position 32,915,753 of record CM042322.1, on the reverse strand, counting down.
CGCAGAAAAACTCGGCAAACTTTGGAAATAGTGACAAAAAAATTGGAGCAAAGTGACAAACGTCAGGAAAAGCTTCAAAAACATAGAGAAAAGTGACAAAAACGATGAAAAAAGTGTCAAAAAAGACGACCAAAACGTTGAAAAAAAGTGAGTATTTTAAATTTGGACCCGGAAAAACAGAAAGTTTCCCTGTCGACGGGAAGACAACACAAGGGTTTAACCCATTCCCACTTCTTCAACTATTCCGACTATACTGCACCTTCTTCTTGCACATTCAAGCCGGCAATCCCGTGTAGCGTCAGCCTTTCAGCAGACAGCATTCACACCGCGATTGATTCAGACATTGCATTCTCTAGTTCAGTTTGTTTCACTTCAAATCAACCACTTGGAGACTCCATCTGCCGAGGAAGACAGTGAGTTGTAATCGAAAGCTCCAGAACAGCTGAATGAATCCTGTGGTGTGATTGTTTTTGTCAACTTCTTCTTAGAAGTATATCTTAAGATCAAGTTCTTGATTCTAGTTCAGCAACCTGTCAGACCCTTTCTTCTCTAACATGCATTTGTAGACAATTATTGATAGGTTGATATCCGATTAAAACGGGCTAAAATATGATCATTTCTATCACTTTTTTAAACAAGATAAGTTGTTTTAGGAAGCATGCAGAAATATGGATTTCTTTCAAACAAATTGCCCAAAAATAACATGGACGCATGGATGTACGTGTTTAAAAAAATATATATGATTATTTCCATAATATTTTGGGGTCTTTTATTTAATTTGACAGCATATGAAAGAATGTTTAAATGGTTTCAAAACCATATCCTGACAAACTTTGACAGTCTGTGATCCACTCAACATCCTCTGATCTTAACTCTTAACTAAATAAATGTGCTAAAATGTTACATAACGTAGGTTTCTTGACCATGAATTTAAAGAAGCGCTGAGAAAGAGGTTTCAAAAAGCGTTAAAAGCATCAAAAAAAGGGACAAAAATGTCGGAGAAAGCGCCAACAAAAATTCATTTTCAATTTTGACCCGGAAAGACAACAACTTCATGGAAATCGGGAAGACAACACATGGGTTAAATTGAGGAATTACTTGGTCAGTTTTTTTGGCAGCTTCTGCTGAGCTGCAGCTGTGTGGAACAGAGGTGTCCAGCAGAGGGAGTGAGACAGCTGATAATCTGTGAAAAGGTTACACATGGACACTTCAGATACTGTCATCAGCTCAACTGTCCCGGGTGGGTGGAAGTCCCAGTTGTCTCTGATGTTGGGCTGCTTCCTGTTTGAACTCATTTGAAGCCTGCCAGTTGGAGCCGTTGGAGCCGTTGGAGCCGTTGGAGAGGATGGATTTGCAGCTCTGCTGACCCTCGCTTATATCTTTCTTTCTTTACCTTTATTTAACCAGGAAGAGACTCATTGAGATTAAAAATCTCTTTTTCTAGAGTGTCCTGGCCAAGACAGGCAGCAGTACAACCACACATACAGTACATACAAACACAAAATACAAAAAAACACTAAAAACATATAACAACTGAAACAGCAAATCCTTCAAAGTCAACCACAATCCTAAACACATCAGACAAAACATCTACAGCCAGATGTGGCTGCCTCCAAGTCAATCAACATCCTCTTAAAATGTGTCTTCAAAGTGAGCTGAAAGAGCCTGAAGTTTGGACAGTGTATCACACACTTAACACTGACGGGTACGATCACGGCCACTCAACAGGCTCTGCTCAGACTCTGTCAGATAACGTTGTCTTTTAAAGGGTTTTGCTGCTTTTTGTCGACCGTGGAAGAGACATTGTTAACCCCTGGGTTTGTCCTCCCGTTGACCATGCAACTTTTTGCAAATTTTAGTTTTTCCGGGTCAAAATTTTAAAATTAAAACTCTTTTTTTTCAAAGTTTTGGTCACTTTTGTCGAAATTTTTGTCACTTTTGCCAATTTATTTGTCATTTTTTCAACATTTTTCGCACTTTTTTCTGCATTTTTTAAAGTTTTCATTGTTGGTTTTCCAAGTTTTTGAACCTTTTTCCATCATTTGTCATTTGTTCTTTTATCAATTTTGTTAAATTGTTATCAACGCTATAACATTTTATAACACACCCAAATTCAATGAGAGTAGTGAACTGATCATTTATTTTACTTGTGAAGAGTAATGGTTGTATGGAACCATCCACGTTATTTCTTTGGACAATTTCTTTGAAAGAAACCCAAATTTCGGGTATGTATAAACTTTTTGAAAATGGGTCAAATTTAACCGGAGGAAAACAGGACGGTTAAAGGACCCAAACCCAAAACGTACTTTAAACCTTATGTTTGACCCATTTTCAAGACAATCCTAAAATAGTTCCCCCCCCCCTTTTTTTTTGTCAGCTCTCCGTTGTTTGTGAATGAAAATGCATCCGTTCATTTTGACCTGGGGATATCCTGGCTAATATTTGACATATATACCAGTCTATTATAATCCAAAACAAACTAATCATTTCTCCTCATTTTACTCAGAAGTTAGGTATTGTTTCATTTCATTTAAATGAGGTTTATTGACCATGAATGCAAGAAATATGCATTAACCCTCATGTTGTCCTTCCGTCAACCATGAACTTGTTGTCCTTCTGGGTCAAAATAAAAAAAAACAACTTTTTTTGCCGTTTTTTTTCAGCGTTTTTGTCTATTTTTAGAAGATTTTGTCACTTTTTTTTTTAAAGATTATTTTTTGGAATTTAATACCTTTAATAAATAGGACAGCTTTAGACATGAAAGGGGAGAGAGCTGAGGAATGACATGCAGCAAAGGGACGCATGTCGGAACAGAACCTGCGGCCGCTGCAGTGAGGACTGCGCCTCTGTCAGTTACATAGAATAGTATGGTGCTGCTCAGCGGCTGACACGCACACGGGAGTTCATTCATTCATTCATTCATTCTGTATATGGGAGCACGATCTACCAGGTGAGCTACACAGGCATCCTTTTGTCACTTTTTTCACTGCTTTTTTTTTTTAAATTCATGGTCAATAAACCTAATTGATATGACATTATACCTCATTTTTGAGTTTGAAAAAAGCGGAAATTATGAATTATTTTGACTAATAGTCAAGATCAGAGGATGTAACCCTCGTGTTGTCTTCCTTGACAGGAAGACAACACGAGGGTTACGGTCTAATAAAATATTCCCTGTGGTCAGTTATTTGTCTGTGCTCCGGAGACCTTTTACATATTTCCCAGGTCGTACACGTGTTCTGCTGCGAGAGGGCGAAACTTCCTGTAAGAGACCGAAAAAGTCCTCCAAATACTTTAAATAGTTCATGTGCCATAGGGGAATATGAACTCCGTGCGATGCTTATATATAGTAATGATTTCTCGGAGCTCACGTCATGCTGTTCACCATAATTGTTGTTTTGGGGCCTCGGCGGGGCCCAGAGACATGAAAAATGCTAATTCATCCAGGACCAGAACGCTCACAGCCGCCATTTAAAGTCGAGCCAGAAGCTTTTTATGAACACCGTAATTAAGTTACTTCCAGGACAAGACAGAAACTATCTTTGTCGCTGTGTTACATGCAGCATGGGAAAATACAGCGTGACATTTAGGTTTGCACTGACATATCCTGTACTTCTTGAGTTTGGAAATGTGCCATCATGTAAAGAGAAAGAGAAGAAACGGCTCAAAAGCTTTTTGGGCAACTTTCATCTGCAGTAGATGGCAAATCATTCTGATCACCAGGGCTAACTCTGTCGGTGGGCTAACCTTGTACGTCCAAAACAAAAATGCTCATTAGGAAACATTTTATTGAGCTATATTCACCTTAGCAAAACCCACAGACAGATGTAAAGGGTGACCAATAGAAAAATAGACTATTCTATTCATTATGTGCATTTTTAGGAATATTCTTGTAACAAAGAAACCATCTATTTTGTATGTGTGTGTCTTTGTCTTAGTATGTGTGTGTTTTGTTATCATATGAGTTGTGTTATCAAATTATATTGTGTATGTTTAGTTTCTTGCATATTCATTATTGCATTGTCCCATTAAAGGGTAACTACCGTTTATTTCAATCTGAACCCATATGTTCCTATGTTTTTGTGTCTGACTGATGGGAACAACAATCTCTGACATTGGTCAAGTATTAAGCGAGATCGCTGCAGTTGGCATCAGAGAATCAAGCTACAATGTAAGTTAAAAGGGCAATGGTCCAGTTTGTATTTACCTTCACAAAAGTGCTTGTTTTGCCGCTGACAGGCTCAGATTAATAATCTAAGTGTCTGACAACATTATGGAAAGGATTAATAAGGAGGTCGACATTTCTGTTAAAGAGTAAGATCCTTTTTTTTAAACAATAAAACATCCCCGAAATTGCGTTCGCTAAACCCACCAGACTCAGTTTAAATAAACAATAATTTTAGCATCGTAAAATACACTTCATTCAAAGTCGACAGAAACTAAACAAAACTATGAAAAACCTTTGTGGGTCGTCTTTCCATTTTTCCTACCATCACAACTCTAGTTTTGGTTGAAATAAACACATAGTTTACCGATTTACATATGTTGGCTCTGTACACGCTAAAAGTATTGCTTTTTTCAATAGAGTCTGGTGGGTTTAGTGCTAGCGACTTCAGAGCTGTTTCTGGTTAAACAGAACGGTCTCAAAGAGGTTTTTATAGCTGTATCGCTGAATGGATTCTTTCCATAATGTTGTCAGACACCTAGAATAATAATCTGAGCTTGTCAGCGGCAAAACAAGCACTTTTGTGAAGGTAAATACAAGCTGGACAATTGTCCTATTAGCTTATATTGTAGCTTGTTTCGCCGCTGCCGACTGCAGCGATCTCGCTAAATACTGGACTAATGTCAAAGATTGTTGTTCCCATCAGTCACTTAGACACAAAACATAGGAAAATAGGGTTTCCAGGTTAAAGAAAATGGTAGTTACCCTTTAAGAGAGTTGTAAGGACCTCAGGAAGAATTATGAGGATCCTAAATAAACACAAGCAGTCAGGTGATCAGACAGTTTGGAAACAAACCTCTTGGTTAGCCAAACGTATTTGGAAGAAAAACGGAAAAATCTGTTAAATTATGACCCAAACTGTGTGTGTGAAACACTTCCTGCTTCAACTTTAACTTATGGCATAGTTACTGTAGTTGTGTGCACATAGTTCTCCTGTGCAATGAGGGATTATTAGCAACCTGTCAGGTGCACTCAGGTGCATTAGATAACCTGTATTATTCTGTTTGCTTGTTTACAACCTGTTTGATCATCTGACTAACTCTTTTTAGGGATTTAACTGTGTTCCAGATCTCAGAAATTAACTTGGTGATGATGGCCAAAACTACAAAATAAGACCCAATTTATAATAATAAACCGGAATCATCCTTTAACAAGGAGCCTCAGTTGGCGACACTTCTTGCAACCCTGTTTATATTAGCGATATTGGACAATGTAAAACCCCAGATAATGTTCAACGACATCAGATCTGCATTCTGCAACTTTGTGATCGTTAAGGAAGAAAAGAAAAAAGTTATTTAGCCAGCAAACTCAACCATGCTTGAAGGGATCCTTTGCTGTTTAATGCAGCTCTGTGTCATCTTTGTGTGGACAGTGTTTGGTTTCCCTCCGTGGCGCCAATACACGGAGTAGCGCAGCAGCGGAGGTCTGCTGAGATCCACCGGACGACCTGAAGCACGTTGTTTTGCTTCGACCTCAGTGGACTTCTGTGACGCCACAGAGGGAAGCCAAACACCGTTCATCTAAACTAGAGACGTTCAGAGAAAATGCTGGTATCGTTATTGGAAAGTACTGGAGTTCATGCACCGATCCAATACCATGAATTTATCCCAGAAGAAAATCTACTTTACAGTAGTTTATTTATGCGCTTTTTCTGTTATAACTGACTGTCAAACTGGATAATAAAAGAAAGTTCTATGGCGTTCATTGTTTATGTTTGTTCATGTTTCACAAAGAGTTTAACCTGAGCCAGACCAAACAACAATCCATACACGGATAGTAGTACACAGCTGTTAAAACATGATCAAATATATGACACACTGGTATCGGATCAGTACTCTGTGTCGGCCGATATGCAAGTTAAGGTAACGGAATCGGTCTCAGGAAGCAAAAAATGGTATCGGACCATCTCTAATCTAAACACACAAAAATGACACAGAGCAGGTTTAAAATCAGCAAAATATCTCTTTAAGGGTAGAGTACGCTGTTCTAATCCAATACATCTTTTGTCAAATTCAACAGTCCACTAGCTGTCCATTCTGTGTGTGTAAAGAATTACGGTGTTCATACAGAGACCTGGCTCTGTAAATGGGAAACAAACAAAGTGCCAGGAAATACTGTTGTGCGCAGGACAGGGGAAAGGCCATGGATGTACAAAGAGAAAGGCAGCAGGAGCGAGAGGGGCGGAATTAATTTGTTTGGGTGTCAAGTTCAAATATCAATCAATCTCTTTTTCAGAATCCCCTGACTCCAACTTTAAGCCGTAAACACAAGATCTCCACTTTTGAACAAAATTCTAATTTTGAGCATATCATATTTTGCAGAGCCACCGTTGCTCCGTACGGCGCTTAGCACCGCCAAAGAAGATCATGATTGGTTTAAAGAAATGCCAATAAACCAGAGCCCGTTTTTCTCCTATCCAGGAATGCTGTGTGGACTAGCCAGACCCTCCTCCACAGCGCTGTGGAGGAAGGTCTGGCAATGCGAGACTAGGGGGGGTTGTAACCACCTGTATATTACACCTATGGCACTTGAGGAAAACAATAACCTGCAGAAATGTCCAACATGAATGTAATTCGAAGAGATTATGGGCTGTTTTCGGACATCGTCGCAGCAGAGTATTGAACTGGAGTTACCCTTTAAAGTTCACATGGTATCCAGGTTCTTAGAGGATTTTATGACTTTTTAGGCCATTAAACTATTGTGAGATCTTGTGCATACTTTCACAAATAGTCCACGCTAATCAGAAAAAAAGTAACCATCGTTTTTTTTTTCATGGGAAAAAAAGCAGCCAGATTTCCTCGCATCCTGAAGAAAAGAAACAAGCACTCGTTGGCAATCGGCGTTCCGTACATATGGTCATCAGCGTTCACCTTGAGATGGCAGTTTGAAGTTAATTATGTTTCCTTTACAACCCAACAGAGGGTGTATTCCAGCCTGCATCTGTGTTTATGAAAAGTGTGTAATAATAGTGACTTAATCACACAAACAGTGCAACCTCTCAGTCAACTTGACTTTGCGTGGAAACTCCACATATCGGGGAAATTCTTTTGGTTGTTCACCCAAACCACACACTGTTAACAGCTGTGCAGTATTTCACTCAAGCTGCTCCGAGATTTTCTCTTCTCTCCTCATTTTTTTTTTCTTTTCATGTGCCGAGCAAAAGCTGTTCCAAACCCACTCATTAATAAAGTATTTGTGATCATGTGGCACTGACAGCAGGGACAAAGATCACTGCGAGAAGAGAGCGAGAGTTAGAGAAGCTAGGAAAGAAAAGCAGTGGTGAGAGGTAACTAAGTACATTTACTCCAGTACTGTGCTTAAGTCCAAATGTTGAGGTACTTGTACTATACTTGAGTCTTTTCTTTTCATGCAACTTTGTACTTCTACTCCACTACATTTCAGAGATAAATATTGTCCTTTTTACTCCACTACATTCATCTGACAGCTTTAGTTACTTTACAAATGAAGATCTTTGCTCACAAAACACGTGTATTTCATAAAATACGTTGTATTATTATAAATTAAACTACCCAACAATATATAGGTCACAGCTGAAGTAATTAGCGGATTAAACACTTTTATGGTTTTGATCGTTTCCACTTTCTGAAATGGGAAGATTTTTCTGCATCGAGTACTTTTACTTTTAATACTTCACGTACCTGTTCCTGATGCTACTTAAATACTTTCACTTAAGTAGCATTTTCAATGCAGGACTTTTACTTGTAGCTGAGTATTTTTACAGTGTGGCATTAGTACTTTTACTGAAGTAAAGGATCCAAATACTTGTTCCACCGCTGATGAAAAGAAACAAAGAGAGTAAAAGAGGGGAGAGGAAAAAAAAAAGGTGGATGTTTTAAGGGAGAAGGGTTAACAAACACTCTCTTTCCCGCTCTCTTGCACACACACACACACACACACACACACACACACACACACACACACACACACACACACACACACACTGTGCACGCAGACTCCCCGCCCCTCCCTCGCTCTCACTGTCTCCTCTGTAATGAGCTCCAGATGTGTTGCTGAGGATGGGGGTGGGTGGGTGAGGGCGACGGAGAAGGAGGAAGGGAGGGAGGGAGAAGAAGTGGTGGTGGTGGTGGTGAGATGGGGGGCTGCCTTGTATGTCATGTGCTGAGGCGAGGAGAGACGCTGTCCGAGGGGACGCTGTCAGCCCTGATGGAGTGGCTGGCCGCGGCCGCGGGGGCCAATAGGGGAGGAGGAGGAAAAGAAAGAGGAGGAGGGAAAGGGTGAAGGGTGGGGGGGTCAAAAAGATCTCCACATCTGGAATCACTTCAGGTCAGGCCAGGCCGTGAAAGGTGAGAGCGGGTGCCTGGCAGGGGGGGGGGGGGCCGGGGGGGTACAGGGGTCTGACACTGGACATACCACAGCCAGGGATCAGCGAGGCTCAGGGAAACAACCAGCAACAGAAAAGAAAGAGAAATATCCCTTTTTTTATGTGGCATACGAGTCAGGAAAAAAACAACCTGAGTCATCGCGTCAATGAAGCACCTCTTTATTACGACTATAACCCTCGCTCAGCTCACACACAGCTGGACTTAAACAAGCGGAAGAAGTGCTTAAATCCTTTACTTCACTGGAGAAAATATTACAGGCAAAAGTCCGACATTCAATTTCAATTCAGAGCAGTAAAAACCTCCCACATTGGAGATAATGAAATGATGAAAAGCGCCCTAAATTGTTCATGCTTTCATGGAGATTGTCCTGCTTTCAGATCAGATGGATTACACGCCAAAAGTCAAAGTCAAATTCTAAGACTTCATTCCCTCTGAAGTTCTTTACAAAAAGTCGACTACGTACTTTCATCAAGGCTGTTTTTCACTCAGCAACAGGGACGTTTTGTGAGCATATTGCATGTTGAATGTAAAATCTGAATCAGTAAAGTGAAAAATGATGATATAATAAGGTATTCTGTAAATACTCCAGCTGAACTGAAGTAAGAGCACTTGGAAAATAAAAGGAAACAGGAGACTGAAACACTGAATAACTGATGATCGATGCCAAAGGAACAGCATGAAGACACAGCGGGAAGACAAAAGCTGACACCAAACTTTACGAGATAAAAGTTTCCTGAAATAACTGAAAGCGAATGTGTTCACTTTCATGCCGAATTTAACAGAAAGCAATACGAATTTAGAACATGTAGAAAAACTTTCACAATGTATATTAATGTTCGCCATCGCCAAAGCAAAATTAAATGTTGAACGTTTTGAAGGAGTTTGGTGTAAGACAGAAGCAAATCAGCGTTTGCACTTTTCTCAGGTATTTCTGAGTTGTAAACTATAAAACTCTCCCAAAAAAATAAAATATTCCCACAGATGACGTGTTTGTGCGAGAAAAATGGAAAAGCTACCACATCAGCTGCAGTTTTGATTGGAGCCTACTTTTATGGCCCGTGTGCGCCGTACGAAGACGAGTGTCGACGTGTGTTTGTTGACGCCGGAGGTCATGAGGGGCCAAGGAGAAGAAACACCTTGTATGACAGCCGCGGAGGAAAACGAGGCCCAAGGGCCCTCCATATTAAGGAAAGGATTTCCCTGCTCATAAATATCCTGTTTTTAAGATGGAAATATTCAGGTTGTGGTAATCAGGGAGAAAGGAAAACACACAAAGCAGGAACAGCTTGAGGTTTCTGTGAAGGAGAATCTGTTCTCGAGTTGTAAATCTCTCTTTTATGGAGCATGCACGGGCTCCAAGATCATTCTGCTCTCTCAAATGCTCTTAACTAGCAATACAACTTCTTTTTTTGTACTTTTCTGAAACATGATTAAAGTCTGTCTGAATTGAAGCAATCATAGATTTCCCTCTTAAAAGTTCTCTTTTTGGTGGCCGGGTTGATTCAGTGGGTAGAGCAGGCGCACATATACTTAAGAGGTTTATGCCTTGAGGCAGACGTCCAGGGTTCGAGTCCGACCTGTGACGATTTCCTGCATGTCTTCCCCCTCTCTCTCCCCTTTCTCACCCAACTGTCCTGTCCATTAAAGGTGGAAAAGCCCAAAAAAAATTCTCTTTTGTGTGGCTGGGTTTGCTCAGTTGGTAGAGCAGGCGCACACGCTGTATATAGAGGTTTACTCCTCGATGCAGTGGCCGTGGGTTTGACTCCGGCCCTTTGCTGCATGTCGTTCCCCCCTCTCTCTCCCCTTTCATGTCTTCATCTGCCCTGTAAAAATAATGACCTACAAATGCCCCAAAAAAACTATCTTAAAAAAAACTTTCTCTTTTGTGGGATCTGTTGAATTGGACACCGTGCTGTTGCACTGCTTGTAATGCATTTTTATTAATTTACAAGTTTTTATTCTGTTACAAATAAAGGATATCATAGGATATTAAGAGATGGTTTTTGGATTCAGAAATACATTAGCCTTTTCCTTTATATTGGACTATTACATGAAAATCAAAATGCTCGTCATCAGTGGTATAACATGGAAAGAAATGTGGAAAAACAAATCTATCTTTTTCTTTTAATTGCATAAATGTCAGAGGAAGTCCTCGCGGTTTTGTTGTTGAAAAAATAGTGTTGTTGATCCCAAATCTGGTGTCATTCTATCCGACAGCCACGGGGGACGAAGGGAAAATCCACGTTTTCCTTACACGAGTCTCCGTCGAGAACAACTTCTCTGATTAAAAAAAACCAAAACTTTCCATTTCAGTCACAATCACAAAATTGTAAAACTACGCAGATATTTGTCGGCTACAGCATCCAGTCTAGGTGTCTCTTATTTTTTTGTACAAAAGTTCAGTGATGCTCAGGAAAATAAAAAAATAAAAAAAAAATAAAAAAAAATAAAAAGGCGGCTTTGGAAAAACATCCTGCCAGCGCTCGGTGTCCAAACAATTTTTGCATATAGGTGTAGTATCGCCACAGGGGCTGCTCCGTGAAAAAGAAGAGGAGGCTTCACGATCCGAGGTGTGTGAGATGATGCTGGACCCAGAAACGGTGTCCGTCCGCGGGGGTCCAGCGGCGGAGCGCTTCGCCAGCCTCTCCTCCTCTCAGTTGACCGTGGGCACCTGGTTCAAGCTGTACTCCTTGGCTTTGAGCCGCAGGTTGGCGATGCTGTTGGCCATGTTCATGCCCTGGGACGTGTTGGTGTTGGAGCAGGTGGGCGGGTAGGTTGCCATGGCGCTGAGAGACAAGAGCAAGGGGGGAGGAAAAGGGGGGTTACATCACCTGTGGCTGACAGCGAGCTGAAGCTCAGCGTGAGCCGCAGCTGTGGAAATATGGAAAAGGGGAACAAAAACAGGTATCACTGATCATGTACGGAGATGTAGACTAAATCTGACGCTCAGACACTCACAACCCCGAAAAAAATCCCCTCCAGGAACTGAACCAGTGTTTTTGCACATTTTGACCTGACTGTATATCACATGACTTTTCTCAGAGGTAAGATGTGTTGCTCAGTTTTAACTGAGCAGCTTAAACCTTGTGCTGTCTTATTTTGCACATATCCCAAAACTTTACAATGGTGAACAAACCTTATTTATGTGACATTATACCTAATATTTTAGTCTAAAAAAAGCAGAATTAATGACATTTTTTGACTAATAGTTAAGATCAGAAGATGTTGAATGGATCACAGACTGGTTTATGTCCAAGTTTAGTCGGGATATTGTTTTGAAACCATTAAAAAACTGCTATAACATTGAATAAAACACCCACAATGTAATTCAAGTAATCACTGGTTTTACCTGAAGAATTTATAGAACCAACCATGTTATTTTTGGGGAAATTTGGTTCAAAAGAAACCCATATTTCTGTATTTAAAAACTTTGAAAACGAGTCAAATTTGACCCGAGGACAACACAAGCGTTTAACCTGCCCTCAGAATTGAAATATTCAGTCTCTAAACTCCGGTCTTAACTTAACTGCAGGTCAAACAATTTGAATCTCTTTTATTGTGTAACCCCAACTGTCTAAGCCAGGGATCTTCATACCTTATACCTTCATACCTCCCCTGCAGTAAATGTCTTAACATGAGTCCAACATATTATTAGCAAATATAAATCAGCATATTTGTGAAGGGAAAAAAACACATTGATGATAAGCTGACTGGCCTATAGGAAAGGTAGTCATCCACACACACACAGGGCCCTATTTTAACGATCTTAGCTCACGGCGTGAAGCGCCTGGTGCAGGTGTGTTTAGGGCGTGTCCAAATCTACTTTTGCTAGTTTGACGGCGGAAAAAAGGGTCCGTGCGCCGGGTGCATGGTTCAAAATGGTTATACTTAGTGTCTTCATTAATCATAGGTGTGTTTTGGGCGTAACATGCAATAAACCATCAGAGGGTCATCTCCCATTCCCTTTAAAAGCCAGGCGCGTTTGGACTTTGGAGCATTGCTATTATGATGGAGGATTTGCACCGTAATATTTTTATTTGTAATCTTCTGCATGTGTGTGTGCTGCTGTGCGTCCCTGTGTGTGTAACAAGCATTGTGTGCGCACGCTGTGCACGAGCCTAGGCGCATTTTAATAATTTGCTGTTAAAATAACAATGAAATGCTGCGTTATTGACTTTAGACCAGGTTTTTGTTGGTCAATGGCGCGATAACTTCCCGCTGCCTCAAGATAGCAATACGCCCAGAATGCACCTGAACACACCTCCCTGTAAGACCAGCACGCCCATGGGCCACAGATGGGCGCAGATGCATTTGCTATTTAAACGACGTGGGCGCTGGACAGGAAACTGACAACTGCGTCGGTCTTAAACTAGCAAAGACGCTTGCGTCGGGCTTTGCGCTGGGCTTTGCGCTGGGCTTTGCGCCGCGCTGTGCCGCGTGCAAGATAGGGCCCATATAGTTAATCTTAACTCTGCCATGTTTAATATTAAAGCTATAGTGCGTAGTTTCTGTCGTCCCCATGAGGAATTCTAAGTAATGACAACAACATTGTTGGCGCATCCACATGATACAAGTCTTCCGTGACCATGATGATTCTGATTGGTTTAAAGAAATGACATTAAACCAGAGCACGTACCGGATGCCACAATCTTCTGAACATCGCCATACTGAGAAATACAGAGAGATTTGTGTGGAGCTGATAGTCTTAATTAGCTATGTAGCAACTCATTTGGCAATGGCTTGAATGTAACGTGTGACGTAATGTGACGTTCATTAATATCAAAAAGTTACGCATTAAAGCTTTAAAACATAATTTATAAAATCATGCCAACTATCATTACTTTAATAGTTTAGTAGTCTATGCACTAAAAAGGTATGTATAAAGGCTTTAGGTCGCCCTACATGTTACTGTAGGCCTACTTTAAAATGCAACATTTTACACAATATATGTAGTAGGTCGTCCCTGCTCTCTCTCTCTGAGATAAGGGGTCCTTGGCTTCAAAAACACTGAAGATCTATACAATTTAGATTTATACACACAACATTTAGTGAGAGCCAGATTATACTTTTTGTTCTATGGATAAAAACCAAAGACTGTTATAAACATGGTTTGACTGGACATGGAGAGGGAGATCAATGTTTTTATTCTGGTTTCCTAATCATTCTGCTTTTGAATAACAATTCCTCAATAAATCTTTTCAATCAGTGAGATGTTGTCTTCGTCTGTCATTGTAAAGTGTCCCACTATGTCTCTAGCTCAGAGTTTTAATATTGAAGCCTGACGTTGCTTAATTAGCAAAGTAGAACAAATGGCAGAATGGCGAATACAAAGGTTTTAGTCCCCGAACTTTCAGCCGCATTTCCCAGGGACTTCATCGAAGGATAAAGTGTGATGAAGGTCCTGAGAGATGTGACGGAAAACTTCGGGAAACTTCCTGTCAGATAGTTTTTTCCCCCGAAAGAAATTCTTGTATTCTTGAGAAATGTGTGTTTAGTTAAATTTGTCTTTTCTCATTTTTTCCCTTCTCTGTACTTTGTTTTTTCACCTTAAATCTCTGTCTGTTGTTTGTTTTGTTTTGCAGAACAGGTTTTTTCTCTCCGTGCATGATTTATTCACTTGTTTTGTTTTGTTTTTAACCAAAAAGTCATAAATTTGCGGCGCCTTTGTTTTCAGTTCATGCCAGAAGTCAATTTACGGCGGTGTTTTATTTTGGTGATCTGTTGTTGTTAAAGTGTCTGTTCCTACACATCCCACTTCAATGTTTTTCACTTTCTTTCCCCAAACTACAGACTTCTCTTGTGACTTTCACTCAGTTTGTTTCTCTTCATTCATGAATCATAAGGAGGCACACGCACACACATCCACAAACTCTTTGCAGGAGCTGCATAACAATTATCTGCACAAAGAGACCAAGAGAATCCGTCTAAATAACTACTGACTATCCTTTCCAAGTCTTGAAACATGAAAAATAAGAATTAAGAAGGAATGAGGGTATTTATCATCTTTTTGTGAAAATTTAACATAAACCACTTTTAACCATTTATCTGACACTAGTTCTGTCTTAATAACTCTCCTGTTGTTTTCGGGTCAAATTTGTCCCATTTTCAAAAAGTTTCTATATCAGAAATTTGGGTTCACTTATTTCATTAAATGTGGGTGTTTAATTCAAACATTTGAAAAAAATAAACTAAAATAAAAGAACGTTAAAAAAAGTGGCAAAAATGTCGAAAAAACCCCAGAAAAAAAACGACAAAACATCGGAAAAAGTGACCCCAAAAAAATGGGAAAAAAATTCAAAAACGTAAAAAAACGAGACAAAAAAACGTTGAAAAAAGTGACAAAAACATTGGGAAAAGCGACAATAGTGTTGAAAGAGTTGACCATTAGTGTTGAAAAAAGAGTTTTCATTTTAAATTTCGACCCAGAAAAACACGGTCGACAGGAAGACATTCAACATTGGTTATTGATTAATCAAATGTGCTGCCTTAATACAGAATGTTTGTCTTTATCGCTATAGTAGTGTCTCTGTGTGTGCTTAACGTGTTGTTGATGCGTCCTAATGTGTGTCTATGCACTTTCACCTGTGTCTACTGTGTATGATATGTTTTTCTCATGCCATCAACCTGCCATTAGTCATGATCTGGAATAGTGGTTGTGTCATTATAATTGTCTATGCCTTTATGTCTTTCTTGTGTATGTGTATTTGTTGTATTGTTGTAGCGTATCTATTGTTTTAAGCCATCGACGTGCTAGGGACTGCAGATGAAAATTAGCCTCTATGGCTAAATCTGGCACATTTACATGTTGGACTCTGTTGGACATATTGGACACGTTGGATCCTCGAGTCAAATTTGACCTATTTAAAAAATGTTTCCATATCAGAAATGTGGATTTCTTTCCACCAAATTGTCAAAGAAACTAACGTGGATGGTTCCGTACAACCATTACTCTTGACAGGTAAAATAAATGATCAGTTCACTACTTTTATTGAATTTGGGTGTTTTATTTAATTTTATAGCATTTGAAGAAAAAATAATGACAATAGAACGTTGAAAAAAAGTGACAAAAATGTCAGAAAAAGATTCAGAAACGCGGGGGAAAAAATCAACAAAAACATTTTAAAAAATCCTGAAAAAATATCGACAAAAACGTCAGAAAAAGTTGACAAAAAACCTGGGGAAAAAAAATCAACAAAAACATAAAAAAAAAAAAAACGCTGAAAAAAATCAACAAAAATGTCCAAATAGTGACAAAAAAAACCTGGAAAAAAATCAAGAAAAACATCGGGAGAAGTGACAAGTGTGACAAAACAAAAAAAAACAGAAAAAAAACAAAAGTTGCGTGGTCGATGGGAAGACAACACAAGGGTTAAATAAAGAAATCAAAAAAAATAAATAAAAAAGGGTTAAAATATAATTATTATATTTACTTTCCTTGCTTTGTAAAAGCCGTTGTGTTGTGTAGAAAGTGGTGTAAACTGTGCGGTTCTTGTGTGATAATTCAGCTGTGAGTGCAGATGGATTTAGAAAGTTACCAAACGAGCAGACATGATGCTCACTGGTCGATTCTCTTCTACTGTAGAAACCAACGGCTGCCAGAGGAAAGGAAGAAATTATTATAAAAAAAAAAAAAAAACATTAAATTAATGCTTTTTTGAAAATGGGCTGAAATGTGCAGAAACACTGGTACGGTCCTTTAAAGTGTAAAAGTGTAAAACGGACAGAGAAACATTCAAAAGACACAATCCAATTCAAGAAACACAATCAGAAAAAACAACTCTTTTGGAAAACACTAAATGTACTAAAATGTAAAAAAAAAAGAAAAAAGAAAAAGAAACTGCAGTATTCTTCTTTAAAAAAGGAGAATATGGCGAGTTTTCTTCAATAGGAATTTAGTAAAGTGAAAGCGTACTTGTTCTCTGAGGGCAGCATTTTCTGTGGCACTCGCACTGGCCCCCCCTCCGGCATCGGATACCAGCTTTAGGATCATATACAGTCAAGTGTTAGCACCACATTAGCGTGTTCCACGTAGCATTATTTCCTGCTTCACAAAGAAAGATTTCCCCCCCCTCGCTGCTCCGCGTCCGGCCAAAAAGCTCTCGGGGAGTCTGAGCCGCGGCCACGGGGGGAGGTTTGACATTTTACACCCGTGTTTCATAACGGAGGATTACTGTAAATCACAACCAATGTAACCAGAGTCACAAAAAATGTTGCCCAGTAGAGCTCTGTCTCTGTGTAGCGTGGATTATCTGGTGTGGTGTAGCAGAGAGAGAGGGGGGGTCACAGGGGTCAACAGAGGATTTCATACGGTTTGTTTTCACATTATCACCTCGTCAGGAGGGTCACAGGATCTGGGCCCGCCCTGCTCATGCTGACAGAGGGGAGCGACGGGACTGAGGGCGAGGAAAAGGCTGTTTTTATTCAACACAATTAGTTTGGAGTTAGATGTGTGAGTTATATGTGTGTGTGTGTAAGATAGGACTGTTGTGTACGCGGTGCAGGAGAAACAGAGGCAGAAGGCCACGGCGGAGAAGAGAGAGACAGAAAAACACACATACGCACACGCACGCACACACACACACACACACACACACACACACACACACATGCACACGCGCACACACACGCATGCACGCACGCACACACACACACACACACACACACACACACACACACACACACACACACACACACATGCATGCACGCACACGTTTGTTTCACTATCTTTGTGGGAGCCCATCATTGACATAATGCATTCCCTAGCCCCTTACCCTAACCTTAACCATCACAACTAAATGCCTAACCTTAACCCTTACCCTCACCCTAACCATAACCTAATTCTAACCCTAATCCTACAACCAAGTCTTAACCCTCAAACAGCCCTTTAAACTTGTGGGGTCCAGCATTTTGGTCCCACAAGGCTGTGCAGAGCCCAGAAGTATACTGTATTCACCGGTTTTTGGACCCCACGAATATAGTAAACAAGCACACACACACACACACGCGCACACACACACACACACACACACACACAGACACACACACACGCACGCACACCCACACAGACACGCACATACAGACACACACACACACACACACACACACACACACAGACACACGCACGCACGCACACACACACACACACACACACACACACACACACACACACACACACACACACACACACACAGACACACGCACGCACACACACACACACACACACACACACACACACACACACACAGACACACGCACGCATGCACACACATACACACGCGCACACACACACACACACACACACACAGAGTCTGGAAAAGTCAGAGAGTAGCAATCAGTGTTTCTGGTTTCCTAAACAATCAGTAAATCTCAGTGAGGAGATGTTGTCTTCGTCTGTCGTTGTAAAGTCTCCCCCTATGTCTCTAGCTCAGAGTTTTACTATTGAAGCCTGACGTTGCTTAATTAACAAAGTAGAACAAAAGGCTGTTTTTATTCAACACAATTAGTTTGGATTTAGATATATATATATATATATATATGTGTGTGCATGATAGGACTGTTGTGTACGCGGTGCAGAAGAAACAGAGGCAGAAGGCCACGGCGGAGAAGAGAGAGACAGAAAAAAGGAAAAGAGAAGCAGGTGTACACAGCTGAATGTCTGAAAGTAATTTTGTCATCAAGCTACAACAAAACTGTTTTCATAGTGTCGGACTGCATGCCTACAATCTTGATCTTACGATGAAAGTAGTTGGTACAAAAGTATTTAAAGTAATTCTCGAGATATTTGATATACTTCCTCTTGTCAACACATCCCGTTAAAAAAGACTCAAACCAAGAATACATGTTTCTCCTAAGAAGTATTGTGTGTGTCTCACAGCCTGATGTATCATTACAACCAACCAGTCCTCCAAACCGTTCGACGATATGTGTCGTTTGGTCCCCCCCCCCAATACGACCCACAGGAGCTTTTTCATGAATTAGCGCCACTAATGGTGGCAGGAAATAAGACCTCGTATCTAAACCAGAGACCTAATGGTCGAGGTTTTAAAACTGTCTTTAATGTTGTGGAACGGTCGCATGGTCGCGACACTAGTTGCAGTCTTCTCCTGAACAGAGGTGGCGCTAATGAGGAAAGGCTACCGGCTTTGCTCTTTCTACGGAGAAGAAGAAGACGAAAAAGATAAACAATGGCGAAGAGAAGCACTTTGAATACTTCAGAATGTCTGCACAACGATTGGATCAAGCCTTTCATTCACCATGAAATAACTCATGTAACCCAGTAAGTTTACAAGAGAGACTGGCAGTCACTCTGAGAGTCCTGGCATCCGGTTGCCCTCGAACTCGTCCATGCTTCATGTTTCCGCTTTGTCGCGCGCCGCTGAAAAAAACAGAGTGGTGCCTGCCCTCTGGTCACGCACTTTAAATCCTGGTGCGACAGCGAGAGCTACATCATTTTGACGTCACATTGGCGCGCGACTGTAAAGTGGCCCTTATACTTCGTCACCTTACTTCCTGCTTGGCTCCCCTCATAACTACTATGCCCACTAGAGGGCGCCGCCACTAAAAACGTAAATATATGTTGCTGCTTGAACAAACAACTTGTGGGAGGGAAGGACAGTCTCATAAAAACACAAATCAATGAGCTACTCTGTCACTGGGTGACATGTTCCTTCATTATGAACACACACACTGTAGTTCATTCTTTATTCTGCCTCAGTCCCACACACACACACCGCCCTGCTGCCGCAAACGCTCACTGGAGAGCACCAAATGTGGATCAATACGCCGCTGAAAATAGTCCCCGGCAAATGCATGTTTTGCTCCTGATTGTTTGACGGTGAGCTGCTGTTTGAGAGACGCAGACAGGAAGTCAGACAGTATTGAGCGGTGGACTAACACATTGTTGGTTTGGGTCTGAAGATGGGATTTGAAGAGAATAAGAAAAAATATAGAATAACAAACATTAAACGACGGTGTGCTGACAGTTTGAGTCCAGGTGGATCAGAAGAGACGGTCAGAGGTATGTGTAGGTAGAAGAGGAGGAAATGAAACAATAACAGAAAGAGCAGCGTCTGTGTGTGTGTGTGTGTGTGTGTGTGTGTGTGTGTGTGTGTGTGTGTGTGTGTTATGGTGGTGTTAACATGTGGTTATTGTGGTATTTTTCATCTGGAGACACTTGTGTGTGTGTAATGTTCTGCAGCAGAAAGCCGAGGAGAAGTCAGTGCTGAAGTAGTAGTAGTAGTTTTAGGTACTGCAGTACAACTTGGCTTGGAATATTTAGAATTTTGTGAGATTCTTTTTTTTTTTTTAAGATATTTTTTAGGGGCATTTGTAGGCCTTTATTTTTACAGGACAGATGAAGACATGAAAGGGGGGACGGCATGCAGGTCGGCGTCAAACCCGCTGCATCGAGGAGTAAACCTCTACATGTGTGCGCCCGCTCTACCAGCTGAGCTAACCCGGCCACAGAATTTTGGGAGATTTTAAACTTTAACAACATGAGTTAAACTCTTATCATTTACATTCGATCATATAACTTTCTTTCTTTATTTTCTACCTTTCTGCTGCCCTTCAATCTTTCCTGTTCCCCTTTCTTCTTTCTGTCCTGCTTCTTTGCTTCCTCCCTCCTTCCTTTCTTACATTAATCCCTTCTTTCCTTGTTTCCTTCCTTCCTTCTTTTCGTGTGTAGTTTCTTTACTTATTTTCTTCCTGCTGTCCTTACTTTTCTACATATCCCCAAAGATAGACTACTTGTTTTTTACATAACTTTGACTGAGTTTGACTTCTTCCTCTGTGCTGCAGAACAGCAGTGTTAGCTGAGCGTTAGTACAGAAGCAACGCAGTGTGAACAGGTGTGTGTGTGTGTGTGTGTGTGTGTGTGTGTGTGTGTGTGTGTTGTGTGTGTGTGTGTGTTGCTGTGGAGTCTACCTGTAGGGGGCGGCGCTGCCCCAGGACAGGTAGTCGTTTGGGCGCGGTGCAGGGCGCGGTACGATTGGCTGCTCCACCGCCGTCACATCTCCGGAGTAAGATTTGAGGAGCGAGGCGTTTTTGCTGGCCAGCATGGCGCGCTCGTTCCTGCGAAACTTAGCTCTCCGGTTCTGGAACCAAACCTGCAATCAAAGACAAGACCACGGGATGAAAGATCAGAAATTTAAAGTCGCTTTTTCTTATTTTGCCTGACGGTTTTGAACCCCTATGGACTCTTTACAGAAGCCCTCAAAGTTCCAAAGATACCAAACATTTCAGTTGAACTTGGATCGCAAATGATGCATGAGACATCTAGAAGATCTCCATTTGTGTGGAGCGGTGCCGCAGAAGAGTTTTCATTGGCTGAATCAGCAACGAACATTTTAGGTTCAGTGCCAAAGCAGGAAGATGTGTGCAGGTCAGGGTGGAGGACAGAGCCTGATGAGGGCTGCATGATATGAGGAAAATATGTGAAAAACATTGTTGAATATCCCAATAACGATATTACTTGCCATAAATAAACAGATATTAAAGTGTACCCTTGACTCAGGCTACATTTACATTGATACATTTTTGCTTAAAAAAAGAATATTTGTTAACACTAGAGCAGTGTGAATGTGAGTTGTCAATGTAGCCAAAGATATTGGCTACGTTTCCCCCTCTAATTCCCCCTGCTCTGGTGTTTCCCCCTCTAATTCCCCCTGCTCTGGTTTTTCCCCCTCTCATTCCCCCTGCTCTGGCATTTCCCCTTCTCATTCCCCCTGCTCTGGCGTTTCCCTCACTGGTATGAGTGCAGATTCTGACCAATCAGATGATGCCTAGCGGCGAAGGCATGGCACGTATCAGACAGAATGAAATTCCATACATTGTTACCAGAGGGGACAAAAGTGAAAGCAAAAAGTCTTTAAACACAACCAAACACATAACTGTTTCTTTAGGGTTCCTTTATTTTGTTGCGTATTTCAATGTTTTCATAGCATTTCTTATCGCTTTCTTCAAGGTTTTTGTCTGGCTGCAGTAGGGCAAAAGCAACAAGTGTCAAAAACTAACAATGTATTGAATTACATTGAGTTACTGAATTTAAAGTGCAATGTTGCAATGTGTTTATCGTGCAAGATGGCATCGCAATGACAATAAAAAAATAAAAATTAAAAAAATTAAAAATAAATATATATATATAGTTCCTAAAGCCTATAATCAGTAACTTTAAAAGGTAATTTGATCCTTAACAAACGGTTAAAAGTGAAGTGCTAAATATTCTTCAGTCAACTCAAAGCTCCACCAACAAGCTTTTTATTTGGAGCTCTGAACCACATCTCATGTCTTCATCAGAGGGTTAAATAAACTAAGGTGGGTCACAATTCCTGGTTGTATTCCAGCCGGAACATGAGACATTTTGTTTCACGTTTCTCTGAAGTAAGTGAAGTGAAATAAAGTCAAGTATAAAATTCCCCCGGATGTCCCTCTTTTCGTTCTAACCTCTGGTGGATTTGTGAGGACTATGGTTAACTGCTCCTCAGATCTCTGCAGGGTAAATCCAGACAGCTAGCTAGACTATCTGTCCAATCTGAGTTTTCTGTTGCACGACTAAAACTACTTTTGAACGTACACATATTCCACCAAAACAAGTTCCTTCTTGAGACTATTTTGCAGAGGCACCGTGGCTCCGCCCGGCGCTTAGCACCGCCCGAGACGATTGTGATTGGTTCAAAGAAATGCCAATTAACCAGAGCATGTTTTTTTCTCCCATTCAGGAAAGCTGTGTGGACTCGCCAGACCCTCCTCCGCAGCGCTGTGGAGGAAGGTCTGGCAATGCGAGACTACATATAACATCTCCACCTAAAAAACTAATTAAACAAACTAGAAGTTTTTTAAAGAACTTTCTAGATGATTCTCTGAAATCTTGTCTCAGGTACAAACTTCAATTTCAGTCGCATGCATATCTACCCTCTACCACACACACACACTTCCTTCATCTCCTTCTCAGAGATTACTTCTGAAGAACATACCCCCCCACCCCTGCCCTTTACTAAACACACGATGATGTGACTTGACTCGGGGGGTGCTAATGTTGTTCCTCGCTGTGAAATCAAATCCATTATTGGATGCCGTGGGCGCTCGCAGGGGCTCGTTGTCCGCTGACGCACAGCCTCAGGAATGAGCACAAAGTCTCTTTTATCAAAGCCTTTCTGCATCGCTCTCTGCTACACATTATTCACAGATGTGCTGCTTTTCTCTCCCTTTAGCAGCACCGTTTCCTCTTTCCCTCTCACTCTTCCCACGGAGCAAATGCACTCACTGTTGTGTTCAGAAAAACAGGCAAAAAAGCATTGTACTTACACATCCATCTGCAGTGAATGCATTGGATATACTGTATTATTTCTGTAGTCATACATGTATAACAAGTGTACAAGGCCTGTCTGCTTTTAAAAGGATAGTTGCATGAACTTCTTTTGAGCTGCTTATACATTTCAAAGCTTATCCAGTGCAAGCAAGCAAGCAAGCAAGTGCAAGCAAGCAAGCAAGGGCGTCATTTTCACAATTTCATTTTCATTTTCACAATTTCCCTGATCAAAATCCCTATTTGTTTCTCTGACTTTCAGTTTTTCAGTTTTAGTTTAAGTGACTTGGTAAAATGTCTTTGTCAGTATCCTTTCTTTAGCGGTTAGATTAAAGAAAATCTGATTACATGAATGGATATACTCTATTATTTCTGGAGCCATACATGTATAACAAGTGTACAAGGCCTGTCTGCTTTTAAAAGGATAGTTGCATGAACTTCTTTTGAGCTGCTTTCAGAGTGGATTCATCTTCTTTCCATTTGATGTCAGATTGAAACCGATGCTGGTGAGTTTGCAGACTGCTCCTTTACCGGAGGCATTGTTGCGTCATTGGGAGTCTAGCAGGTCTAGCCCCCCAAATCTACACCCATGTGTGTGTGTGTGTGTGTATGTGTGTGCGTGTGTGTGTGTGTGCGTGCGTGCGTGCGTGCGTGCATATGTGTGTGTGTGTGTATGTATGTGTGTGTGTGTGTGTGTGTGTGTGTGACACTACCCACTACCAAGGGCGTAACTTTGGGTTCAACATTGGGGGGGGTTTGAGATCTCCAACTATCTAGGGAGGTCCCGGGACATGTATGCATGTACTTTTTTTTTTTGCAGCAATAAAAACATTGAAAAAATTGTCAAAAAAACCCCTTGAAAACGGCAACCAAAATGTTGAAAAAAAGCAACAAAAACATTGAAAAGAAACAAAAAAGCCCAGTTTTGATTACTGAGGGGGTTGTAATCTACACCTATTCCCACTACTACGATTTCCCAAAGACGAATATCAGTAAAAACTTAAGAATATAACTAGGTTCTTCACTTGATGACATTCGGGTGAGTGATGTCACTCATTATGCCAATGACTGCGTCATATTTTGCTCCTGTTCTGCCGCCGTCATGTGTTGCACATTTGGCGTTTATCACTGAACTGTAAACCGCTGAAGAAATTAGACATCATTACATCCACTTTGGTGATCACATCCAGCCCCTTTGGGGAGTTTACAAAAGTGCTCACAGACTCCCCTCTATCAGAGATCAAGTGAGCGTGTTTGTGAGGCGCTGACACGTTCCTATCGCCTCCTTATACAAAACATAAACATGTTAATAGCAGGGTTTTCCCCGCCATTATGAGGTTTAGGTGCAGCGACTGAGCCGAGTGAATGTAACTGAAAGACTTCCCTCAGATCTTATGACTGCAGTTGGACTTCTTTAGCTTTTGAGGGTTATTTATGTATTATCCGCTCTAGTTCTTCCAATGTTTTAGACACAGACATGGTGATAATAACGGTCCTAAATGATGGAGAAAACAGACTCAAAACTACCACAACAGGACACAAACCGACTCACACAGAGACGCCAAATGACCACAGAGAGCCAAAACAACCCCAAAGGAAACAGAAAGGACCAAAAAGAGACACAATGCCAAAAGAAGGAAGACACAAATTGCATTTTGTTTTACTAAAAAACTTCACATTTTTGTTCTTTTTCAATGTCTTTGTCACTTTTTAAAAAAGTTTTTGTTTTTTTCTGAGGTTTTGTCTCCTTTTTTGAGTTTTCTTTGGACAATTTTTTCAACATTTTTGTTGGCGTTTTAAAGTTTTTTTTTGGACAATTTTTTGGATGTTTTTGTCTTCCCTTTTGAGGGTTTTTTGGACAATGTTTTCTAAGTCTGTGGCGCTTTTTTTCAAAGTATTTGTCGTTTTTTCCGACATTTCTCGCCTTTGGACGGTTGAGTCTCTTTTTTTCGACAATTTTTTAAATGTTTTTATATATTAAAAAAAAAAATCCATGCATAAATGTCCCTAGATCCCCACCCTAGATAGTTGGAGATCTCAACCCCTCCCAATGTTGAACCAAAAGGTACGCCCTTGGTAGTGGGTAGTGTCATGGGTTCTTCATACACACATACACTGTCTTTTTCAAAGGGAAAAAGACTGTGATCATACACACACACACACACACACACACACACACACACACAGGCTGGTTAATATGTCCTGATAAGTAGGAGCCATTAAGTAGGATTGAATGTATAAGTCTAAGAGCTAACAGATGATGAAGGAAGACGTGTCCTGTTTTGGGACTACATGTACTCCAGTTTCTAAGAAAACTTTTCTCCAATAACCGGCTGGTTCTGCTGCTCTGTTGATCAAACAAACAAACAAACTCAGCTGTTCATAACTCTTCGTCAAGCCCGGCGTATCTGTCCCAGGTCTTAACCCTTCGTGAGAACAACGGGTCATTGCGGTCATCCAATTAACTTATTTTAGAAGTCCCAAAGTCGAGGTACAAACCGTGGGGCTGATCACGCTTTTACAGTTGCTGCCCCCGAGACTTTGGAACAGCTTTCCCACCTGACGTTCACACCATTACAGTTACACTATTACACTATTATCCCCCTTATTTGATCTCAAGTGGGCCAGACCAGTAAACCACTCCAAAAAGATCAGAAACTTTATCTGCCACAGAGTTTCTGTCAGCGTTCTACGGCCGTTGTAGGAAAAAATAATAATGTTACAGACCTGGGAGAGAGGGGTAATATTCAGAGAAAAAACTCTAAGATTAAAGCTGTAAATTTATAGAAAAAGAACTGATATTCTCTGAGATTAAAGTGGTACATTTGGAATTGGAATGAATTACTTCTCTGCAATTTTAACAATTTGCAAAGTTATCCAGTGGGCCTGATTGGACCCTTTGGCAGGCCGGTTCTGGCCCATGTACCGTATGTTTGACACCCCTGCTGTAAAGGGTTATATAAATAAATGTTGATTGTGTGATTGATGAATCAATTAATAATCCTGCTGTGAGTCCTGAGGACCCACAGGGTGCCAAAGCCTTAAGAATATTTTTGTTTTTGCCTTTAATTGATAGGACAGCTGTAGACAGGAATGAGGGAGAGAGAGAGAGAGAGGGGGGAATGACTTGCAGTAAAGGGCTGTGGTTTGGAATCGAACCCGGGCCGATGTGGTAAGGACATGGGGCGCACGCTCAACCAGGTGAGCCCCCAGGGCGCCCCGTCAAGAATGATTTTTGATGTACCCAATAAAGCAGTTTCTGTGTCCCTGTGTCTATAAATATCTGGTTATTTTGGTGTCCTTAAAGTGGTTTAATGCCCACAGGTCTCTTCCTACTTCATGACTCTGCTTTCTTTCAAATCTGATGAGTTTTTTAGCTTCTTTTTCTTTGATAAAAGGTTAGAGCTGTCTGATAAATCACTGCTGCTGGAGGAAAAACCTTCACAGGATCGAGGAATAAGGGATTTGTTTTGTAAAAGCAGTTACACACCGGGCCGATTATTGGCCGTCGGACCGTCTGGCGAGGTCGGTGACTCGAGTCTGTTCGGTGTGTTCCGTGCCGTCGTCCGTTGGAGGAGCTGTCGGCGTTCATTTTGCCCGACCTGACATGCTCAGTCGGAGACAGGGCAGTCGGGACTCACCCGGAAATGGCAAGCGGGATGAGCGTGACTAGAGCCTCTCAAAATCTGACGAAAATCTTTTAAACTGACCTTTGTTGATCTGAAATAAAGACAGATTCAGCAACTGCACGGCCTATTTCTCGTTTAAAATGTTTTCAGAAACACGTTTTGGTGAACTATTTTAGTACAATATGAGATCGTATTCTGAACGAGCCGCCATGACAGTCTGGCTTTGAATTTCCGGAGACCAGACCCACGTGACGCGTTCGTCCAATCAGCTGCCGGTTTAAATTTTTTGGGAGACAATACAGATTAGTGCCGCCTGCTGTTATGGAGACATATTACGTCTCGTCTCTTCGGTGTGTTCTGAGGCACTTTTTTGACCAACTCGGGGAGACTGATCAGTCCAATTGCCTTTTCTGCCAACGGTCGGCCGTCTGGTTGGTGTGTAACTGCCTTAAGAGGGCAGGACGTGTCAAAATAAAAGTCCCTGAATGTGTTTTTTTGTTTTGCTTACCTGGACTCTGGCCTCGGTGAGGTTGACGCGGCGGGCCAGGTCCTCTCTGACGAAGGCGTCGGGGTAGTGTGTCCTCTCAAACACTCGCTCCAGAGCCTGGAGCTGGCTGCTGTTGAAGGTGGTCCTGTTCCTGCGCTGCTTCCTCTTCTTTTTCTCCTCCGTGTTCATCTGTTCATCTACAAAGGGAGGAGGAAGAAGAACTTTTAGAACATCTGCAGGGCTTTTAGTTTGTAGCTACAGAGAAGGTAGGCCTATTGTCTATATCGGCAACAAAGTTTCATATCGCTCTGGTGCCGCCGGAAATTCCGCCGGATGTCCCTCTTTTCGTCCAGATGTCCGTTACATTCCTCTTTCTTTGTGTTGGCGTTCTAAAGGACTATGGTTAACTGCTCCTCAGATCTCTGCAGGGTAAATCCAGACAGCTAGCTAGACTATCTGTCCAATCTGAGTTTTCTGTTGCACGACTAAAACAACCTTTGAACGTACACGTTCCACCAAAACAAGTTCCTTCCCGAGGCTATTTTCCAGCAGCACCGCAGCTTTTCCCGGCGCTTAGCGCCGCCCAAGACGATTGTGATTGGTTTAAAGAAATGCCAATAAACCAGAGCATGTTTTCCTCCCATCCCAGAATGCTGTGTGGACTAGCCAGACCCTCTTCCGCAGCGCTGTGGAGGAAGGTCTGGCGATGCAAGACTACTACTAAAACTACTAACTACTAATGTATGCACACCAAGTCATATGATATCTTTTGAAAATAGGTGACTGACGCCCGGTCACAGAGCTAGGTGTCCTGTCGGATCGTTTCAGTGGTCCTTGCTAGTTAAGTTTAGCCGGCAAAAAGTGATTGCAAGCGGCGACGACAGTTAAAATGCTCATATTATGCTTTTTGGCTTTTTCCCTTTCCTTTATTGTGTTATATATCTTTTTTGTGCATGTTATAGGTTTACAAAGTGAAAAAGCCCAAAGTCCACCCCAAAGAGACTTACCATCTCCAACAGAAAACACTGTTCACTAACTGCTCCAAACAGCTCTGTTGTAGTCCAGCCTTTACTTCAGAGACAAACGTGGTCACTTTGGAACACACGTTATAATGCTCGCCTAGCTGCTAGCATGGCACTCCCTCATACTCTGCTTCTGACTGGCTAGTAGTCCTTACCTAGGTACTGTCAGGGCACGCCCTCATACTCTGCTTCTGACTGGCTAGTAGTCCTTACCTAGCTACTGTCAGGGCACGCCCTCATACTCTGCTTCTGACTGGCTAGTAGTCCTTACCTAGGTACTGTCAGTGCACGCCCTCATACTCTGCTTCTGACTGGCTAGTAGTCCTTACCTAGGTACTGTCAGTGCACACCCTCATACTCTGCTTCTGACTGGCTAGTAGTCCTTACCTAGCTACTGAGCATATGCGACTCCCAACAAAGATGTTACAGCAGTGAGAGGTCTCACTCTGTAGCTAAAACAGAGAGCTCAACACACAGGGTGCAAAGAGGAGCTGCAGCAATGTGCAGTACAACAAAAATATGGTGTTTTTTGAAAATTAAACCATGTAAACCTATTCTGGTACAACCTCTAAATACAAGTATGAACCTGAAAATGAGCATAATATGAGCACTTTAAGTTTAGACACCAAAACCGAAAAAGATCATAGTTTGGATTTTAACATTCCCGAGGCACAAACGCGTTTCCTGGGTGAGAGTCTTTTGTTTTCCCCGGCTTGTCAGAAATGACAATAATAACGGAGCTTTAAAGGATGCGACATTGAAGTTCATCCCAGTAAGAAAGGCTCATAATGAAGAGTTTTTAATGTCTCGTGGTATATTGTTAGTACGGTTTTCACAGTTTCAAAATCTGCAGAGGGGGAGAGTAACAACACAGTCGCTCTCTGTTGTATGTTACATTCCAAAGATATTCTGTATTGTAATATTTAAACAACCCAATAGGATACTGGTCACTTTGAATGAGCATTAAAATACTGCTTATATATATATATATATATATATATATATATATATATATATATATATATATATCGCTAACTCGTCATACATTGATGGCAGTTCTTCTAAACAAGCCAAACATAACGTTGATTTGAACCTGTCTGTCTGATGCAACCTAACCCTCCTGTTGTCCTCGGGGTCAAATTGGACCTGTTATCAAAATGTCTATATTTTAAAAAAAATATGGGTTTCTTTTCCAACAAAATTACCAAGAAAATAACAAGGATGGTTCCAGGTTCGCATGTACAGTTAATAATCACTACTTTCATTGAATTTTGAGTTGTTTTATTAAATTTTATAGCATTTGAAAAAAAAAAATTAAATGGTTTCTAAACAGTATTCTGACTCAACTTTTGACATACAGGAGTCTGTGATTATCCATCAACATACTTTCCTCTAATATTAGTCAAAATAATTCATAATTTCTGCTTTTTTGACTCAAAAATTAGGTATAATTTCAAAATCCAATAAGGTTTATTGACCATGAATTCTGAAAAATAAGTGTAACACTAGTGGTAATGAGTTGGTGTCCGTGGCGTGTTTACAGTACTGGTGGGAGTGGGAAAACGCGTCAACAGTAAAAAAAAATAAAACTGACAAAATAATTGAAAAAAGTGTCAAAAAAATTGACAAAAACATCAGAAAAAGTGTCAAAATCACCAGGGAAAAAAAGCGTCACAATTAATGTGTTAATTTTCTATTTTGACCCGCGGAGACAACCAGTGCATGGGCGGCGAAGACAACACGAATGATCTTCACATGGATGCACACTTAAGATTGGGAGCACCTTTAAGATGCAGGTTTTGATCGAGAGTTTCACCATCATCAACATTTAAAGTCCGACCCGCTCTCCAGCTGACCTCCGGCCGCTGCAGAGCGCTTGGACTTGTGACAGGTGCGAGATCTGAACTCTGAACGCTGTTTCCATCTCTGATAATCTGATGATGGCACAGCAGCTGGAAGTAAAGAGAGCAGAAGAGTACACAATCCTCTGTGTGTTTGGATGCAGATTACTACCGATTCAAAGTGGCGGCCGTCGCTGTGGCGTAGCACGTAAACTACAACGTCCCTATTTTCAACCTGACCTTCGACCCTAGTTGCATCTCTCTCTCTCTCTCTCTTTCTCTCTCTTTCTACAAACATGCCCAAAAAATAGTCCTAAGAAAATACACAAAATGACAGTAAAAATGTCAAAGAAATGTCCTGCCAAGACGCCTTATCCTGTTAAATTGGAAGCAAGTATCTCCGCCATCCAATATCCACTGGATTTTTTTGCAATTTCTCCATCTAGAAAAAATAAAGTACACTGTTAAAGGCTCGACTGACAAGTTCTCTCTCTCTTATGGCAACCATTTTTATCTTATGTGGACGGACTAAAATAGAAATCTCTCCCACAGTAAAAAGTGAGTTTTGAACATCTGTCTTACTTCCGTTAATAATGTTTCTGTATTTAGCCTCGTTTGTCTTGTTTACTTTTATGAGGATTACTTTCAGTCTCAGTGCCCTTTGATAATAATAAAGTACAAGAAAAATGCCCTGCCTCATCGCTGTGTTCAGCCAAAAGATAAAAATAAAAGACATATGTGCGGTGCTCATTACAAGAATTCCACAGTAACTGTATCTTCTTGAAACAATGTCCCATCTAAATGTCAGAGACAGTTATCTCAAAACACAGACAAACTATAAGACACTCAGAGAGCGCAGACCTCCGCCAAGGCCGTGCCCTATATCTCACAACGTAGCAGCGAAAGTGAAAAATAATTTGGGGGTTCTTCCTCGGCCCGTGCTACACCCTTCCACCAAGTCTCACGAAAATCAGGGAAGTAGTTTTTCCGTATTCCGTAATCCGGCTGACAGTCAGACAAACCCAACCGAAAACATTGCCTCGCTGGCGGACATAATAAAAGCAAAATTGAATATCAACAAATGAACGCACACAAAGAGTTGTACTGATCACTGGAAGTAAACGTGAAAGTAAGAAACAAGTGGCTCCATATTTCCTCTATTTTATTTATTTCTATCTAAACAAATGATCTAAATAAAACAGAGAAATGCAGACGGAGCCACAGTGTGCACAACTTTTTTCTTACTTTCAATAAAAGCAAAACTACCAACAAGAAGAAATAACACTGATTCTTTAAAGATCCTTTGAAACACTTCCTGGATCGGCACCAAATACACACCACTTGTTCCTCGACCCTGCAGCCAAATGCACGCAAACAAGATAAATATAGAATCTGCGTTGCACCTTCCAGATGCATCGTGTGTCTAAATGTTCAGACTAAATGCTCCTGCAGGGTGGAACCAACAAGACCGCAAAATAACACTTTCACATCCAGAAAAAGGCTGTGATCATACACACACACACACACAGACACACACACTGTCTTTTTTCACAGAGAAAAAGACGGTGATCACACACACACACATATACACACACACACACACACACACACACACACACACACACACACACACACACACACACACACACACACACACACATTGTTGTCCAATGAGAGAGCAACTTCCCCTGCAGTCTCAGCCAATCAGCTGAGAGTGAACTATGTAAACTCTGCTTATCTCCAAATTTACAGGAAAGATCGAACCCTTAAAATAAAGCATTATCTACTCGTGACCGCAGTTCAACATATTCAGTCTTTCACTAGGAGAAAAAAAGTAAAAGCTAGAGAAAAATCTGAAAAAATTAACATAATTTTTGCGTGAAACAAAACACATTCTGGTTCTTTTTTAATTGAATCATAGAAGTCATTGCAGTGCTTTTCTATCAGCTCTAGAAGTGATGTTGAGATGGTTTTAACCCTTGTGTTGTCTTCCTATTGGCCGTCTACTTGTTGTCCTCTAGGGTCAAAATTGAAAAATAAAATTTTTTGGCACTTTTTTCCCCTTTTAAAAAAAAAATTCACGGTCAATAAACCTAATTGAAATGACATTATACCTCATTTTTGAGTTTAGAAAAAGCAGAAAAAAAGAATTATTTTGATCAGAGGATGTTGATGAATAATCAATGACTGGACGCTGTTTTAAAACCATTTCATTTTTCTTCTCTCAAAATGCTATAAAATTGAATAAAACTCCCAAAATTCAATGGCAGTAATGATTAACTTTACCTGCGCAGAACGTTGTATGGAACCCAACGTACATGCACACATCCATCTTATTTTTGGGAGCAATTTGGTTGAAGAAACCCATTATACGGATGTCATTCTTTTTTGAAAACGGTTACAATTTGACCCGAGGAAAACAAAAGTGTTAAATGAGTGAGCGTCCCGTCTCTCAGCTCCCTCAGATCCCCTGCAGCCTGAGCATCTGAGGGACTCAAAGCTCTGCATACACACGGCACACTGTGGCTCGGTGGTTACTGCGGCCTCACAGCTGCTAGAGTTCAATGCCAGGCCGGGCAGGATCTTTTTTGTGTGGCGTTTCTTTTATTTATGTGTTTATTTAAAAGGGACAATGCACATCAATTGACATTTTTAGTTTACACTCAAAATGTAAATGTGCCAAAATAAAGTTAATTTTCATCTGTCGTCCCTTGGCAGGTCAACACATTCTCATATTACATTAATAAAAAAGAATGCAATAAAGCTAGAGAGCAAATTAAAAAAGAAGAAAGAAGAGAGAGAGGGACAAAATAAAAATATAAAAAATAAGTACAATACAAAGAAGGGCAGTACCTAGGATGAGGTAAACCAAATATTGATGATAGCAGTTTTGATTGTTTTGAATCCATCTCTTGAGTGTGGTTTTAAATGATAGATAGCTGCTGCTTTCTCTGAGTTCAATAGGAAGGCAGTTCCAATCATTTGAGGCCCGCACTGAGAAGACTGTTTGACCAAACTTACTACGTCTATGCCGTACAACACAGTCTCCCCTGGTGGCTGCCCTAGTTGCCCTGCCACTGCTCTTCTTCTGTTGTATAAATTCACCTAGTGGTGGAGGTGCAAGCCCAAGTCATATTTTTTTTTTTTAAGATTATTTTTTGGGCATTTTTAGGCCTTTATTGACAGTACATCTGAAGAAATTAAAGGGGAGAAAGAGAGGGGGGTATGACATGCAGCAAAGGGCCGCAGGTCAGAGCCACACCCAGACCCGCTGCGTCGAGGAGTAAACCTCTACATATATAGGCGCCTGCTCTACCAACTGAGCTATCTGGGCGCCCCTGATGTAATATTTAGAAAATGAGGCAGGCATCTAGATAATGTAAAAAACTGTCAAAATGAAATAAGTTGTATTTAGAAGTGATATGGCAGTGGTGATAGCTGATAGGTGTTTGATCTAGTGCAGGGTTTGGGGTAAGTTCTCTGCGTGTTTCCGCCGGTTTCCTCCCACCGTAGAGACGAGAAGAAGTGGTGCCGTTGCCCTTGACGTATAGGCTCTGACATTACAGCTGGAGCTGGATGATGGCTGCACACGGCTCCTAGGTAGTTAGGATGGGTGAAATGCAGAGGATGCATTCCTCCTAAATGTACTTATAAAATATATAATATACAGTGGTGACTGGTCATTAAGTGGCAGGTCAACATTAAGAACTGCAAACAAATGACGTCATTCATTCTTAAATATAATCTATAATGTATTATCTTCTATGAATATAACATCTTCGTAAAATGCATGTCAATCGTGTATCAAGATATATAATATCACTCCTCCTAAATGTAGTTATTAAATATAGAATATATAATATGTTGATATAAAAGCAGGTGCCTCGTCACTGGTTGGCTGAAGTCTTAGCCCGCCTGTTGTCCTCGTGGTCAAACGTGAAATATGGGTTTCTTTTAACCAAAATTGCCCAAAAAAAATACAACACGGTTGGTTCAATACAACATAATTTGCAATATCATTGAATTCCGGATGTTATATTATATTGTACAGCATTTAAAAAAAAAAAAAAAAAAACGGTTTAAATGGTTTAAAAACCATTCCCCGACAAAAGTCTTCATCGGATTTGAACTTAATTGTCAAAATATTCCATAATTTCTGCTTTTTAACTCAAAAAATGAGGTATAACAATCATATAAATGAGGTTTATTGACCATGAATTTTGAAAAAAATTTATTGTAAAACATGTGGTAATAAGTTGGTTTAAGGGGTTTGTATACTGGGGGGAAAGAGTAGAAAACGTTGACTAAAGCAAGAAAAAATATTAAAGGAATATTAAAAAAAACCATTAACATTGTGTGTTTTTTTATTTTTTTTATTATATTGACTTTTAATCATTTAAATATTTCAGCGTTGGGTGGGTCCTCAGGGTTTATTTTGTCCCACCTATTATGTCATTGTATATTTCTATTTTTATTTTGTTTTGTACACACAAATACAGGAACACTGAAGGATTTATGTTTGACATTTTATGCTTTAGTTTATTTTTAGTCAATGAAAGTTGTATTTTAGTATTTTTCTTGTTTTCATCGTGGGCTGTATGAATGGTTCTGCTTTTGGTTTATTCAGCTGGGTGTGTTTGGGGAGAGGGAGGTCTTTAAGAAAATCAATTAATATGTATCAGACTTAACTAAAGATTAAAAATACAATCAAGAAAAATAAACAGCATTTGGTGAAGCAGATTCTTTTTCTCTCCTAAACCTGTTAATCCTTTTTTGACCTTTGGGGTTTATCTTGCCTGCCCCTCTGCGGGGGTCCTGACCCCCCCCCCCCCCCCCCCCCCCCGGGTGGAACAACAACAGATTAAAACAATTAAAACAAAACAAAAATATTGAATGACTGCATTAAGTTTTTGCCTGTAGAATCTAAATCTGCAAAGTAAAACTGGTCAGATAAGTTCAAGTTTCAAAAGGTGCATTTTGGTTTGTATTAACGTGTTCTTCTGAACATGTTCCTGCCATACCTTTTCATATAAACATGTACCTGCAGTATCTGCTTTATGCAGAAAACTTAACTGCGTAAAAAATATGAGAAGAAAGCCCGCCTCTGTGTACTAAACTCAGCTTTACTTTATCTTCTTGCTTTATGCAGAACATTGCCGAAGAAAGAACAATATTTCCCTCTTAATAGCAGAACAGACCTGAACCCACCTCTGTGTGTTAAACAGAGCTCTACTTTACATATAGGCCTAATTTACAGGGGGGTGGGGGGTTACAACCCCCCCAATAATCAAAACTGGCCAGTGCAACCCAACCCAAAAAAACTATTATAATTTCCTTTACATAAATAAAGACATTTGCATCATAAATTGATGCAGAAAAGGCACAAGTTGTTGCAGAAAAATTCACAGAAAATGAAGTGGTTGATATGCTCCAAATTTCAATTTTGCTCAACAGGGGAGAGCTCAACTGTCAACAGCTGAGATGAAATACAAATCTCTCCTCTGCCTTCCATCTTGTTTCCTCCGTTTGATGTGCGTGTGTGTGTGTGTGTGTGTGTGTGTGTGTGTGTGTGTGTGTGTGTGTGTGTGTGTGTGTGTGTGTGTGTGTGTGTGTGTGTGTGTGTGTGCGTGACTCCTGATTCTTGACTAAAGTGCGGCTGTAAAGGCTGAAGGCAGCCGCACATGGCTGACCAGAGACCGCGCATACCCCCTCCCCCCCCCCCCGTCCCCCCCCCAGTCCGAGCGCCCGTTTTGGTGACGCAACAAACGGAGAAAAGTGCGACAGACAAACAAAATGACGTGTGTCTACTGGGAGAGGAGACTGTGTCACTGACATGAAAATACATATTAAAATGCCATAAAGTCAGTTCTGGTAAGGGCGCAACTTTGGGTTCAACAGATCTTCGTTTCCTGCATTCTGATGATTTTTTTTCTGCACCAACTTGTGCCTTTTCTGCGTCAATTTATGATGCAAATGTATTTATTTATGTAAAGGAAATTATTATTATTAGATATTTAGGGGGTTGCACTGGCCACTGGTAGTAACTACCCCCTCCCCTCCCCCTGTAAATTAGGCCTATGAGTTATGGTCTTCCTCTCTTCATCTCAGTCCCTGAGTCATGCCTCTTTTCCCCATTAAATCACATTGAGCCATGTTCCGCAATTTAACATTTAAAATCGAATCAAAATACCGATCTCTGTTCGCTTGCTTTTAGTTCAGTTTGAGGCTGCTCGGCTTCTGTTGAATCCTCTCATTTTAATTCCCTACGCTGTTTTTTAATATCGCTATTTCTGATTTGATTCATGCTCTCCTAGAACTTCCTGTTTTGATGCATCTTGTTGTTTGTCTGCGTCTTCTATCTGCCTCCTTGTGTTGTTTTAAATGAGCGTCATACATAAAGACGACTTTATTGGACTTATTAAATATGAATATAAAATTGTACCTATAGCCTACGTAAATGACTCCTTTAGAAGTAAATAAAGGGCACGATGTTGAACAGAAAAACGGTGACATGACAATATATATATATATATATATATATATATATATATATATATATTTTTTTTTTTTTTTTAAATATATCTTAATGCAATATTTGACTTGAGCTGTTTGAAATCTTTCTTTCTTTGCACATGTGAAAACGTGGCGCGGCAGGTTTGGCATGCAAGATTAGTTAGCAAAATATAGCCTAGCTACAAAAAAACAAACATTTTTGTCAATGCAACCCATGTGTATCCATATTTATTCTGTTTTTCTTATAATATACTCTGTTAATACACTGCATATATCTATATTATTCTCACTACTATTATAATGTTACTGCATTGTACATATCTGTACATGTTGTGCATACATTGTTCATATTACATAGCCATATTTATTCCGCTCTTATAAGGTAACTGCTAATACACTGCACATATTTATATTTGATTAATATTACTCTAAACCACCTTCTGTAAATCAACTGTATATTACTGTCTACACTGCACTATATTTCTTGTCCTGTCTATATGTCTATTCTTTGTATATCACATTGCACTTTTCTGCTCTTTTTGCACGTCTGATTGGACGCAAACTGCATTTTGTTGTCTTTGTACTCTGCACAATGACAATAAAGTTGAATATATCTATCATCTGTTGTCTTCCCGTCGAGCATGCACGTTCGTGTCCTCTCAGGTTCAAACTGACCCAGTTTATAAAGTTTATACAAACGATCACCCAATTCTCTGTTAACATCGTCTCAGCCAACTTCATTCCAAACTATTACTACACTCTCTTTTTTTAAATTCATGGTCAATACACCTAATTTATAAGAAATTATACATCATTTTAGTTTAAAAAAATAAGGAAATTATGAATTATTTTGACTATGAGATCAGAGGAACGTACAGTATGTTGATGGGTTATCACAGACATGTCCAAGTTTAGTCAGGGCACGTTTGGAAATCAGTTCACTTATTTAATAAACACAGTGAACTGATCTTTCAGTTTACATGCAGAGAGCGTTGTGTGGAACCATCCGTGCTATGTTTGGGTTATATTTCTGATATAGAAACTTTGAAAACGGGTCAAATTCGACCCGAGGAAAACAGGAACTTTGTTTTATTTTATAAAACATAAGGAGCTTGGAATGAGATGTACACTTTGTTCCTGGCTGGCAGCTCCGAGTGTGAGCTTTGTTTCAAGTGGACACAAATATAAAATCCAAATATCCCAAATACGGAACTCTGTGTGTCGCGTGCAGAGCGGCGGTCTGGTCTCAGAAAGCGCGTAATTAAACGTGCAGGGTGACATTTACAGCAGCCAATCAAAGCCATTCCCTCATCCTCATCATCACCATCATCATCATGCAGTGAGTGGCCAGCACCGTGCACGTGCGATTATTAGACTGATGTCATTAGCAGCGATCAGTCAAAGTTATTGAGTCCTCCTGTTGCTGATCCCTAACATAATGGGAAACAGAAATACGTTCAAATGTTTGCTATTTTATTTTGAAATGTTGTTTCAGTCGTGCAGTATTTTCCATGATGTAGCCTCGTATTGATGGCGATTTGTGAAATTAATTTGAAA
Organism: Zingel zingel; assembly: GCA_023566125.1. Taxonomy (NCBI): domain Eukaryota; kingdom Metazoa; phylum Chordata; class Actinopteri; order Perciformes; family Percidae; genus Zingel; species Zingel zingel. Next base: position 32,877,810 of record CM042322.1, on the reverse strand, counting down.
TGCCTAAAGGTATTCAGAGCAACTGTTGCGTTCACGTTTCTCTCAGTAAATCAGAACAAGTAAATGTTAAATATGTGATTATAGGCTCATGTTTTGCATTTTACTTTGAAATGTTTTATTTTTGTAGTATTTCCAAGATGTATAGCCTAAATTTATGGCGATTTGTGAAGTGAAATGAAATAGCCTTAAAAAATGCCCAAAGTCATTCAGAGCATCTGTTGCTTTCACGTTTCTGTCAGAAAAGCAGAACAACTAAATGTCCATTACCCGACTAGAGGCTCCATTTTTCATTATTCTTGAATCGTGCGTAAATGTCGTTCCTCAACATGACAAAATAAAACATCCCAAATATATTTCTAATCAAACCACAAACACGGTTGATTCACGTTAAAAGTCATAACTGTTGCTTTCACATTTCTGTCAATAAATCACAAAAACTGAATGTTAATCACGCGAGTAGAGTCATTATTTCTGAATTTTGCGTAAATCGGACTCTTTCCTCAACATTATACGCAACAAAATCACCAAATGTTTCCACTCATCAAAACATGACTGATTCGTTTTAAAGTCAGTTTAAGATGCGATCCATCTGAGATGCTGTTATTTGATTCCTTAATTGTGTGCGCGAGGACACGCGCGGTAATTATGACAAATGATTAGGCTCCGACGTTCTGAACGTGTTTGACAGGCCGAAAATAACCGTGAATTAACGACGTGACCCGGCCACTTCCTCCCGCATACTTCTCACACGATTTTTAGCCTTTTAAAAAACTAACAATAACACCCATTAAAGCCTGTAACGTTTCTGTCAGCCGCGGCAGAGGAGAGGAGGGGGGCGGGGGGGGGGGGGGGGGGGGGGTATTTACTTCATCAACGGTGCGTCTGGAGAGCGCGAGCGAGGAGTTTATCGGAGTTTTAGACACGTAACGGTACATTTTAATACAATAAAGTTGCAAATATTAGCTCTGTGGTTTTCAGTCTGGGGGTCAGCGGCAGCTCAGCGAAGGGTATCCGCTTCTTAGCGCACAAAACGCGGCTTGGATCGGCCTCATTTTTGCGCAAACACACACGGAGGAATGATGAGCAAAAATATATATATAATTATTTTGTTATCCATTAAATTAATACAGATGCTTATCACGAAACTAGCATATTTGTGACTCATTTATCGTGTGTGACTCTTAGTATTTAAAAAAAATGCTTTTTTTACTCGATTTTATTCTGTTAAATAAAAAGATGTTCTCGGTCAGAAAAATGTGGCCTCGTTTAGGTCATGAGAGAGATTTATTGCCCCCGAGTTCACTGACCATGTCCACCAACATCACCATACCTCACTGACATCAAAGTGTTAATGGTAAATTAATGGCCGAGTGGAGGGGGAGGCCGTCAGGGATGATGCATTGCCAAAACTCACTAAAGGATTCCTTCCATGCGCGCGGCTGCTGCTTTCTGCACAGCTCCATTCATGCGCTCCGCACGCGGACACACGCCAGAAACATAATGAAAACAAATGACTTTAGTCGTCAGCTGCTCATTAGAACTACATTCCTGTGACATTTTGCAGGGTTTTCCACAGATCGAGACTAAAAACTCGTTGTCTTCACATTCTGCACTAAAACACACCAGAGAGGAGTCTTAATAGCCTATTTAGTTCACAAGATGTAAAAGTTGTGAAAGTTTTGACCTCTTCTGCTCCGTTCCAGTTCCTTTTTTAAAATGTATTTATTATTATTATTATAATGTTTTTAAACTTACTCTCCTGCTGGGTCGTGTCGCTCCCGCTGGTCAGCCCCGGGGACTCCAGCATACTCCTCCCCGCCTCCCCGATGCTCTCGTCCGCCTGGGTGCCGACCATTTCCCCGGCCTCTTCCAGATCCAACAGGTGGCTGACCGAGAAGTTCTTTTTGGCTTGCAGGTTGTCCAGGTTAGACGTGATCGGGCTCTCCAGGCGGTTTGATATCGATGCTTGCCTGTCCATTACATGTGCATAGCTAGAAGTCATGACGCAAGTGGGGAACGGCGGAAAGAAACGGTGCGGTAATAATAAGAAGAAAGAGAAGAATCACAAGCGAGCCAACAAGATCCGCGCCTCCACAAACCAGCCACAGAGAGAGAGGGAGAGAGAAAGAGAAAGAGACAGACTCCGGTTCTTCCGAGCAGAACGCGGGTCTGTTCACATCCAGATTAGCCGCGTAGGGCTTAAACAAACTTCAGCTAAGTTTTCTCCTCGCCTGCGGCTGCTTTTTTCCCCCCAACAAACTCCTAAACACAATCCATCCGGCGACGCGCGTCAACGCCAAAACAAGAGAAAAATCAGCGCGTCCTGCTGCTGCTGCCGGAGAGAGAAAAGTTTTGAAGAAGTTTTTTTCACAGAAGTCCTCTGAGCAGAAGAAGAAGAAGAAGACGAAGAAGCTGTCTTCCCACTCTGGCTGAGTCACATCTGAGCAGGAGGAGCTGCTGCTGCTGATGACGACCAGATGCGCAAAGCTCCGTGTGCGCGCACAGCAAGCTGAGCGGCAGCTAGGCGCGGGGAGGCAGGCCGTTACTGCCGCACCTCCAGGCTCTCTCTCTCTCTCTCTCTCTCTCTCTCTCTCTCTCTCTCTCTCTCTCTCTCTCTCTCTCTCTCTCGCACAAGTTTTTACTGGATGATGTATTTTTAAACAAACAAACAAAGATTTTAATGCATTAGCACTTTATTTAATTGTTAAATTGTACACATTATAAATATGTAAATAACAGAAAATCTCTCTCTCTCTCTCAGAGTTTTAGCTAGCCTATATTTTACATTTATTACATATTTTCAGCAACCTATTGTTCTAGGTGGGTGTTTTGTTGGGGGGGGGGGTTCTCTCCCTCTCTCTCTCTCTCTCTCTCTCTCTCTCTCTCTCTCTCTCTCCTAAATTAAGAGACTAATTACGTGGCAATGCCTTAATGTTGTTTCTGACGTTTCACAGAGCTGCCCCCCCCTTCAGCAGAAACATCAGCACCATCAGCACCCTGGCTGCTGTTTCCGCCTGTTTCTGTTCCCCGTCTAATGACTGTGAGAGGATCGGAGCAGAGTCAGCTAGCACTGCCTGTATGTTGATAAACCCGCTCTGACTCTTCCGAATGCCCTGTGGTCTGCCACCAATTAAATCTACCCTAACCCTAACCCTAACCCTAACCCTAACCCGTGCCAGTCAGTCTGTCCGCAGATCTGTGCACATGAGGCTGAGCTGTCAGGGCAGCAGGGGACACAAATATAAAGAAGTGCAGTTGAAATCTAGAGGCTGGATGAATAACTAGTGCCTGAAGTGGACCAAAAAAGGTGCCAGTATCCTAATTCGGCATTGTAATTATTCTATATTTATATTCATACGTGTATCTTGTAGAAGACGATTCGATCTAAGGAGCCCGATTCGACTGTCGAATCATCGCAGTGTCTGAAAATGTGGTTATGAAACAATAAAAACATTCCATTCCGGTTATATGGGGGTGCTGATTATCTGATTTTCCATAGACAGACTATATAGAGTCTGTATATATAAGTAAGGGTACTCATGTGGACAAAAATCAGAAGTGCTGGTGAGTACCGGCCCATTTAAGGCACTGTAATAACTGGAAGCGAGCAGCTGCTTAGGGCCACCAGGGGCCCCCAAATGTGCTAACCCAAATTGTTTTAGAAGGGTTTAATGTAGTCTGGATCAACAGAAGTACAGTTCCAGGAAAAAGCCTGACATCCGATATCAGCTAGCGAGCTACACGCTGAAAAAGGCAAGTTTTGAAGAAAATTTGGATGGTTCAAAAAGGCAGGCCTGCTTGGTTCTTACGGAGAATGATTGTAAAGATTCACAAAGAATATGTTTACGGCATTTCCTCTCTAACTGGGACGTTTTGGGAACGATTGGTGGGATTGCTGTGGACGAAGTACACACAGAGATGTTTAACCATGTATCAGCTAATTTAAATAGCTCATGTTACTGTATTGTGTCAACAGTTAACTTCTCCTAATATTGTATGTGACATTTTCTCATGCAGGGTTCAAATGTTCCACCATATCAAGTTCCTTCAAGAGAGTATTTTGTAGAGCCACCGTCACTGCGGCCCAAGCTTTGAAAGCATGAACTTTATACTTTTGAGTTTTCCTGGCATTCATGAAGCCGGAGATGTTGACTGTGCTGTTAACAAACAACAGGTTTGTCCTCCGAATTAGATTAATTCACATTATACTTACATAATTAAGGGACCTTGGTATTGCGGGTGCACAAATAATGACATAATTACAGAGTCAGCGCACACAAATTACAAAAAAACACATTTTCACTTACCTCCAGTGGGATCCAGCCATGCAGACAGTTTGGGTTTTGAGATATCGGCCTCTGAAGCCTCCTCCCCTGTACAGTGGTGAAGAAAGGAGTTTAGTTTTTGGTGACCACAACATTTAATGATGGCATTTAACGCTACACTAGTTGACATTTTTACACGGTCACAGTTTTAAACAAGTTAAAGTTGTGAAACATCGCAGTTTGGTTAGGTTCAGGCCCAAAAACTACTTAGTTAGGTTTACGTAGATAAAGATCGTGGTTTGGGTTCAAATCTAGTCTCGCTTTGCCAGACCCTCCTCCACAGAGCTGCGGAGGAGGGATGGGGAAAAAAAACGTGCTCTGGTTTATTGGCATTTCTTTAAACAAATCACAATCGTCTTGGGTGGTGCTAAGCACCGGACGGAGCCACGGTGCCGCTGCAAAATAGTCTCAGGAAGGAACTTGTTTTGGTGGCACGTGTGTACGTTCAAAAGTAGTTTTAGTTGTGCAACAGAAAACTCAGATTGGACAGATAGTCTAGCTAGCTGTCTGGATTTACCCTGCAGAGATCTGAGGAGCAGTTAACCATAGTCCTCAGAAATCCACCAGAGTTTAGAACGCCAACACAAAGAAAGAGGAAGGTGATGGATATCCGGCAGAATTTCCGCCAGCACCCGAACAATCCCGGAAATGAAATGTTGTTGATATAGACTATAAGCCTACCTTCTCTGTTTCTACAAACTAAAAGCCCAAATCAGACGTTACTGCCGTCGCTTCCGCATGTGACTTGGAACATGGCGTAGCTCCATTTGTCACAAAAAAACTCGCTGTTTGCTTCTGTTTTCTAACGGGACATGAACCCCGGTCTCCTGGGTGAAAGTCCTGTTTGTTTGACCCATCCACCCCCCCCCAAACCTGCCTCCTTACGCTGAACTTGGCGGCGGTCTTATACTTCGTCACCTTACTTCCTGCTTTGCTCTCGTCAGAACTACTACAACCACTGGAGGGCACTAAACGTAAATATAATGCTGCGTTCCAGGCAACCAGTAACTCGTGTTTTCACGACCTTCTACACGTGAAAGCACCCTGGAACGGCAGTCAAACCCGTAACTTACTCCCCGTGAACTCATACCAGATCGTTGTACTCCCAGTTACAGTTTTCGATGTCACACACACATAAACAACAATGGCGACCCCTGTTGATGCTGTACAGACACCAGTGATTAACAGTGAGAAATATAAATGAATAGATATAAATAGGCAACGTAAAGTAATTCCGCACATTGTAATCAAAACAATACACATACGATTGTGTACTACTACAGCTTATGTTTATTAAATGAAGCCCAAAATATGTCGCAGACTAGAAATTGCTAGTTTCAGCTAGCGCTAGCTAACGCCAGCATTAGATAGCAGCTAGCTAACGTTAACGTTAGGTAGCCTAACCTGAACCCTGCCAACGGCACAATGTTTAGCTAGCCAGCTCGGGAATTTGCCTGAAACGCTACCAAGTTGTGAGTCGTGACTTGAAGACGTAACTTGCGGGCTAAAAATTGTGTTTGGAACGCAGCATATGTCGTAATAGCTGCTGAACAAATGACCCATGGGAATGTTTTTCAGGGAGGGCAGTCTCCTATATTTTGACTTGAATTAAAAATTGAATGCATGACTTTTCCGTGTAACAGATAATTTATACACTGTGGTGTTACTACTTTAATACTTTGACTTAAGTCAAAGTTCTGAGTGTGAGTACTTCTTCCACCTCTTCTCAGCAGCAAACAGCAGACAGACAGTTAGAGAGAGACCGGCTGGTGAGCAAAACAGAAGAGAGAGAACATTGGACGTACATTCATTGGACAGAAGCAGAGCGGACATGTTGCTCCTGATATTTGGTTCCTGATATAAAACTGCTGCACTGAAGTTTATCTCGTAACCCCACAGAGCTGTCCATCATCCGTCAGCAGCTGCAAACGTACACTTTAATCAGCCTCTTGATTTTTCACAGGTGTGTGATTCTCAGGTAGAGAATTACACATATGATGTTCGTCAGTTTAAAAGATCATTTATCAAGTCAAGAAGGTCTCAGTTTATCGTTAAAACTGTTGAAGTATAAGACTGTGAAAAAACGTAATTGGTAAGACTTCACACTTCAAAGTCGCATGGATGACGTCTCTCTGAAGCGACGATATCTGTGTGTATCGTACCTTGATACAACATACTACATACAACGCATTCTCAAGAACGGGTTCGTAGGATATCGTACGAAAAGTTACGCACACTAAAACGTATGATATCATAAGAAAACTAGGAGACTGCCGGCTGGTCATGTGACATCGGCTACAGAGTGTCAGTTGCTAGCTATTAAAGCCGCTACAGACCTATGTCACAGCTCGGTCATGCGTGATCACGGAAGGCTTGTATCATGTGGACGTTGTTGTCATTACTTAGAATTCCTCACGGGGGCGACAGAAACTACGCACTATAGCTTTAACAACGTGTTTAAAAGTGCAAACGTTCTCTGGTTTAGATATGAGGATTGAAAACGCTCCTGTTGGTCATATTAGAGCAGAGGAAATACACAACCATAGGCTATATCATCGGCGTATGGTTTTGGAGGACTTGTTGGTCAGAAATGCTTTGTGTCATATTATTTATATAATGAACCAGCACAGTATAAGCAGTAACTCCCGCTGTCAGATGAATGTGGCGTTGTGACTAAAGGAGAAACTCTGAACTTCAAGAGCAGAAAAAAAAAGAAGACAGAAAGCCTCCCAAAATGTTCCCACCTCTAGTGGTGGGGGTGAAGGGGTGAAGGGATGAAGGGATAGAGGGATGGTGGAGGTGATGTGTAGAGGGGGGTGGGGGGGGTCATGTGTTGGGATGGCAGGAGTCGACTCTGGGCTACAAGCTGCCATAGACATCCCGTAGCTTCCAGCCCCCTGATCTGGGAAAAGAACACTTGATGCCATCAAAGGGACGCCGATTGAATCCAGATGTGCCTCTCTCGTTCTTTCCGTGTATTTAATGAAGGCACAGGGATAGAGTCGACTTTTTTCATCATTAGTTTTTCCCCACAGATTCTTTTTTCCTGCCTACAAGTCCATTCCGGTGCCAGCTAGGGCAGAGAGAGAGAGAGAGAGAAAAAAAAATAAGTCTCAGACTCCCAGTCTTCTCCTCCAGGGCCCCCCTACTCTCTCTCTCTCTCTCTCTCTCTCTCTCTTTGTTCAGAGCTGGATGTGAAAGTGGCCGGTTTCTGCTCCGGCTGCCACGGTTTGTCTGCGGCGAATGGAAACGTCCAAACATCTCTGAAAGGGACCATGCCATCCTGCAGAGCTGACGTTAGCAGGGAGAGTGTGGCTCAAATTGACTTGCTTCAGGGTGAAAACATTTCATCATTTAGAAGTTTGTCATTTTTGTGGAAAGGTTGTTTTTTTTTTACTCGTCATGTTGAGTGGTGGGAGTGAGTTGGACGTTGGTGATTAGCAGCTGCGAGAGAAACATTTTGAAATATATTTTTGTATTCCTTTTTTATTATTTTATTTTTTTAGTTTTCAATTGATTTTTTCAATTTAATATTTTTGTTGTCTCGTGTATGCATGTTGACATAGGTATGTATTGTTATGTATTACGTTTGTTTCTCGAGAAACTAACCCAAGGAAGTGTGTAATAATATTTATTAGATTAGTTTGTTTGATTTTTTTATTTGTCTTGTGTATGTTTGCAGGTTGATTTAGTTATGTATCGTTTATGTTTCCTGAAAATCTAACAAATAAAATAAATGTTTTTTTTTTTTTTTTAACTGGAAGTCAACAACAAAAAGAGCAGATTTAAAAATATTTGCCGCAAACAGCTGAGCTTGATATAATGAATTAAAAAATGATCTCAAACTTTCAGGCCTCATTATTGGAGATAATATCAAGTCAAGGTTATTTCCAGAGCACATTTAAAAACCAAAGAGTCACACAGAGAGGGGAGAGATTACAAAATGTTTGGATTATCTCAGTCGTCGCGAACAGAAGACTGGAAGTCAGGGGGCGTAACTTTGGGTTCAACATTTATCACCAGCTATCATAGTGAGTCCCTTTCTTCTCAGCAGGTGTGTGTGTGTGGGGGGGGAGATTTTAACTGGATAATCCAGGACATTATGGGCATCAAACACTTAAATTTGTGCATTCCTGTGAATTTTCTGCAACAATTTGAACAAACGGAAGGTTTTGTCTTTGCTTGCCAAGTACACTGAATGGGGGTGGGGTGGGGGGGGGGGGGGGGGGGGGGGGGTAAATTAAGCCTATGCTTGAACTTAATTTTGAGGTACATTTAGTTTTTTTTAGCCCAGAGAGCCTGAACATAAAGAAATACTTTTTGAGGGAGTCCTGAAGCCCAGTGGTTTAAGACACAAGCCACAAAATCATAACGTCCAAAGTTCGAATCCGGCCTACAGGTCCTGTCTCCAACGTACTGAACTGAACAAAGTGCTCATAACAAGGATTTTTTAGATAGATAGATAGACTTTATTGATCCCCAAGGGGAAATTCAAGGTCCCAGTAGCTTAAAGACATCACACACAACATACACATACATCACAAACAGGATGATAAAATAACAAATCCACGTGAATAATATGGACAATAAAAGAAAAGATACTAAATAAAAAATCCACATGAATATACTAAGGGATGTATAAGCATGAGAGGCTAGCAGTGACAGGGCAGGGACTGACCCTGGGATTCATTCTGCATGGTAAGGTGCTCTATGAGAGTGTGTGTCATGGTGGTATACTGCAAATAAGTCCAATAATGCAAGGATAAAGTCTAGAGACCAGCATTCAATATGGACAATATAGTAATATAAACACTATAGCAGTGCAAAAAGACAGCATTAAATATGGGCATTATAAGGGAATAAAGTAGACAGTAGGATAGACACAAGTCAATTTAAATTAATCGAGAATCAATCTAGAAAAGACCCTCCACACCTTCGACATTGTCTCGAGTTAATCTGAATATTCAGAAATGATATAACAACAATCGGCACTTAATGATAAGTTCTGTCTGTGGGAATATTTTGGCTCTTTGTATTTGAACGATGACCGAATCGCCTCTTTAGTATCAAGTATCGAAAAAATGCTTGTCATTCAATACCCAATTACAATACCTAAGGAGTCAATCTCATCAGCGTCAGTGAGCCAATCAGCACGCAGCGTGCTTCTACCAACATCTGATAATGTCTGTGATCGGCTGTCTAACGTTACAGGAAAAACTCTATGTTACACAGAGACACACTGAGTAGGAGCTGAAATATAAAAAAAAGAGTTGTGCCATAATGTGTAATTATTATTTTAACATTGTTAAAATGTATTCTTATAAAATTGGTATAGAAAAAAAAGTAGTGTTCAGGAAGCGGTATTTAATTCACGGTATTGGTATCGACAAATGTTGAACGATACCCAGCCCTAGTGCCCGAAAAAGTATTTTTTTAATCGAGAATCAATCTAGAATAGACCCTCAACATCTTCGACATTGTCTTGAGTTATTCTGAATATTCAGAAATAATATAACAACAATCGGCACATCATGATAGGTTCTGTTTCTTTGTCAAGCCTCTTTTGCATTCTTTAAAGCAACTCAAACACAGCTGTTAAAGAACAACTTTAAGGTACTTGTACAGCATTTCCAAACGTGTACTCCCGGATGGAGTACTCCGTGTCCCTCATGTTTCACATCTGTCAGTCCCGGCCCAAACACAGCTGATTCACATGATCCTACTCCTGAAGCTGATCCTTAAAAATCAGCTGAGGAGAGCGATGGAAAACGTGCACGACCCAAAATCTCAAGTCTCTTATGTGATATCTCCTCGACAGAGGTGGAATGGAACTACTACATTTACTCCAGTGCTGTACTTAAGTACATATGTTGAGGTACTTGTCTTTTCTTTTTCTTTTTTAAAGATATTTTTCGGGGCATTTTAGCCTTTAATAGACAGGACAGCGGGAAGAGAGAGAGGGGGGGAAGACATGCAGCAAATGGCCGCAGGTCGGACTCGAACACGTAGCCGCTGCATCGAGGACTGGGCCTCTGCACATGGGCGCACGCTCTACCACTTTTTAAAAACGTCTCCAACATACCTGTCAATCAGGATCAACTCGGTCCCTTTGTGCCGCCTTGGCCCCGGGCCTGAGGATGATGATGAAGGTGGTGATGATGACTGTCCCGGTGCCGCCAACCCGCCGCCTCTGTCCAGTGACCCCTGGTGCTGATTGGAGTAGCGCTTTGGCCCCTGTCCTGTTTTATTTCCCTAATTGGGAGTAAATGGCCTCCTTGTTGACTCTTCACATCCTGTGCAGGGAACCATATGCTGCACACTCCCCCCTGCGCTCCGGGCTGATTGCGGCGGCTGCACCCACCGGGGGATTTCTCAGCGTGCACGACTGCTGCTTGCGGAGCTGCAACTCTCACGCAGACTGGGAGACTCGGAGCTGATTGCAGCTTCAAGAGGAGGCTGGCAGAGGAGTCACAACACTGCGGCCTTAAAACGCCAATTGCACAATTATCTGGCCTCTTAGGAAGCAATCACAGCCTTTACTTCTCACATTATACTCCTAAATATGTCTTACACACAACACAAGGTTACATATATTAACCCTACTATATTTAGGGGGAGTTTCACTGATCACATTCACACAGTTACACACATTAAAACTTGGAAGCTGCCCAGATATATAGATTACATAACATGGTACTTATATTTTTCTGGGGAAGGACAGTCTCCACAATCATCTGGCTTTAACGTTTCACATTATACTTCTGTATCTCCCATACTAAACATTTCTTAGACACAACACAAGGTTGCGTTAACCTTTATGTATTTATTCAGGGGAACCTCTGTTTTGCAGGAAAGCCCTGATCACATTCACACACTTACACACATTCAAACTTGGAAGATGTCCAAATATATAGATTACATACTTGCTGTATATTTTTTTAGGGGAAGGACCGTCTCCACAATCATCTGGCCTGTTAGGGAGCAATCACATCCTTTACTTTTCACATTACAGTTATATCTCTTATTATAAATATTTACACACACACACACACACACACACACACACACACACACACACACACACACACACACACACACACACACACACACACATATGTACATACATGGTACACATGGTACACATATTTTTACAGTCTCCACAGTGTGAATATGTCTTTTTTTGGAGCCCATGATGACTTATATATGCCTCCATCATATTGAATAGAGTTTAGTAGATATGTTCCCATGCAGGGACAGAACTATGAATCTGAATTTCTGATTATTTTAAAGTAAACCAACCACAGCCATGGTTACGTTCTTATCTCAGCAGGCACTTTGATGTCAGTATTTGGTCAAAAACACAACTTTGTTTTGTGCAGCTTGTCACCACAGCGTGTCTTGATGTTTGAAATCTTGAAGGCTCCTTTCTTTTTGTAATTCAGTAACCAAACGTTGCTTACATCAAGTACGACAAGTTGTAACAACAGTCAAATAGTAACTGTATGATGTAATGTGGGGGGGTCAGAAGGAAGGAGAGGGTCCAAAGTGTGACTACGTGCATTTACCCATTACTGTTGGTTCAATTGTGAGGTACTTGATCATTTCTATTTTTGTTTTTGCTACTTTATACTTGTATTTTTTATATTATTTTAATTAATCCTTGAGTTTTCTTCCCGTCAACATTGCAGCTTTTTTTGTTTCTCTGGGTTAAAAGTTAAAATTGAAAGTATTTTGGTTGAAAGAAAACCCAAATTTCTGATATGGAAACTTTTTGAAAAATGGGGTCAAATTTGAGCTTATTTTGATCATAATTTTATCTTAACTTCTGCAACCTGTGTGTGCTTAGCTGCAGTTGCCTGGGTTACCATTTGTTGACCTGCTGCCACCGACATGTTGATTGATTGATTGATTGATTGATTGATTGATTGAATGATTGAATGATTGCGACGATGTTTATTCTTGTCTGTTTGTTTTTTTATGTGACTGCAAAATTTAATTTCCATTAACCCTTGTGTTGTCTTCAGGTCAAATTTGACCCATTGTCTAAATGTCTATATCAGAAATATGGGTTTACCTAATTGTAATTACCCCAAAAATAACAGGGATGATCCCATACAACGCACATCGCAAGTACGACAAAAGATCGGATCTCTACCTTCATTGAATTTTGGGTGTTTTGTTCAATTTTTTTGCATTTGAAAAAATAAAATCTAAATGTTTTTAAACAGTATCCCGACTGAACGTTGACGTATACCCTTCTGTGATTATCCTTCCTTTAATATTAGTCTGAATAATTCATCATTTCTGCTTTTTTATCTCCAGGATTAGGTATAATTTCCTATAAATAAGGATTATTGACCATGAATTCCAAAAAGAAGTGGAAAACTAGTAATAAGTTGGTGTTAGTGGTGTTCATACTGTACATGGTAGTGAAAGGAAGTGTAAAACAGGGGAAAAGGAGCCAAAGACATTGAAAAGAAATGTGAAAATGTGTGAAAAATTTCAGTTTGGACCCGGGAGGACGACAAGTGCATGGTCTAATGGCAGACAACACAAGGGTTAAGGGATAAATAAAGTAGTTTGAATTAAATCATATTTCACCACATTTTAGAGGAGCAGTATTGTGATTTTTATTCCACGGTGCAGCTGTTGTTACTTATAAAAAACATTTAATCAGCTCATAAAAGTGTTGTTGTTGTCGACTATACAAAGTAGATGAATAATAATATAACACCAACAGTGTCCATCACACATGATGAGTTTTACACTGATGCATAAGTACCTTTTACTGATGTCCGTCCACCTTTATTAGGCTTTTGAGTGCAGGAGTTTGACTTGTAATGAGTGATTTTTATGGTATTCTTTACTGAATACTTCCCACATCAGCTGGGTCATGTTGATCTGGAACATCAGGAATAAACTGCACGATATGAACAATATGCTTTGTGACTTTTATTGAGTATTTGTCACGTTGTATATCTGTATCCTGTAGCTCTCTCGTTTGCTGTATGTGCAGCTGTGATGCTAACTTTCCCTCCTTGATATCTGTCAAGTTTTTAGAAAGGAATGAAGTCTTCTGTATGTGCAGTTCACCACGTCCTGAATCAAAAATCCTGTTCTTTCCAGGATAAGAGACAACAGCACTATGGGCTGAGACAGCTGTTGTTCACAATTACAAACGGAGGAACAATTTTCAAATGTCATGACAGCCATCAGGGTTTCAAATGAAGGGATACACTCATGCATCAGTGTGTTCACATGTATTTCTGCAAACAGCTTCATCAGATCCTCTTTTAGGTCTCTGTTCTGCTTTGACTCGATGTAGAACTTTGTAGAATTAATAGGAGAATGACATCTAGTCAGTTAGAAAGACAAATAAAGAAACAAAAGGAAGCAACAGCCTGATAAGAACATAGAAAGCCACTACACTATACTATACTCTTACACATTGTAAATAAGAGTTGTCCCTCAATAATCTCTCAGGTAGAAATAAAGGTTGAATGAATCTTAAATTGATTGTGTGATACATACATAACATAATTGACAACATGCATGATACATAATTCTTATGTATTTGTATGTATGAAATGTATGTATACTTGAAGGTGCATACTTGTATTTGCATGTTTTTTTTTCATCCTAAATGTGAAGCACTTTTTTCCTGTGTGTTTTTAAAAGACGAGCTATAGCCTATATAAATAAAGTTATTATTGTTAAATATGTTCCTAGAAGGCTTTGTCTGAACATTTTGGAACAAGTGTTTGATTCTGACCTGCAAAGAAAAAGTATCTTTAAAAGTAAAAGTGAAGTTTTTTCCCCCGCAAAAAATACACAAAACACAAAATATATGGTGAAATTGCATTTCTTTAAAATTGAAAAACATTTTCTTGAGGAAGGATGCCTAACAGGGGGTCCGGGACCCTTAGGGGGCCCTCAGAGTTACTGCAGGGGGAGCCACCTAGTTATTGTTTCATATATATATATATATATATATATATATATATATATATATATATATATATATATATAAATATACATAAACATGAGTCCAACATATTATAAGCAAGGACAAGTCGGCCTATTAGTGACAACATTGATGTCATCCACAGATACAGTTCAGCTTTAAGGATTCAATGAGCTACATGTATTTTTAACATTAAAACATGATGTATAAATATATGAATATGTCAATAATTATTATTTTAATAGCTTATTATTGTATGCACCATACATACAGTAGGTATGTGTAAAGGCTCTACATGTTATTATAGGCCCAGTTTATTATGCAACAAATAGGGGGTCCCTGCTCAGTCTCTCTTTCAGCTAAGGCCTTGGCCTAAAAAATGTTGAAGACCAGTGGTGTAGTCTACGCAATACGCAGGTAGACGCACTATACCCACTAAGAAAGCTCCAGGATTTCCATATACCCACTTAAAAATGCCCAGTGACACGCAACATACTTTCCATTATATTTTTGATATATTTTGAATTTTCATCTCTTCTTCACATAGGCTAAATAAAGGTATTTCCACCGTAAATTGGTGCATAAAGGTGTATCCGAATACAGGAAATGTAGTCATTGATGCTCAAAACTTCCCTGGGGGAGGACAGCCAGACCTCCCCCCCCACTACTATGCCACCCTCCCAAAGGAAGATTCTGGCCAGTATATATATATATATATATATATATATATATATATATATATATATATATATATATATATATATATATATATATATATATAGGCCTATATATATACAGTACAGTAGGCCTATACCCACTACAATACATTACACTACACCACTGTTGAAGACCCCTGCTTTATTAATTGGATTTAATTCTGAGTGAATGTACTTTAATTATCTCTTTAGGTTTTACGGCTGGTTCTGTGTGTGTTTGCAGGTGGCTGCCGCTCTGCTGAGTCACTGTAAACGGGCTGGTTCTGTTTGTGTTGTTGCAGGTGGCTGCCGCTCTGCTGAGTCACTGTAAACGGGCTGTGGTGTCCCGACATCAAACAGCCAACCTGCTCCTGATTAAAACAACACGCAGAGTTTACAGAGCGAGGGGCCGTGTTACATTAATTCAGCCGCGCTCATTCTCATTATTACAAACCGCTCCGAGGGAGCGTTTAACACCGCAAACATACAACTGCTCATCTCATTACTGCGCGGGTCTCTTTGGGGTTTTGGTTTGGTTATTTTTTGGGTTTAGGTTAATTTTATGGTGAATCGTTTTTCAAAAAGAACAAACTCTTTCATATTTTTTTTTATTTAGTCTGTATAGGCTACATTTCAGAAGAATGTATACTGGAGGGCCTACTTTTACTCATATGTCTGTCAGATAAAGTTAAATTTCGGATTCAGACTTTTACATTTAACAAAAACAGAAGAAGAAAAAAAATCATAAAATATCACTGTTTTCATTCATTAAATCTGTTTTTGTTTGTCATATATATATATATATATATATATATATATATATATATATATATATAGGATATATATATAGACAGACAACCCCCTCATGAACATCTATTTACTTTTGGTCGAATTTAATTTCTTTTTTTTAATCAAATATTTAATTCGCGGTGTCATGACGCCAAATTCCGTTTACGTTTCTTATATTTTTTGGTTGAAAGGGTTTAATTTTCTATTTATCCTGCAGATTTATCCAACTTGAGTCAACAAGTGGGTTCTTATGGAAGGTGACAATAATTCGGCTACAACAGTGACGCTTTAAATCAAGAGTAGACATTAGTTCATTATGGGTTAATTATCAAGCATGCTAAATTCATCGGGTCAAGATTTTGTTAATCGCCAAAGCAAATTAGGCCTCAATGAAGGAGGGGCGGGATTCCCTGCAGTAGGCTATATTTTCACATTAAAAGCATTGCAATTCGACTGTCTTCATGCATGTTCTATGTTGTGTCACAGTGACAGTGAGTGAGATCAGAGTTCAGATGATGTGGAGGTGAAGCCCAGCTCGTCCAGATGGCGCAGATTCTTCAGGAAAACTTGATTTGGGCTTTTTCTTCTCTCTCTCTCTCTCTCTCTCTCTCTCTCTCTCTCTCTCTCTCTCTCTCTCTCTCTCGGACTTCTCGGGTTTCAGGGTCTTTCTCGACCTGTCGAGGGACGCCAGCGCCACATAAATCACACTTTACTTTATAAACCCTCGGCTCTCTGAAGTAGGCTACACACACACACACACACACACACACACACACACACACACACACACACACACACACACACGGCAGGATGCCTTAATCTCCGCTGCCTGCATCTTTTCATTTTTCTTTGTCATAATCCAGAGAACATTTATTTTCACAGCGAGCCCACCCCACCTCCCCACCCCCCTTGACAATTAGTAATATTCCCATTTTAAAATGAAGCAGTGAGATGGAGCACGTGAACATATGGAGAAAGATAAATACTTCTGAGTGTTCCATTTGCACTCTTTTTTTGTTGCTTTTCGAGATAGTCCCCCAAAACAAAAAGGAATAAAGGTTAATATATTCAAAGGTTTAGTTAAGAGGCACTAAAAATAATAATACTCATTATGCTAAATGGCCCGTTTTATCTTGTTATATCGCCATATCAAATAGTATTTTTATGCATCAACATGTAAGCAGCCTTATTTATTTATATTTGAATTTGAATGCCTTTATTGTCATTGTACTTTACAATACAGCAAAATTAGGAGCGCTACTCCACTGGGTGCATACATTAAATACAATAAATAATCCTTGCAGGACATATAGAACTGAATAAAAGCAATAAAAGAGCAATGATCAGAATTATATATCGATGCATCAACATGTAAGCAGCCTTATTTATTCATATATTGATGCATCAACATGTAAGCAGCCTTATTTATTCATATATTGATGCATCAACATGTAAGCAGCCTTATTTATTCATATCTTGATGCATCATGTAAGCAGCCTTATTTATTCATATATTGATGCATCAACATGTAAGCAGCCTTATTTATTCATATATTGATGCATCAACATGTAAGCAGCCTTATTTATTCATATATTGATGCATCAACATGTAAGCAGCCTTATTTATTCATATATTGAAGCAGCCTGTGTTAATGTTGTAGCTGGCTAAGCCCAAGATAAAGTCTATAATTCCTAAAAACTTTTTTTTCTCAAAACCAGTGAAACAAATCTGTCACGTCTAAATATTACATCTTATTTTTTTTAAATCAACTTGTTTAAATGTTGTAAATGATAGTTGTGTTTCTGACAGAATGATGAATGTTGCTGCTAAACCGTAAACCGAAAAAAGAAACCTCATTTGTCATTAAGTACTTGAAACAAGTTGATCTGCAATGAAACTAGTCTGGATTTTTACTATATCTATAAGGGCTAAATATTGATATATCTGTACTTGAATGCAACGGGTGTAACTCTGGTTTGAAAAGTGTGTGTGTGTGTGTGTGTGTGTGTGTGTGTGTGTGTGTGTGTGTGTGTGTGTGTGTGTGTGTGTGTGTGTCCACAAAACTCAGGAAATGATTAACCCTCTGAAGTATAAAGACATTTTTTATGTATCTTCTTGAATTCTCCTTTTAAGGATTTTTGCTTATAACTGATCCCCGTGTGTTTCACATCAACATGTTCAGAACAAACTCAGCTTTCTGTATAGTGACACCCAGAATAGTTCCAGAGCAATGTATAAAGAGATAATTTGGCCCTAAAGCAGAAATATTTCTTAAATCGGTCGTAAAAACAAACCTATACACTAAATTGCTTTGGTGCTTAAAATTAGTTTACAAAAGTTTTGCGTTCACAAATTCTGCCAGAAATAATTGTACTAAACTATGCATAAGAAAAATATGTCATACTTTCTTTATTGTTTAATATAAGGGGCCGATCGCTAAGACTTCAGAGTATCATTTTGTAGTAAAAAATGTACACAATTTGAAAGTGTGTGTGTGTGTGTGTGTGTGTGTGTGTGTGTGTGTGTGTGTGTGTGTGTGGGGGGGGGGGGGGGGGTGGGGGGGGGGGGGGTGGCAGAGGGCACAAATGGGATTTTAAGAGAAGTGGGAGGGACAGTCCCTTAGCTTGAATGTACACGTTTTCTTTGACTGATGTGTTCTTACTTCATTTGAAAATGATTATCAATAACATGCTGTCGTTATTATTTAATGGAAACCTCTTTTGTGTTTTTCCCTTCTGGGACCCCGTTGGTAAAATGTGATTTTGGGAGGACAAGCGAAGTTAAAGACTTCTCGATAACACATATGGACATTAGTGAACCAATATTGTATCAGCTTCCCCTCATGTGTCAGTATATACTGTAAGTGGAAAAAAATGGGCATGTAACAAAGTATTCACAGCTGTACTTTGTAAAATATCTGGCTGCCAATAAAAAAATTTTTTTTAAAAAAAAAGAATAAAAAAAAAAAAGACAAATAGCCTGGAATATATTTACATGACTGGCATACTTTCGCACTCTTTTAAAAAAATTAATACTTTTAGGACTCAATTACAGCCAAAAATGACTTGAAATGGAATCATAATAAAAAGCTTGTATTTTTAGAAGAGGCTGAATCTGCAAAGTAACTAAATAAATGTTGTGGAGAAGATGAATAAAGTTAAATTACAAGTTAAGGAAAGTAACTATTGTATTTAGTTGCATTCCACCAGTGGATTTTGTGTACATGACATCATTTTGTCCCTTTTTTTTTTATGTGAAATGTCTTTATAATTTCGAAGGTGAAAATGTGCTCCTTCTGGACTTCAAACGTTGCCCCTGGACAGACGGGACGGTGGCCGCTCTCCCTCTCCGAGCTTCCATCTCCCAACTAATTAAAAGAGCTGCTTTTATGGCCTCTCCTTCAGACGGCCAGATGTGACTGGGGCGCTGTAAAATCTCAAAGCGCTTTACAGAAACACTTACTGCACTTTTAAAACTGACTCGCAAAAGCGATGAGAGTCCCAAAGTGCTCCCCGTGTAAATTCCTTCCAGCACGACGAGCCTCGGCCCTGCAGATAATAACTCATCATCTAAACCAGGGGTCTGCAACGGTTGTTAAGTCAGGGACCCTTTACTATTGTATATAAATAGTGTAAAAAGAATTGCATGTTAAACTGGGCTGCAGGGATGGAAATCAATGGATATAATGTTAGGGGTGCACGATTCAGAAAAGGTCAAGATTTGATTCAAGAACGATTCCCAGTATGTCACTTTTCCCATGTGATTGCATACATACAATTTAAAAAAAAAAAATTAAATTAATTTTTTTTAATTAAAAAATATGAATCGATTTTTGGAATTCTATGAATCGATTTTGAATCGGTAGATAAACTATCTAGCTTACCTATACTTATCTTCAGGGTGTAAATTGAAACGGTGTTTATCACAAATAGGGCAGTTTATCTTTACTATTAGCAGGGGTGTCAAACACAAGGCCCGTGGACCAGAACCGGCCCGCCAAAGGGTCCAATCAGCCCTACTGGATGACTTTGCAAAAGTGTGAAAATTGCAGAGAAGTAATTAACTCCAATTCCAAATTTACCACTTTAATTACAGAGAAGATCTGAGTTCTTTTAACGTAAAATGTACGACTTTAATCTTAGAAATTCTGAGTTTTTTCTCTGAATATTACCCCTCTGTCCCAGGTCCATTACAACATTATTATTTTTTCCAACGACTGTAGAACGCTGTCGCTACAGAAGCAACTTGCGTTTGCCAACCTCAAGCTGACAGAAACTCTGTGGCAGATCAAGTTTCTGATCTTTCTGCAGTGGTTTACTGGTCCGGCACACTTCAGATCAAATAAGGGGGATGTGGCCCATGAACTAAAATGAGTTTGACACCCCTGATGTATATTAATGTACTGAATATTTTCACACATTTTTTTATTTTTGAAAAAAGAAACTTAAGAAAAAGGTACACTGTGTAGGAATGTCTCCCATCTAGCGGTGAAATTATATTTTGCATTCAACCAAATAATGCTCTTTAGCGCCTCGCTTTTTCAAATGCGTGTCGCAACTACGGTAGCTGTTATGTACCAAGAAGCTATGACAACATGTCTTCCAATTTTCGCATTTTTTGGCGACGAGGATTCCTTCTCCTGCGGCTCGGCATAAGTATGATCCTCCATTATGACCTAAAGTGCAGTTGCAGGCTTTCAAATTTGCCGGGGCAGTGACGAGCGCCTCTCACTGATCTCCTTCTCAGCTGGTTCCAGTCACGTGATGTTGGGTCGGAACGAAAACGCGTTGTGGATTAGCTAGACAGGTAGGCTAGTGCTCTATGTCCCTCTCAGCCATTATCGTTTCTCTAAATGGCCGAACGCTATGGACTTGCCGGTCCAATGTAAATACAGATAAGAAATTCTTCGCTTATGAGGATAAGTCAGATCATTGGCAGAGGTCATTTTACACCAATGAGGACATATTAATGAATGAAGACATTGATTTTAGCTAATAAAATACTTAAAACACTACACAGTGTACCCTTTAAACATATTTCCCCCCCCCCCACCCTGTTGAATATCTCTGATCTAAACTTGTAAAGTGGTAAACTACAAAACAACAAGACAACATACATACAACTCTTCTAGAGTTTATTTTAGTAAAATATCATACTGTAGTGTATACCTAAATATCATCTTTTTTTAAATATTTACCCCACTTTCCGTATATTTACATAGCTTTCCGTCATCCTGCACCAGAACACACCCACGTATGTATAATGTTCATCAGATTGTCATATATTATTTTGGACACATTGTGCAGCAGCGAGAGAAACGACTGCAGCTGAAATCAGCCGCACATTCAGGACGTGAACAGATATCATCTTACCCTTCAGGAGGCCTGCTGCTGCTCCTCCGCTGCACTGACAAAGACCATAATTAGCTTTGTGAAAGGCGAGCCCAGCGCCGGCTAACGTGTTCCTCTACAACACATGAGACAGGAAGGGTTCATGTTTTGGGATAGAAGCGGATTGATGCCTCCTTCCATCTGCGTGAAAACAGGGAGACTTTCCAGGAAGTAAACAGCACCCATATCTTTCAGAGACAACGGTCAAAAAAAAAAAAAAATACAGCCTGATACAGTTGGAATACAGCCTTCGCTCTGAGAGATAACTCACATGTGATGTTGAAGCACACGTCTGGAAGAGGAGATTTTTAGTTTGTTCGGAAGCACACACGTTAAAAAAAGCGACCGACTGAGGATAATGGCTGCGAGATTTGACTCCGATTTCCTCTGCAGCTGAATATGATCCTGAGGGCTGGGTGTGTTCACCCTAACTAATACCTCGATACTTTTCTACAAAGTTTTCTCTTTCATTTAACAAAAGCAGTTCTGTACGTTAACGTCTTAAAAACAAGCAGCCGCGCAACTTTGCCCAAATAAAGTACAATCTAAACCTTTTGATTTAAATCAGCAACTATCCCATCAAGAATATTTAGTACACGATTACAAATCTGATCGGATTATTGATTGCCAACTTCCGATACTTGAAATATAAATATATGATTACTAATCTGCAACAGAAAAATCTCTTTTTGAAAAGACACGCAATACTGAGTAGCTTACATTTTTACATGTGATGTAATAAAATAATCAGCAACATAGCAAATAGAGATGCACTAATGTGATTTAGTGGCCGTAGAGTGCTGGGAGAAAGCCTGACATCACAATAACACACGCGGTGGCCCGGGGCAATTAAAACCAGGGATGCACCGACTCCAGGATTCAGATTGGGCTGAATATTGGGCTTTTTGACGGGGTTGGGTTTCTGCCCAACCTTAGAATTTTTTTCCCACCGAACCGACCCCTACGCTTACACTATGCTGGTCGACGTAATGACGGCGCCGTTGATTAAGGGAAGGTGTTTACGTAGGTGGAGTGTTCAATGCAGTAGGCTGTGAGAAAGTGAAAATGGAACTCGTGAGCAGAACAAGTGTTGTTTGGCAGTACTTTCAGTCAAAAGAAGGCCATTCAAGTCCAGCTACATGTTCAATCTGCAATGCCGATTAGTCTCGTGGTGGCGAGGACCCTAAACAATACACAACATCACCGCTGTTACATTTGGTACGAAACATCTGAAAGAATACGAGTTGTGCATGAAGGAATCTACAGACAGCAGCCAAAATGCATCAACTTCAGGTACGGAAAAGGAAAGACAGTCACTGTTTACTTCATTAATGTGTTTACTGTGTTCATGGACTGAGGATGGGAGGAGGATTGGCCGCACCCAAAAATTTGTATTCGGTGCATCCCTGGATACCCTTGGGCCTTGGATATCCAGCCCTGGACGCTACAGCATCGAGCATCGTGTCATCTAGCAGACAGTATTAGTAGAAAACATTAGCGTTAGTGTTCCATATGGATCCCTACAGTACGACGTGTGTGATAATGATCATGTTCAGACGTTTAAATCTGTATTTCTGAGCATCAGGAGGCCATGATTTCACTCTGAACGCAGTTTTCTAGAGTTTTACTGTTCTGTTCAGTCTTCGGTGGTTCGGTCATCGGGCGGGGCTCTTGCAGGACGCCCCCCCCGCCCTCCTCCTCCTCCTCCTTCGCAGTCTCCTCCTCTGTGGGTCTACAGTCTTTGGTCGATTGCTCTATTCCCTCCCCGCTCTCCGCCGGACCGTTTCTCTGCGTCTCCGCGCAGCCACCCCTCTCTTCCTCGGTGGCGTGGAGCTGCAGCTGCTGCATCAGCTCCTCCAGCTTGTGGGCTTTGCGCAGCTCGTTCTGCTGGATGATGGCGCAGAGGTGCTCCGTCAGCTGCTCCTTCACCTCCGTCTTCTTGTGCAGGTCCAGCTTGGACGTCACATACTCCGCCTCCGCCTTCTCATAGCGCTTTCTGAGGGAACAAAATGGGACAACAATTTTAAGCAGACACTAAATAAGAGGGCTCTGATTCATGTAAACTCTGCATTGCTCAGAATATCTCACTTCTACATATGATTAATAACTTCTGTGACGGTAGTGTTTCAGTTCATATGGAATATATGCTGCAACAAATCTCCCGTAGTACAGCCTGCATTCCTTGCCGGTTGAATATGTCGAGTGTTCATCATGACTCGCACACACGTATGCAAAAAATTCTCCTGAGTGGATTTATCCCAACGGGAGAAGTGAACGTAAACACAGATTAGGAGCGATTCTTTCGCCCCCGTAGTCACCAAAGTATAAATTGGATCCATTTTTCACAAGCCACATATCTCCAGAACATTCTGACACTAAAATGGCATTTTTCAGACGGACACATCAGGAGAAAATTAACTTTGTTTGAGACCTGTTTCTGTCTCAGGACCGAACTCTCACGAGATCTGGCAACACAGAGAAGCTAACGTCAGCTAACATTCGTGAATACACCAACAAAACTAATCTCTGTGATGCTAAATAGATCTTTTAGCTGTGTAAATATCTAACGAAATATATTAATAAACCACTATAACTTTTCATTCATCCACACAACGTTCACTACACGTTCAAATGAGGCCATGCCTCTTTAGGAGACAGGAAGTGTGTACCGATTCATACCGTTGGCGCTGCTCGAAATGCGATATCTTTAGTATAGAGGATCTTTGGTTCAATCATGAACAAATTTGACAATCAAATTCATTGTTTTTAATAATTTGTCAATCAAAAAATGCCAAAGATGCTCTGGTTCCAGCTTCTTAAATCTGACGATTTTCTGATGTATTTTTTTTAATTTATTCTGCGTTTCTTCATTCCGCGTCATCAGGCGGATCTCCACGCGCTGGCGCTACGGCGGGAAGACTAGCGCCGTTCATCTAAACACACTAACATGACACAGAGCTGGATTTAAATCAGCCAAATGACTGTTGGTCTGACAAAAGACGTTTCCATCAACATTTTCGAATGCGATACTTCATAAAAATACGTTGATAGAAACACGACTTATGTCAGAATCAGATTCTTGTTTACCACAGTTTCAACATTTAACATTTGAAAACTTTTGTGAAATGTTTGGTATCTGTATTAAAAACAGGATAAGGGATTTGCACTAACAGGTCGTTCCCACAGGGTCTGACTGCAGAAACATTGTTTAAATTGTGAAGAAAAGAACTTCCCGTGCCGTTTTGGAAACACGGCGGGAACTAAACAGATGTTAAACATTTAACCTCTGGGATTTTAATGTTGTACCTCAGCAAAATCTCAACCGTTGATTATATCAACATAATCAGGACAGAATCCAGTGAAATGAGTGTGTGAAGGTCAGGTCCTCTTCCCATTATACAAACATCTGAAACGAAGAGTGTGACGGACTCGGAGATAATCTCACTCAACGCTGCACAGGGAAATCACTGCCACAAACACAAAGTCAAAACACAGCTTTACTGGATCAGTGTTGGTACAAAACACAATGTCAAACTACGTACAGCCTTTATACCGTCTGTGACTGCTCTGAAGCTTTAATGCTGCATATATTTAAAAGTGTAGATAAAGAAAAACTTGTATTATGTTTTCAAACTGTAGCTAATGTTTCCGGATTTTTTCGTGCTTTATTCATCTCTGTGCGTTGAAGCAAAGTTACAGACTCCCCAGAACATCTGAGCTGGACTGTGTCTGCTGAACACGAAAAGGTTACATGAATACTGGAAACAAGCTGCAGGGGGCAGCATTTACAGTGGATGTCCAGTTCATTACCTGGTCACTTCTTCTCCGTTACAAATAAAGTGCTCAGTCATTTTTTTATTCAAATCAGACTGACTGGGTTGTCCGTGTCAAATACTAAGATGATTTTATAAAGTCCTGAGAGCTTAGTGGCCCTTAAATGACGTCTAAGATACGTCTAAGTGTGACTGATGCCCCAGAAATCACCCAACTCATCTGTCGGCATATGGAAGTGTCTTTGAGCCCCTTAAACCTAAAAAAAAGTTACTTCAACGTATGTTGACATGACCTCAATCAGTAGAGCGCTTGTTTCCTCAATCTTAATCAACGTGTGTGAGTTCATTTTCACCTGTGGCATGTTTAATTCTATTTTTTTAAGTTAGATTTGATCTATATAGTGTCAGGACACTTTACAGATAGAGTAGGTCTAGACCACACTCTATAATTTACAGAGACCCAACAATTTCCCCCCCAAACAGCATGCATTTGGTGCGACAGCGGCGCGGAAAAACTTCCTTTTAA
The DNA here is from genome assembly GCA_023566125.1 of Zingel zingel. NCBI lineage: Eukaryota > Metazoa > Chordata > Actinopteri > Perciformes > Percidae > Zingel > Zingel zingel. Next base: position 32,852,348 of record CM042322.1, on the reverse strand, counting down.
CAGACAGAAACTGACTCTTAATGGGCCGCCATCTGCCTCGACCGGGTAAGCAGTGAGACAGAGACACAGAGAGAGAAACACACAGATATAGGTTGTTAATTATTTTGCTTACATAGCTACATAGGGCTAGGGTTGGGTACCTTTTATATTTATTTTTAAATCGGTACCGATACCTCAAATTCGGTTTCTCTTTCTCTCTGTATTAACAAAAAAATAATTTCAGTTATAAAAATAATTCCAAACCTATTTATACTATTAACATTTTGTTATATATTTAGAACATTTTACACTCAAAACTAAATAATCAAAAATAAAACCCCTCCCTCTCTCCTCCCAAACCCATCCCTACAACCTATTACATCACATAAATATTATTTCTTACACTGCACTGAATTTTATCATGACAGTTTTTCTTTCATGTGTCATGTAAAGCACTTTGAATTGCCTTGTTGCTGAAAGCTGCTGTAGAAATAAAGTTGCCTTGCCTTAGAACCTCAGCCTGTCAGTCCGTCCCCAGGGCGTAGAAACCACTGTTGTGCCTGCTTGTCTCAGAGGAAGTGTAACGTCAACAGCACCGCGACCGCTTTCGCCTCGCCATTAATATATATCGCTGCAAACGTTGTCTGCGTGAAGTTTTGAAAAACTGTAACCACACTTGAAACCACTTTATCGGCATCGCCGTGACTTACTGTGACTTCAACAAAACTGCAGCGCCGACGTAGTTTGCTCGAGTTTACTCCGTCCGCACTTCTGTATGTGTGTGTGTGTGTGTGTGTGTGTGTGTGTGTGCCGGAGCTCCGCTCTCTGTCAATATGACAGAGAGGACAGATAAGCTTGCTCTTACGCGCTGTCAGGTACCGAAATTTGGTACCGTTTGATTTAGCGTGAATCGGTCCATGGTAGTACCGACGTAATTCGGTCGGTACCCAAAAAAGTACAGAGTTCGGTACCCAACCATACATAGGGCCACTATACACTATGTGATTCTGGGCTGTGCCTGACGAGAGTTCACAACCGTGAAATATATGCGGTGAAATCTTTTGGTTGCCAATCCATAAACTCAGATCTTACTGCGAGACAACAACCACGGCTGATTTAGAGCTTTGTAGACCAAACACTTCCTGGGGTCAAAGTTCTGATAATGTCAGAAATTTACAACCAAATTCTCACAATGTTTTCGCTGCTAACGACCAAACAACCCCCTCAGAATAAACATGAAATGATGCAGAATACACTGACGGATGCTAGATTGAGGGACATTCAGTGTGAGTTTTTTGGCACTGTTCTTTGGCACAGAGCAGATGAATGTTGAGTTTCTAAAGTCGCTGCTTGCTTGTAGCACAAATTCACCAAGCATTTTCATGTCTGCGTGACATGCAATGAACCTGCAAGATCCCCATTATCTTAGGTTGTAGGGGGTCCTTGGGCAAACATGTTGCACATAGAGCTGCCTGTTTATTCATTCACAATGTAACAATGCAGGAGTTCAGTAGAAGCCTGATTCTCAGACACTGGCACTTGCTTAAACAAGGATTTGTTTAAGAGCTTAGAGGCAGGGGAGACAGGCGATCGCCTGTGCAAGACCTTAGCTTAGTAGGTGGAGCTGTGCACTGATTGCAAGTTAAAATCCTAAGATAACAGGGGTGTGCAATTATCAAATTTTGATCGTGATTCCTAATAATCACAAAAACAATGTAATATCAAGAAAATCAATTATTTTGAACATTACATTTGGCAAGTAATCTCTTATTCGGTCTTGTTTTCTCAATGGAAAAAAAAAGTTCAAACAGGAAAAGTATGAAGGGAAATTTCACAGTTCAAGCATTTTCACTTTAACTGTTTCACAGTTTTTTTTAAGTAGAATAAATGCAACATCTTTCCAAAAGTCAACGAGTAATCGTGTTAAGTTTTCAATATTGACCAAAATAATTTTGATTATGAGCAGCCGTAAAATAGCCTGACAAGCCAGACCCACATCAAGATGTTGGGTCTGGGAACTCACCATTGGCAGATAAACGGTTGTCTTCTGCACGCAATAGGATAGCTCTACAACCAACCAGAGCAACGCCAGTTGATAGATTAAACTTTTGCCGTATCCGGTCGGCAAAACTATGAACACATCTTCCTTTTTTTAAGAAGGACTTCAGTGCCGTTCTTTGTTCTTTTCTCAAAGAAAAGCTGAACTCCAAGTCTTCCAGAGTCGCGGCCAAAGACTGCTGTTCGCCAGCAGCAGCGGCCATCTTCTTTGTTTTTAAGTAGCAGGGAATTCACGCCTAACCGTCACAACCCTGCCGTCATTATGTTAAGCCCCGCCCACCGACTCTATACACGACGCGATTGGCCTGACCAGAATTTGGTTTTCCAGCTCACAAGCCAACAGAGTGTTGCTAGATGACCCTGGCTGCAAATTACATTTGCTGCCGCTAGGGTGCGTCTAGATTTCTAGGCTAGCCGTCAAAAATAAGAACATGCACTTTTGTAATATCTTATTTTTTGGTGTTGTCTCTCTCTACCTGGCAGCGGAGTATTCCCAGCTTGCTTGTTCTATCTTGCCTCTCAGGATGCCGATATCATTGGACACCATGTCATCGAGGGCCTGGAGCTCCTTCTGGATCCTCTTCAGCTTCACAGCCTCCGCCTGAGTCTGTTTGGACCTGTGGACGATAACAAACTCTAAAAAAAGGGAACATTTCATCTTTTGGTGTTAACCGTCCTGTTGTCCTCGGGTCAAATTTGACTCCTTTTCTAAAAGTTTCTATATCAGAATTTTGGGTTTTTTCAACTTTTCAAACGTAAATTACCTGGATAGTTCCCTCCAACGCTCTTCACAGGTCCAAAAAAAAAAAATTCAGTTCACTACTTTCATTGAATTTGAGGGTTCAATTTGATAGCATTTGAAGAAAAAAAATGATAAAAGAACGTTGGAAAAAGTGACAAAAATGTTGGAAAGAGCTTCAAAAACGAGGGGAAAGAAAAAACAAAAATGTCAAAAATGTTGACCCTGAAAAACAAAAAGTTGCATGGTCGACTGGGGTAAAAAAGGTAAAAGAATGTTGAAAAAAATTGACAAAAAAGTAAAAGAAATTGCAAATAAACAACAAAAATGTCAGGGAAAAACTGACAGAAACATCGTAAAAAGTGACAAAAACGTAGGCAGTGTCGAAAACGACGACCAAACATTAAGGAAAAAGTTTTAAAGGTTCCAAAGCATGAAATAAATTCACTTTATGAGGTTTTTAACATTAATTTGAGTTCCCCCAGCCTGTCTATGGTCCCCAAGTGGCTAGAAATGGTGATAGGTGTAAACCGAGCCCTGGGTATCCTGCTCTGCCTTTGAGAAAATGAAAGCTCAGATGGGCCAATCTGGAATCTTCCCTTTATGATTTCAAAAGTAGAAAGGTTACCTCCTCAGATACAGTATTAGGGGACCACTAAGGCCTATATAAAAGAGACTTCAGATACAGTATTAGGGGACCACTAAGGCCTATATAAAAGAGACTTCAGATACAGTATTAGGGGACCACTAAGGTCTATATAAAAGAGACTTCAGATACAGTATTAGGGGACCACTAAGGTCTATATAAAAGAGACTTCAGATACAGTATTAGGGGACCACTGAGGAAGCATCCAAAAAGCAGCATGTCATAAGACCTTTAAATTTTGACCCAGAAAACAAAACGTTGCATAGTCGACGGGGAAGACAACACAAGGGTTAACTAACCATGATAACACGTTGCTCCCTTCAGTACCAACAGTCATACTTACTTCTCGGCGATGGTTTTTGTCAGCAGAGCTTTCTTGCGCTTATTCTTCTCTTCCATTGTCTTCTGCTCTTGCTGCAGCTGCTCCAGACGCGTCTGTTCCCGTCTGTGATCAAACACAGAGAGAATGTAAGGGCAGAAACTAAAGGCAAATCAAAATAATTTCAAATTTGCTTCTGTAACAATCTCTTTCAGACTAGTGGAAAGAAAAACTTATTTTTTCTTCCTCTGATTAGACAGTGGCTACTGAAAAATGTTTGTAAATAATGTATGATTAATTTAGTTTGGTGTCGATCGTATCTTCTACAAATTCTTGTCTGAGATGTTTAGGTACATGAATACATGTCAGTTTAAGTTTTTGTTGCTGAAGTAAATTTCAATTAAGTTACAGGCAAAACAATTTACAGATTGTGAAAAATACTGCAGGATATATTTTTTATGCAAAAAAACGCATTTAAAAAGTAGTGCCTAAGTTGTGGAACTAAAATCACTTTTAAGCCACTTTTTGATTTTTGGTTCACCTGACGGCCTACTAAAAAAAAAGTCCAGTCAGTTTTGGATCCAATGCCAAACCAACACAAATATGTACTTTAAAAGGGAGTTTGATTAATATATGATGAGGGCTAAAGTTAAGCCATTCTTCAACAGGCACGATCTAGAATAGGCGATTCCTGCTTTCATTAGTTCACGGTTGGATTACTGTAATGCACTTTATGTTGGTCTGAATCAGACCTCCATCTCACCAGCTTTCTAACAAATACATCTAGATGGGCACACATCACTCCCGTTCTCTACACCCTTACATTGGCTCCCTGTGTGTTTTACAATCAATTTTAAGATTTTATTGGTAGTGGTGTGTGTCTGTCTGTCTGTCTGTCTGTCTGTCTGTGTGTTCTTTTTGTTTTCAAGGCCTTAACCCTTGTGTTGTCTTGGTTTCAACCTTGAAAAAAAAACCACTTTTTCTGACATTTGTGACACCTTTTTTCACAATTTGTTTTTGCTTTTCCAACGTTTTAAATTAAATTTAAAATTTTCTTCTACACATTTTCAGCTCTTATTTCTACATCCAATCGATGTAGATGATATAAAACAAAAATTTAAAACGGGCCAATGTGACCCTAAGTCAACACAAGGGTTAAATGGCCTGGCCTTGGAGTATTTGTCAGAGATTTTAACGCTGCGTGAGCACAACAAATGCCGTATAAATAAATGTTGATTGATTGATAGATAGATATGATACATAAAATCATACTAACAGTGCCACCTCTGGTTTCTCCAGCTCTTTGACGGCCGGGGTTTCCATCTCTGGAGCCGTCTTCATCTCGACGGCTTTCGGCTGCGCCTCCTGTTTGACAGCCGGAGCTCCCGCTGGAGGAGCCGCGGCCTTTGGCTCTTCCTCCGGTGGCGGCGGTTTGGTGAGTTGTTGCTCCGGCGGTAGACAGAGAGACGCGGCTCCAGCGTTCTTCTGAGCGGTTAACTGAAGAGCCTTCTCCCGTTGTATCTGCTGCCGACTCCGGTTGGCTGGAACCGGTTTCCGTCCGCGGGCTGCTGCTGCGGACCCAGTGGAGTCTGTACACACGTTTGGACGTAAAATGACTCAGACCAAATGTTAAGTATCCTTGCACTATTGGACTTATTTGCTAGAGGTGCACGATTCAAAACATGTCACGATTCAATATCGATTTTTAGTCTCAAGATTCGATTCAAAATCGATTTTCGATTAAAAAACGAGTCGATTAAAAAAATGATTCACAGTATGTAAATGTAGTGACTTTTCCCATGTGATTGCAGTAGACATACATTTTTTTTTAAATTAAAAATATTAATTGATTTTGAATCGGTAGAGCTTGAGTCGCAATTCGAATGTGAATCAATTTTTTTGCACACCCCTATTATTTCCACTACCACCATGACACACACTCTCATACAGCACCTTACCTGCAAGCGTCTCCATCCATTAGTACATTCATGTGGATGTTTTTATTTAGTTTATTTTGTATCTTTTCTTTTCCATATTATTCATTTGTTTTTTTTTATTTTATCATCCTGTTTATGAAGTATGTGTATGTTGTGTGTGAGATGTCTTTAAGCTACTGGGACCATGAATTTCCCCTTGGGGATCAATACAGTATCTATCTATCTATCTATCTATCTATCTGGCTGTCTGTCTGTCTGTCTGTCTGTCTACCTATGTATCTGTCTGTCTGTCTGTCTACCTATGTATCTGTCTGTCTGTCTACCTACCTACCTATGTATCTGTCTGTCTTACTACCTATGAATGACAGATAATATATATCTCTAAACATGAAGCTGAAGTCGGATGCTAACTTGTCCGGCTAACATTAGAGTTGTCGCTAGAAGGGATACAGCTACGACCGGAAGTTAACATTACCCTAGACATCGCCAGATCTTTCACCTAGGCTAATGTAAGAATATAGATTTTAATACGTTCAACCAGGAAAGGCGTGTTCGTTCCTCGGTGGGTGTTTTAATCCAAACCACACTCTTGTTCCTAAACTGAACTGTCGGCGCCGTAGCTGTATCCCTTCTAGCCTCAACATCAGCAGTCAGAAATGTTACCTTTCTGCTGCATCTTCCGTAACTCCTCCTCAGAAAAACCGGCCCAACCGCTCATTTTTCACCTTCACACATAAAACACTCCAAACAATGCAGCCAGAATAACGCATAGATGAAATAGTCTGCTTATAGATTAAATATAATCATTCTAAACTTCGAAATATACAGACAAACTTAAGAAGCTTTAAACCTTTCCGCCATCTTTGTTATTGATGCCACGTCAAGGACCCCAAAAAAAGACCCGAGAAGTTGAAGTTGCAGATATCGCCTGATTACAAAAGCACACTCGAATGTGAAATCTAAATAACAGAGTACATATTTTAATTATCTTATCAACAAATATATCTTTTTTAGAATGAAAAAATGCATTTTACATTACCTTTATGCATCTTTGCACACGAATGTGACTTTGTAGGTAATCATGCAGCAGGCATCTTTATGGGGTGCTACTTACCAGCTCCGTGAAAAGTGTCCTTGAATAAAATCATTTGGTATTCCTTTGGCTTTGGTCGGTGGTAGAGGGAGTATTTATTACAGTAAAACTATTCTGTTACAGTAAAAAGTACTGCATTGAAAGTGTTCCTTCAATAAAAATCTGTTGGTAGGCCTACAATCAGTAAAAGGTAGTTTAAGCTTTAAAAGTATAAAAATGTCCCCCAGGCATTAATGGAAAAGCAGCATTTTACTGTTGGAGTTGGATGAGCAGGAGCTCATTTTGAACTATTGACTAATGCTTATAATCGTGTGTGTGTGTGTGTGTGTGTGTGTGTGTGTGTGTGTGTGTGTGTGTGTGTCTGTGTGTCTGTCTGTCTGTCTGTCTGTCTGTCTGTCTGTGTGTGTGTGTGTGTGTGTGTGTGTGTGTGTTAACACTGAAAAAGCTGGAACGTGATCTTTGGCAAGCAATTTGACAACATTGTAGTAAATGTTTCTGGTGTATCAAACAGCGTGCTCGTTAAGATACCAGCAGACAAGCTAATCCGGCACAAATTAGTTCATAAAAAGTCACCAAAGTGAAGTATATGAACCTCATAATCAAATACAAAATGAGGGAAAAAACTGCAAAAAGGTAACATCTTAATTTGGGTGTGTTAATTTTCCACTCAATTTCAGCTACATGTTTCATCCACTGTCTGGCCCAGCTCTTTTCTTGTAGGGGTCAAAGGTTAATTAAAGAGCTGCTTCATGTGAATGCAGCATGACATTTAATTATATATATATATATATATATATATATATATATATATATATATATATATATATATATATATATATAAATATATATATATAGCTGTGCTTTTTAATCCATTGTTGATTTAATTCCCTTTCCTAACTTCCTTCTTCTCTACTTGACTTTGGTGTCTTCATGTCAGTTTATACATTTTGTATTGGTGTCACCAATTGCTGGCAAAGCAAGGCTACCAAACACTTTAAAATAATGTCTGACTTTTAACCAGACTTTTCAAGCTACCCAGAAAGCAGTAAAGTATCTTATTTCTCGTGGGCTTGTGTTGTGAATATTGGCTCTTAACTCCTGCAAATTGACAGCAGGCGCATCATGTCTGTGAGTCAGTCGTGGAGGAGGAGGTGGAGTCTGTACGGACAGGAAACAGGACAGAAGATATTTTAAGGACTTTGTTGGAAAGTCCATATGATTTGTTTTTTTTTTTGCTTCCTTTACCCCTGTCCTTCAGCACACACTGCCTTCATTCAGCTCTATGTTTCGTCATTACCTTCATTTACTCTCTAGCCCTTATTTCTTTCAGTAATTGGTCAAGGTACAGACATAAAGCGTGTCTTTTTAAACTTGGTTGGCAGTGCTGAGGAGTCAGAGCATTTGCAAAAACAATGACCTCTGCTTGGCAAGTAATAAAAACTGGCCCTCCACATCTTTGTTGCATCTGGGGGCCAATTACGCGCAAGTTAAAAGGCGAAACACCTCAGGAGGGCATAAATCGCCGGCAGAGTGGAGACAGGGCCAGGCATGGGGGCCAGATGGCACAGAGACGGACACTTTGGGTTCAGAGTGTGTGTTTCTGCCGCAGCGTCGGGGGCCGAGGATGGGACGGCCTTGAATCCCTGATTAGCGAGTGCCAGAGGGGAGCACATGGCTCATTACTGGGGTGACCTGCAGAGGGTTAGAGGTGGGGGAAGTCTATGAATCTCCCCATAGGAATAGGTGGAGCTGATAGGAGAGATGGAGGTTGCCGCGATGACTGCGCTCAGTTCAGAAGTTCAGCGTGTCAAATCTGTCGTCCACGTGTGTGTCGAGACGCGCCTTCAAAGAACCGGAGAAAGTTCTTCCTCTGTTTTACACAGCAAGTTCATTTATACACGGCTCGTTAAAGAAACTGTGTTTTCTGGACGGGTAACAGGACGATTAATTATGTAAAATGTGGAAACATTAACTTAACTACCTGCTCAAATTGTGCCTCGAATCAATCAAAATGTCAACCCACTTTAAAAGGTCTTAACTCGTGTTTCTGCATATTCAATTCCTGTACTTTATATTTCTGCCAATCATTTGACAAAGCATCCCAGTTATTATTTTGGGCGGTTTGTGAGGTTCCACAAGTAAAAGTCTGGTTTATTTTCTCATTGACAATGTGAAACTGTCAGAAAAAATGAAAAGGTCAAAAGTCAAAGCCTGTGGACATAAAAACTGAAGGAGCGAACTGAACTACTGTATGAATCCAAAGGTACTTTTCTATAGGAAGCATTCAATCCCCGAGCTTCAGACTGTCTTGTGCGGTGTTTGGTGTTTTCAGAATCAGAATCAGAAAGGGATTTATTGCCAAGTACGTTGCACATACAAGGAATTTGTCATGGTGCTGTTGGTGCATATCACACATTCAAATATAAGGATAAAAAAGAATATAAACAATATAAATATAAACATCTACACACAGAATGTATTAATAACGATAAAATAAGTAAATAAATAGTAAAATAAGTTAAATAGTAGTAAAAAGGAATGCTACAGCAGAGTAGGTACAGTGGCATGAGGAGCCCGAGGTGGGGTGTGGAGAGAGTCAGGGTGGTTTCCGGGCCTTGTTAATAAGGCTAGTGGCGGAGGGGAAAAAACTGTTCATGTGGCGTGTGGTTTTGGTCCTGATGGACCTCAGCCTCCTGCCAGAGGGGAGTGGCTCAAAGAGTTTGTGTCCGGGGTGGGAGGGATCAACCACAATCTTTTCAGCACGCTTCAGAGTCCTGGTGGCGTAAAGGTCCTGGAGCGGCGGCAGATCGCAGCCAATCACCTTCTCTGCTGACCGAATGACACACTGCAGTCTGCCCTTGTCCTTGACCGTGCTAGCAGCGTACCAGATGGTGATGGAGGATGTGAGGATGGACTCAATGATGGCTGTGTAGAAGTGCACCATCATTGTCTTTGGCAGGTTGAATTTCTTCAGCTGCCACAGGAAGTACATCCTCTGTTGTGCTTTCTTGACGAGGGAGCTGATGTTCAGCTCCCACTTGAGGTCCTGTGAGATGATAGTTCCCAGGAAGCGGAAAGACTCCACAGTGTCAATTGTGGAGCCACAGAGGGTGATGGGGGCAGGTGGGGCTGGGTTCTTCCTGAAGTCCACAACCATCTCCACTGTCTTTAGAGCGTTGAGCTCTAGGTTGTTTTGCTTGCACCAGGTCACCAGGTGGTCAGCCTCCGACCTGTAGGCGGACTCATCACCATCAGAGATGAGTCTGATGAGGGCGGTGTCATCTGCAAACTTCAGAAGCTTGACAGACTGGTAACTGGAGGTGCAGCTGTGGTGTACAGGGAGAAGAGCAGAGGAGAAAGAATACAGCCCTGGGGGGGATCCGGTGCTGATGGACTGTGAGTCGGAGACGTGTTTCCCCAGCTTCACATGCTGCTTCCTGTCAGACAGGAAGTCAGTGATCCACCTGCAGGTGGAGTCAGGCACACCAAGCTGGGAGAGCTTCTCCTGAAGCAGAGCCGGGATGATGGTGTTAAAGGCAGAGCTGAAGTCCACAAACAGGATCCTGGCGTAGGTTCCTGCGGAGTCCAGGTGCCGGAGGATGTAGTGGAGGGCCAGGTTGACTGCATCGTCTACAGACCTGTTGGCTCTGTAGGCAAACTGCAGGGGGTCCAGGAGGGGGTCGGTGATGGCTTTGAGGTGTGAAAGCACAAGGCGCTCAAAGGACTTCATAACCACAGAGGTCAGGGCGACGGGTCTGAAGTCATTAAGTCCTGTGGTCCTTGGCTTCTTGGGAACAGGGATGATTGTTGAGGACTTGAAGCAGGCTGGCACGTGACATGTCTCTAGTGAGGTGTTGAAAATGTCTGTGAACACTGGAGACAGCTGATCAGCGCAGTGCTTCAAGCATAGATGGGGAGACAGCATCCGGTCCAGCAGCTTTAGTGGGATGCTGTCTCCTAAAGAGTCTGTTGACGTCCCTTTCGTGGATGGAGAGAGTCGTCACTGAGGTGGGAGGGGGGTGGAGGTGGAGGGGACCTTTAAGGAGGGCATTGGTGGGGGGGCCCAGGACCCTGTTGAGGTGGGGGAGGTGGAGGTGATGCACAGTGGCTGTAGCTGTAGGGAGGTGTCGTGGGGGATGGTGTCAGGACTGGCCTTTTGTCTTTCAAATCGACAGTAGAACTCGTTCAGGTCGTTGGCTAGGTGTCGGTCATTGAAGGAGTGGGGGGTTTTAGGCTTGTAGTTGGTGATCTGCCTAAGTCCTTTCCAGACAGTCACAGAGTCATTAGCTGAGAACTGGTGTTGGAGCTTCTCAGAGTAGCGTCGTTTAGCCTCCTTCACTGCCTTGCTAAACTTGTACTTTGACTCTTTAAATCTGTCTTTGTCCCCACTCCTGAAGGCCACTTCCTTAGCCAGCCTTAACCTTCTGAGTTTGGATGTGAACCAGGGTTTGTCGTTGTTGTAACTCACCCTGGTGCTTGATGGAATACAGCAGTCCTCACAGAAACTGATGTATGACATCACAGCCTCTGTGTACTCATCCAAACTGTTGGTAGCAGTCCTGAACACATCCCAGTCAGTAGAGTCCAAACACGACTGGAGATCCTCCACAGCCTCACTGGTCACTGGTTTAAGCCCCCAACGTCGCCTGGAAGGCACTAGGATTAGGCAATGGTTAGGGTTAGGGTTAAAACACAACACCCGGGATGGGCGCTACGAGGGGCACGGGCACAAGGGGACCACTGGTGTGATTAAAATACTTAAAAACCTCCTTAAAAAAACGAGTTTGGTTATATAAAAGCTGTTTAAAAGAAGGCCAGATATTAAAAGCAGGTTAAAAGAACCACTAGACAGGACGGACAGCGGGAGAATAAAACGTTAAATAAAACTTTAAATAAAAGGTCATCTCCACACCTGTCCTGGCCTCTCACCTGGAGACATTACAAAATAAATAAAAATTATATGTATAGAGTTATGAAAATAAATGCCTCTGCGTCACAATACAAAAAAAATTCTATCTAGGGTTAAGGTTAGCGTTAGGTGCCTTGAAGTCGACGGTCGCAGCGTTGCCTTGAAGTCGATGTTGGGGGCTTAAAACACCAACGAGCATCTTGTGCATGGCACTAACAGCAAGTGGATCACACTTTGTAGAAACCTGATTAAACATTCAGCAGTTTTCTGTACATCAGGTCAGTTTGGGAAGAATTCAGCAACTTTGGTGATGCACTTTGTTCCAAAAATACTAAACCCTTCACTGACCAGTAGTTGTCCAGCCATCGACACAACACCATCACAACCGTAACCAGGCATAGACGATACAAATATGTAGTATACAGATTCAACACATCCCCATACTAAAATGAGATTAAAGGTCGATATCAAAAGATTCCCAAAATGACACACACGACCATTCTATTTACATGTTGCACGGTGGCGATTTAATCCTGTGACCTTAGTCATCTGACCGTTCCATTCAATGTACCGAGCACAGTTTTAAACACGTAGGAAACATTGTAACAGAACTAGTTAAGTTTAGGCAACAAAAATACTTAGGCTCTGTCTCAAATCGCCTACTTGCACACTTAAAACACTTAGTTTTAAGTATATCGTGTAGATAATGCAAAAAGTCAGTTCACCGAAAGTACACGGATGACCCCCTAAAAACGGTCAAAAAGTTCAGTTTGGAATGACGGACCCAACTCACACTAAACGGGCGTCATCTTGACTACAAAGCGGAAGGGGAGGGACCAGGGACGTTGGCAAGTTTTGAATCAGTTGAATCCAGGCTACTTTATGCAAATGAGGAGCGGTCGGCTCGGCTCGCCACCTCTCAAAATCTGACAAAAATCTTTTAAACTGACCTTTGTCGATCAAAAAAACAGACAGATTCAGCAACTGCTTGGCCTATTTCTCGCCTAAATTGTTTTCAGAAACACGTTTCGGTGAACTTTTTTCGTAAAATACAAGATCGTATTCCAAACGAGCAGCCATTGTGGTCGGTTTTGAAATTCGGGAGCAGCTAGACCCACATGACGCAAGTGGGCACTACGGCAGTAAGTGGTCAGTGTACTGACGGAAGTATGTGGAGTGAGACACAGCCACTGTTAGGGTTAAATCTATAGTGCTTAGTTTCTGTCTCCCCCATGAAGAATTCTAAAAAATAACAAGTAAAACTGTCGGCGCGTCCACATGACACAAGCCTTCCGTGATCACGCACCACCCCCACCCCTAAAAAAACTTTTACTTTTGTCCCCTCACTTCAGGGGCGGACTAGGACAAAAAAATCCGGCCCTGGCAATTCCTTCCCTTACTGGCCCTATTTCAGACGGGGAAATGTTTTGCTTTAAAAATTGCAAAAAACAGGCTCACGTGAGATTATGGCACCAGCATCATGAGGCACACTTACAGGCTTTCATAATAAAATAATACACACTTCATAAAGCCTTCAAATAAACGACCATGGCACCATCTTAGAATAGAACAGAAATGCTTACATATTTAGTACATACTTAAACATCCAAACTACAAAGACATAGCGGACCAGACGCAAGCTTTTATTTAGAAAAGTAGAAGCCTGACGGCAGCAGACAGGAGGCTCCAGGCTGCAGTCGTACAGTCTTGCATATTTTTCAAACTAGTGTGATATGCCAGAATTGCCAAATTTTTTTCTTTTTTTCCAGTGGCCCAAATCAGCGCAGGAGTTCATCGGCCCTTCTGGCATTCGCCAGAACTGCCAGATTGCCAGATTGCCAGATTGCCAGTCCGCCTATGCCTTACTTCCTTGATTGCTCTCGCGATACTACAGCTACTGTTACTACAGCCACGAGAGGTATCCGCCTTAAAAGAAACATAATTGTTGGCCGTCTTGCGTAATCGACCCATACTGTCGTCAGAGGCGAGGCCAGGATTTTTTAAGTGGGCTGGCCACAGGGGGGACCAATAATCAGTCAGGGGTGGCCCAAGGGATTTTATCAGAATACAGCATAGAAAATCTGCTAAGAAGTATAGGAAATATTGGATAGGATAGAACTACACAATGTAATTTTGCTAAATAAAACATTCATTATTAATTTCACTTGTTTTTATTTTCAACAAATTGTGTATCTAAATACAATACACATTTTCTATTGGGCTCTTAAGGCAAAAATTTGGATAGTCATCATGGAAACATTCACTGGTCATGTGACGAAGGGCTGGGAAGATTTTTATTTCTTACAGCAACAGGTGCTCTACAGTGAGTTTAGTATGTTTCTACTTCTAAACTGGCATCAACATTTCAACAAAGTACACAGTTGCCATACAATGTGTGTTTAAAGTATATTTCCATTTATCAAATGGAAAGGCAGCGATTGGCAGAACAGGCAGCAAAGTGACAGTACTCTGATCCAATGGAAAAATGGAAATGGAGATTGACAGCACTCTAGCCCACTGGATTGGGGGGGCACCAGGGGGGCCCCCCAATCCAATAGAGAGCCAAAGTCACGCCCCTTCCGGTGGTCCTCATGGGACCTTAATTCAGAAAAAATATGAACGGTAGTGAACGGGGAGGGGCAAATTATTTTTTGATCCCTTTTGAATTGAGCTATGGATTACCAATATGACGTTCATCAATTTAAAAGAAAATTTTTCAGTTAGCCGTAGGTTTGTCATATGACCATTTAGTTTAGTGTGAAGCCGCTCAGTGAACTACATCTCTCGTCTCACACAATTTACGTCACCTAGCTTGATGAGCTAGCTTAACTCTCCACCACACATGTAACGTTATATTACCTGATGTGTTTTATCCAGTGAAGTGTTTTCAGATAAGCAAAAGAACGAGCAAGATCCTCTGCTCATTTGAGTAACATTACAGAGAGACGTCATCCATGTGACTTTGAAGTGTGTAGTCTTTCTAATTATGTATTTTCACAGTCTTATACTTCAACAATTTAACAATAAACTCAGACTTTCTTCGTTTGAAAAATTATCTTTCAAATTGACAAACATCATATTTGTAATCCATGGCTCAATTCAAACGGGATAAAAACATAATTATTATCTCTCCATTGACTCTTGTTCATATTTTTTTGAAAGATAGGTCCCATTGGCCGGAAGTAGAAGGGTGTGACTTCGGCTTTCTATTTGACTGTCGTTTAAAAGAGTTGGGAGAATGGTGTCTTGTTTTTTTAACTTTTAAAAAGCCAAAAACAAAACAAGCTAAAATGTAAAAGATACTGGATGAAACTATTTGTTTATCTCCTCTGACGTAAACTACAATGCTAACTCTAAGCTTTCCACCTACAGTAGTAACCTGATGCAACTTCCAGGACCAAGGAGCCTATCATTATTCATCAACATTGGACAGATGTGTCCACCTACATTTGAAAGATATTTCTTTCTTTCTTTTTTTGACTGCTCAATGTGCTGGATGATTTAACATGTGTAAGTGTGCACGTCACCTTTTGCCCTCGCTGCTGTCCATATGGACACACAGGCCGTGGTGCTCAATCAAAACAGGAAGTCACTGTGAAAAATAAACAGCCAATCCGAGGAGACATGTATCAGAGAGTCAGAGCCCCGAACCAAATTAAGGACGATTAGGGGTCAAGCCGTCGCCGTGGCTCTGAGCTGGAACCTGTAAGAACTTCTAATTGCTGTTTTAGTTTTTTTTTAAAGCTGTATGCTGGGTCCACGCTGACCCTCATCCCAGTCAGAGTGCCTCATCTCCCCTTTCAGCTGCTGCTCTGAATTTGTTCTTTAATTTCCATCCCTGACCTCTCGTCCCGCCATCTGCAGCCAGTTTGCAGCGGTGAACAGCGGCGTTACATCATGCACGCTGTTTCTCTTTATCTCTCCCTCTCCTCACCCTCACAGTGTTCCTGTGTTTCTCTCTGCCCTCCTTGTTTTCTCGCGAAAGGAAAGCGCTACTTTGGTTCCGTCATCTGTTTCACCTTCGGCCTCTCAGCGGCTCTGTTTTCTCTTTGTAACCTTTCGTAAGGATTTGTATTTAAGCTCTTGATTTTGCCAATTAAACTTCAGGACTGCTCCAAAATGTTACTAAGGAAACTATTCCTGTGAGTCGTTTCTTTTCTCACTGTTTGAGAATGTGACACAATCTCTTCTCACTCCATTTGTTCAGCTTTTAAACTCAGTCAAGTCAGGTCAAGTTTATTTTTTTAAATTACACATCTCAAATTTGCATCAAAGAGCTTCGCAAATCTGTAGCTACAACATTCAACACTTTCACTGCTTTGACCCATGGATGAAATATTCAAACATAGGAAAGCATGAAATGGAAAAATGTTGAGAATATTGATGTTTAGTGCATCCTTTTATAGACATCTGTCTAAATTTGAGCTCACATATTGAAGAACCTTAAAGCTCCATTGTGTACATTTTTGAGTTGATTCTTAGCAAAAAAAACCTTTGTTCATTCACAAATATGTACTCATTCATGTGTAATTACTTCCACCAACTAATCAAAGTATTCTCGTAAGCGTAGAATCTGCCATTCAGAATCATTCAGAATACATACGAGCAAGTCGCTCGAATGACGGCCGCCATGTTGCGTCTCCATCTTTAAAATACATTAGCCAAAGAGGGACTAAGAGGACATACATACTGACTCAGTGGCACCGTGACGAATTCCAGCCGGGAGGGAAAAAGAGAATTAAAATGGCAACACGACAGGCAAAGCAACAAGACCAAAGTTAATATTGGAGTGGCTAGAATAGCTGCGTGTAAACGATGGAGATACTAAGAGCTAATTTCAGGTTCGGCCACTGTAGGAGTTGAAACGCGCTCGGAATGGGAGGGGCTAGAAAGTAATATTCAGTTGGTTGTCATATACAATTTCACTGCCAAATGGGAGAAATTCTTACACAATGTAGTTTTAAAGACTTACACATAAAACACATGTAGTTTATAAAATCTGTTGTTTTATTATAAAGTAAACTAGCCAGAAATATAACGGCCTACAAATCCAGCTGAGATGATTAGACCATTAAACACACAACTGTTTGGATCCTTTACACTTTCTAAAATGGGAGGATTTTCCTGCATTGAGTACTTTTACTTGTAATACTTTAAGTACATTTTCCTGATGATACTTACATACTTTTACTGAAGTAACTGTTAGAAGTAAAAGTCCTGCATTGAAAAGTATTTTACAGTGTGTTATAAGTACTTTTTTTTAAAGCAAAGAATCTGAATACTTCCTCCACCAGTGGAGGTTAACAACATACACAAAACTACAGATATCATCACTTCATTCTGCTAAAGCTAACGGCTATCAAACCTCAGAGTAACACCGGCACCTGAGCTTCCCCTCCATCATTAACATTTCCTCCAGACTTGGCTTTCCGTCCGCGTCGTGCCAACCTCCTGCCAAGCCTTCTTGATGTTCTTGGAGAGCGTCCCTGATCCATCTGAAGAGAAGTCTGTGCTGCAGACTCTGAGGAGTCTCACCTGTAACAGGACCAAACAATGCCTCCCTGTCTCACCTGCTTCCCTTGTGTATGCATCGGTGAGCTCTTTGGAAAAGCGTTCAGGTTCTTTTTCAGCGCCTTTTTCAACAGTCTGGCGTTCGGGCTCGTCCCTGGAGCCAAACCCCCTGTGGCTGCAGCCTCGGCAGGGAGCGGGGCGGACGGGTGAGAGTCAGGAGGGGAGTCGGGCTGTCAGTTTGTGTTGCGATGAAAAATACAAGCAGTTAGAGAAGACAGACGCTCAGACAGAGTGAAGATGAGGGCATGAGTAGAACAAAAGGACACAAGGGATGAACTAGAAGTGGAAATAAGGAGCCGGCCCAAAACATACAGACGCTTCATCCATCACAGGGATCTCAAACAAAATTGCAAACGTAAACTCTTTAGGCTACTCTGTTCTGTTTTTAAAAAGGAAATATGGGGAATACAAAATGCTTGTTTGGTTTCTTGCTGAGAGTCTGATAAGAAGATGGACAGATTTCATCTCTGTATAGAGCGCGATCCCAGCATAGCGTAGCATGGCGTAGCATGGCGTAGCACAACGTAGCATAGCGTAGTATGGCGTAGCACAGCGTAGCGTAGTTTTATCGTAGGTTAGATTATATATATATAAAAAGCAGCTGACTGCCTGTTAACACAAAAACATTACAAAAAATGAGTTTGTTCCAATGCTAAGAACAAACTATGTTCCATGTCAAGCAGCCTCTTGTTGCTGTTGTTGTGTCAGTATGAAGAGCGACAATGGTAGGGAGAAGATGGGTCAAACAACAGAGGGAGACCGGGGTTTGTGTATCACTTAAACATACATCTTTTAACCCCACCCACGATCTTACCCTAACCCTAACTAAGTGGTTTTACCCTGCACCTTGAAAAGTGATGCTAAAGGGGTCCTCACCAAGCGTCAGTATGTTGACGAGTTTGGAGTGTTGGTAGGTGTTTGTTTTTATATTCAGACAGAGCCAAGCTAGCTGTTTCCCCCTGGTTCCAGTCTTAATGCTAAGCTAGGCTAACCACATCCTGATTCCAGCTCAGTATACACACGGTCATGAGGTTGATATTGATCTTCAGCTCAATCTCAGATGGAAAGGCAATAATCATACCCCACAATGAAATATTCCTTACGATACACATTTTTTTTGGTGGTGGTGGTGGGGGGGGGAGGGGGGTTGGCAGTTATAAAGGCCCGCAGAGGGCCCCCAAAAAAAGGCTTGTGCCTTCCCTGAGTTGTGTGATTAATGAAACTGACAGGGAGATGGAGACACTTGTCGATGAACGCAGGTTATTGGCCGAAGACGGGGGAGTGTTTTGACTTCGGATTGACCCTGGCTGAACCTGACTAAACGGAGTCAGAAAGTTTGGGACTTTTTAAAACAGGCAATCACATGTGATGACAACTGATTCATTAGGGCCTCGAGCTTTTGCCCAGAAATCCCCATAAAAAAGACCGCGATCGAAGTCTCGTAGAAGCTCGTTAGGAGGGAAAATGCGGTCTCTCTCGCACACCAGAGCTCAAATAAAGACGCAGCTGTCTCCAGCATGGCCTCCAACAATTTGGCCGCCGAATCGGATTCTTAATCAAATTATTTTTAGCCATGGCACATTTAATCCGCTGTTGTTTTATTCATTAGCCGTTCCACGAATTTATTGTGGCTCTGGCGGCCTCGCTGTCTCTCATCTCAGCCATTTCCCAGAGTGTAACGCACACACATCTGGTCCTAATCAAGCAGAGAGGGAGCGAGTGAACGCCTATTAGCCTCTGGCATAGGTACATTGTGAACCACATTGCCCCATCTCCCCTGGAGTTTCTGGTAGTCTCTGGGCTGTATACAAGCGCTCACTCGGCCCAATTGCCACGCCCTTATTACCTGATTTCATTAGCAGGGGAACAAAATGAACAAGAGTCATGGATTTGGGCTTTTTGTGGCAGCCCTAAGCTGAGAGCGCAGAGAGATTTATGGCACAGAAATGCCGAGCCTCAGCTGAGTTAATCACATTAAACCCAAGTATGTGTCGTGTTTGTGGATATGCAAAGCAACAATGACTCATTGTTCCAAACACAAAAAAGCTGTGATGATTACGCTAATTTACGACCTTCCCTTGTTAGGCCTTTTCATGTTGTTCATAAACAATTACATAAACCTGATTTGATTATTTTCTAAATCAGACTTTATTAGGATCACTGGATCGGAGATTAAAAAAAGCCATACAACTGTGGGTTGAAACACAAGGTCAAACATTTTATAGACAACTCCAAATAGACAGATTGAAAGCATTCCTGTAAACAAGCTTCTATTAAAAGTAGCAGCCAGCCGATGCTGTTTTGTCTTTGAAACATCTGCTGGGATTTAAAAGTGTTTTCACTTTGTTTTGATTTCTCGTACACAGAATCAGCAGAAACATCAGGAAGTTAATCCAAAGAATGAAAGTTTTGATGGCTGATGAACTCTCAACCCCACGAACACCACAAAACCACAACCACCATCACAAACATCATTCATTCCCTAACCCTATGAGGACATGACAATATGTCCTCGCTTTCCCCATCAAGTCCTCATTTCCCCCAAATATTCACAGTCCAAAAGGTCCTCACTTTCTCTAATGGTTCTATAGGCCGTCTCGATGTACAGAACATGCATGTGCATGTTCTGTACATCGCTGTGAAAAGAAACAGACTGTCCTCCCCCGAAAAATGTTGTTGAAGCTGCAATTATGACTCATCTTCACGGTTACAGTGGTGGCGCCCTCTGGTGGCCGTAGTAGTTATTACGAAAACAATGCACAAAGTAATGTGATGAAGTATAAAGCCTGAGACACACCAAGCCGATAATCGGCCGTTGGACAGTCTGGCGAGGTCGGTGACTCAAGTTTGTTCGGTGTGTTCCGTGCCGTCGTCCGTCCGAGGGCCCGTCGGCCTTCATTTTGGCCAATTTGACATGTTGAATCGGAAGGTGGGCACTGCCAGCAGTCAGACTCAAATGACCCATCTGATTGGTAGAGAGCTAACCCGGAAACGGGGAGTGGGATGAGCGTGACTAGAGTCTCTCAAAATCTGACGAAAATCTTTTAAACTGACCTTTGTTGATCTGAAATGAAGACAGATTCAGCAACTGCACGGCCTATTTCTCTCTTAAAATGTTTTCAGGAACACGTTTCGGTAAACTATTTTAGTACAATATGAGATCATATTCTGAACGAGCCGCCATGACAGTCTGGCTTTGAATTTCCGGAGAAACCAGACCCACGTGACGCGTTTGTCCAATCAGCTGCCGGTTTTCATTTTTGGACGACATGTTATGGAGATGTATTACGTCTCGTCTCTTTGGTGTTCTGAGGCATTTTTTTGACCAACTCGGGGAGACTGATCAGTCCGAGGGTCGGCCGTCTGGTTGGTGTGTCACGACCTTAAGAGCGCAAACAAACACAGGACTTTCACCCAGTAGACCGGGGGTCATGTCCCTTTAAATCATCAAAAAATGAAAGTAAACTGCAATGTTTTTTATTTTATTTATGGAACAAACTGAACAAATGAAGCTACGTCACATTCTGCACCACGTTCGGTTACATTAGGTGACGCCTAGTCTATATCCACGACGTTCCACTTCGGGGATTGCTCCGTAGCCACCGGAAATTCCACCGAATGTCCGTCCCCTTCCTCTTTCTTTGCGTTGGCGTTCTAACCTCTGGTGGATTTCTGAGGACTATGGTTAACTGCTCCTCAGATCTCTGCAGGGTAAATCCAGACAGCTAGCTAGACTATCTGTCCAATCTGAGTTTTCTGTTGCACGACTAAACCTACTTTTGAACGTACACATGTTCCACCAAAACAAGTTCCTTCCTGAGGCTGTTTTGTAGAGGCACCGTGGCACTGTACAGCCCTTAGCGCCGCCCAAGACGATTGTGATTGGTTTAAAGAAATGCCAATAAACCGGACCACATTTTTCTCCCATCCCAGAATGCTGTGTGGACTTGCCGGACCTTCCTCTGCAGCGCTGTGGAGGAAGGTCTGAGGTAACGTCTGCTACAGTTTCACAATGCTAACGATGTGTTTACGACATTATTCTTTTATATAACTTCTTTTCTTACATCCTTCCTAAATGGTCCACCAAAAATTGGAAAAAAACAAAACTATCTAACTTTGTTAAAAAAATTAATAATCTGAAAGGGATTTATTTGTAGGCAAACTGAGTGTTTTACAGTCGTATAGTTTCCGTAAAGAAGTACGTCTTCCACGGCTGCTTCTTAATGAACAAAAACAGTAAAGGGTATCTGAGGAGATGGTAAACTTGGAGGGGTATGATGTAAATTTAAACACACGCACACACACACACACTGATCAAGACATCCTCCCACAAGCACACAGTTAATCAGATCCAGGGACGGAGTCGCCGAGCTATTTCCCTCAGAAACCAGCTCCACATTTTGTGGGCCTGACTCTAAACATCCCAACGCTTTTTTGCTCTGGGTGACAGATTCCTGAGCAGCATCGTGAAACCACAGCAGGCCAGCTGATACTGATGGGACTGGGAACATGGAGGTCTGATACCATGGGAACTAGTTACAAAGATCAGCACATGCACGCATATTCACAGCGATACACAGGCATACAATAGACACAAACAAACAGGACCAGGCAATAGTCTTACAATGCCAGACCTATCTCCTCAGGGCTGCGGAGGAAGGTTTATTGGCATTGGTAAATGCCGTAAACATATTCTTTGTAATCTTTACAATCATTCCCCGAAAGAATCAAGCAGGGCTGCCTTTTAGCACAATCCAAATTTCGTTAAAACTTTTTCAACCTGTAACCTTGGTTAGAGGTTCTGGTTAATGTTGCACGATCTGACCGGAGTTTAAAGTACTTATATTATGCTCATTTACAGGTTCATAATTGTATCTAGAGATTGTACTAGAATAGGTTGATGTAGTTTAATTTTCAAAAAACACCATATTTTTGTTGTACTGCACATTGCTGCAGCTCCTCTTTTCACCCTGTGTGTTGAGCTCTCTGTTTTAGCTGTTCCATCTTTGTTGGGAGTCGCACATGCGCAGTACCTAGGTAAGGACTACTAGCCAGTCAGAAGCAGAATATGATCACGAAAGATGCTTCCCACTGACGTGCTGACCATCACGAAAAAAAAGAGATAAACGTGTCAGTGTACACAAATCAATAGATTAAATTACGTGACCATTTCACGAACTGCCGTGAGACTGGGTTGAAATAAAAAGTTGTCGATATAGACTGAGAATAAAGGAGCAGCTGTTTGCCTCTTAGACAGTTACTGTATGTGATGTAAAGTCAACTGATGTTCAGTTATCATGAGTTTGGAAATCCACAGACTCTGATCCCTTCATGTGATCAGCTTTAAACAGTCTCTGCCATCTTCACAGGGAGCAGCAGACGCTCGAGCACAATAGGCAGCCGAGTCATTTGATTTCTGCCCATTGTTTATCTAATTTGAGTTACAGCCTCGTAAATGTATCTGCTGTCGCCACCACAGCGTTTTTTCTTAACGCCCGTCTAAATTTATTCACGAAATGAGGCGTTTGAATCTGCGACCAAACTCTTTCATCAGTGCGTTTGTTGGTGTTGATCATTTCTCAAAGAGCTTCTCCCTCTCTGCGTCTGTCTCTGTCTCTCGGTGACATGATTACCACAGCACCACATCAGAGCCCCGGCGCCGTCCCATGCCCCGCATTTAATGTAAACACGAGGGGTTGCCATGGCGAGGCTGGCAGGGCAGCCCCTTCGTGCCCACTTTCTTTCCTATCATCATCATTATCAGGCACTTCAAACGTTACACAACACTCTGCTTTTCCACCACAGCACATGCCAGAGCTACACAACCCTTACATATTATTTATGCCAATCAAATACTCCTGATCAGGCCTGGAATTTCATCATTAATTTCATTTTAAGGGGCAAGGCCACTTGGCCTTTGGTGTTGTCAATTTTTGAGGGCACAAAGGCCAAATGCCAGGGCAGACAAGGTCATCAAATGAAATAATGATTTTAAATGCCTGCAAATAATGAATTTAACTTGAGAGTAGTCTCGCATTGCCAGCTCTAGCTCCACAGCGCTGTGGATTAAGGTCTGGCTACACCACAGATGCATTCTGGGATAGGAAGAAAAAAACCTGCTCTGGGTTGTTTGCATTTCTTTAAACCAATCACAACCGTCTTGGGCGGCGCTAACCTTCGGACACAGCGAAGGTGGCTCTGCTAAATAGTCTCGGGAAGGAACTTGTTTTGGTGGAACATTTGCACACCACAAAAGAAAACGGCACATACAATATTAAATGAAGTTAACTGTTGACACAATACAGTAACGGGGAGGGTCCAGCTGTGGCTTGGGAGTTCCCGTCATGACACAAGAACGCCCATTGGGCATTTCTGGTAACGTTACATCGACCAATCGCAAAGAGTTTCGCAAGGCATAATGGGTATGATGTCCTTTCCCCTTTCATATTAGCAATTGCACCTTGTGGTATGTTTCCCGGGAGCGATATTACGAATCCCACTATGGCCACGCCAAGACCCGCCCTTCAATAGCATTTATTGGCCAGGCGTCCATGCTTACGCAAGGTAACGTATCCCAATTTGTATAAGTCCTATCCCCTGACCAATCGGCTATCCTAACCATAACCACTCAAGGTCAAATGCCTAACCCCAAAACAATGGAGCTGCTTCGTGGGGCGGGTCTTGGCGTGGCTATAGTGGAATTCGTAATTTCGGTTCCTGAGAGAAGGGGGCGTTCCGGGGCGTTGGAGTCTGCGAAAACGGGAACCCCCACCAGCACGAGAACTTCCATTTGTGGCCGCAGTTGGATGATATTGGTAACGTGAGCTATTTAAATTAGCTGATACATGGTTAAACATCATTAGCTCTTGCAAGTGTATCTCCATGTGTACTTCGTCCACAGAAATCCCACCAATCTGTCTCAAAACGTCCTAGTTAGAGAGGAAATGCCCTAAACATATTCTCTATAAATCTTTACAATCATTCCCTGAAAGAACCAAGCAGGCCTGCCTTGTTGCACGATCCAAAGTTTCTTCAAAAGTTGCCATTTTCAGCGTGTAGCTCGCTAGCTCGAAGTTTGTTGTTGTTTCCTGGGGAGCGTGCCTATGTTCCCACAACCCTACAGCCCTAAGATTTTTTTTCAAAATTAGGCCCTATGTTCCCACAGTTCCCAAATTTCTAAGATGTTTTTCCAAAATTAGGCTCTATGTTCGCACATTTCCTTTTTCATAAATTTGTATCAGATTTTATACCCCTAACCCTAACCCTAAAACATGTTGTGGGAGGATAGGGCTTAAATTGAAGGGAAATGTAGGAAAACAAGACCTCATTTTGAAAATGTCCTAGAAATGTGGGAACATAGGGCCTAATTTTAAGAAAAATATTAGAAATGTGGGAACATGGGGCCGTGGGACCATTGGGCTGTGGGAACATAGGGCGGACCCCGTTTCCTGAAGCAAAGGGATTTTAAGAACGACAACACACAGAGAGCGGAAGGTGCGGGACATCTGGCGGTGTCTGCAAATGAACTGTCTTCATCCAGACTAACCAAAGATCAGCAAAATGCTCATATGGGTTGTTTTGCTATGTATTTACAAAAGAACTAAAAGAAAACATTTTTTTTGTCATCTAGGTATGAACACACAAACATGTTTGGATGAGCTTTGCTGATGTTTGATAGTCAACAACACAACGTTATTGACAACACCTGTATTGTGTGATTGGCTGCATTTATGAACTGAATAAGATCACAGAGACAGAACAAAGCTTCGTCTTGCTGAGAGACCGAGAAGAGGAACGCACCATGTTTGTACCAGATGCTCGTGGAAGTAAAAAGGAGCTTTAGCTGTTTGGTGCTTCTAGAAAACAATGTGAAAATGCAGTGTGGGAAAAAAGGGCTCTGACACATTAAGGGCATCTTCAAATGTATCTCCATTAATATGGACAGGTCCTGCTGAGTGAAGGCATGCGATGGAGTCAGCTCAGGTCACATCAGCACAGTGGCGGTTCTAGTCCGTTACAAATGGAGGGGCCAGGCTGGGGCCACATGCCAATTTAGGCGTACCGCAAATATAAAGCACAAGTGTTACATACCACAAACCCTTCATAGGTTAGGGTAGGTTGGTACACAGTACCAATCCTGTACGAACATTGTTTTCCTGTGAGACATGCAACGCATCTAATGATAACAATGCGTGAAATGTTTAACTCAATCTGCAGATAAACTGTTATTGCTAAACCCACAGACGGAGCTAGCATGTTGTATGAATCATATGTGTTAACATGGACATGCATATTGTGGTCAAAAGGCTTTTTGATCATATTGGGGATATGATGTTGAAAGAAATCAGGTTATTCATATCAGCTGTCTGCTCTGAGCACATCCATCTCTCTCTCTCCCTCCCTCTCTCTCTCGCTCTGTCTCTCTCTCTCTGTGTCTCTCCCTCTCGCTCTCTCTCTCTCTCTCTCTCTCTGTCTTTCTGTCTGTGTCTCTCTCTCTCTCTCCCCCTCCCTCACTCTCTCTCTGTCTCTCTCTCTGTCTCTCTCTCTCTCTCTCTCTCTGTCTCTCTCTCTCTCTGTCTTTCTGTCTGTCTGTCTCTCTCTCTCTCTCTCTCTCTCTCTTTCTCTCTCTCTCCCCCTCCCTCACTCTCTCTCTCTCTCTTTATCTCTCTCTCTCTCTGTCTTTCTGTCTCTCTCTCTCTCTCTCTCTGTCTTTTAAACATCAGATATAAATATGTAAAGATATTAGTTGTTAGTTGTAAAGATACAACTGTTGTTTGTGTGTGTGTGTGTGTGTGTGTGTGTGTCACAGGTGGGTTAGGGTTACAGTTAGAAGAATTACGCTATTACACAAATCTCTCTCTCTCTCTCTCTCTCTCTCTCTCTCTCTCTCTCTCTCTCTCTCTTCTCTTACAAAAACTTTTAGTAGAATATTTTCATGATTTGGTCATTATGATATAATAAAAAGAACACATTAAATATTATAAGAACAGCTGATTTCTGGCGCAGTAAACCGCTTCAGTGGGCGGGCGGTTTTTGTGCATATTATGAAGTAGAATCCTGTCGGCGCCACTGGATACACACATTACAATAAACACAAGAAGAATCATGCAGTGTTAATCTACGTTTTATTTATCACTGCACGTGAATAATATATCGTCTTTGGGGATAAAGGTGGGTTGAAAAACGTATGAAAATATTTGTCAGAGGGGGGGTTGACACTAATTATTAAGGGGGCCCCGGCCAGCCTCGAACCGCTGCTGCATCAGCAGGACTCTTCCTGTAAAAGGAACAAGATAAAAACCAGAGCCAGTTGGACAATTTGGGAAGACCCAGTGGACTCAAGAGAAAGGTTATATCAGGAGCAGAGCAGGAATCTCCGTGTCCCCTTTAGTTTGGCATTGATGCCCCCGCCTGCACTTCCCCAGCTGATTTCGCCGTTTTCTCTTCTGCCTCAGTCCTGTCAATACAGCTTTTAGACACAGGTGTCTTTTGATGAGATTCTACGCACGTAACCAGTGGTAGGGTTGGCTTTCAATCAAGCCTTGTATGAACCGCTGGAAAACCAAGCTATTTAACATTGTTAGCTTCTGACAATGAGGGATATTCGGATGTATACGTGCAGGAGGAAGGATTACTCAAGAGTATAATGTTTTATCTTCCTTTACTGTGGAATAGCAATATTTTTTAGTCTGCAGAGCGCTCTAACCCCGGGGACAAAGGGGACAAACTTTTCGAGTCCACAGCGGAGCCAGCAAGCGATCACGACAACAGCAACATGTACAAAAAAGAATAGAAAAATACTGCCATAAACGTAGTTTTGGTAGCAAGGTAACAAAGTATCCTTTATACTGTAATTATTTCAACATGACTGACATACTAACATAGGGCAGAGAACAATAATAGTACCAGTACTACAATATCGATAGTCTGACACAAATCTAGCAGCATTGTCCAATCAGTAGACTGAGGGCCCTATCTTGCACCCAGCACAGCGCAGCGCAAAGCCCGACGCAAGTGTCTGTGCTAGTTTAAGACTGACGCACTTGTCAGTTAAACCGCCAGCGCCCACGTCGTTTAAATAGCAAATGCACCTGCACCCATCTATTCGCCCATGGGTGTGCTGGTCTTACAGGGAGGTGTGTTCAGGTGCATTCTGGGATATTGCTATCTTGAGGCAGTGGGAAGTGATCGTACCTTTGACCAACAAAAACCTGGTCTAAAGTCAATAACTCAGCATTTCATTGTTATTTTAACAGAGCATTAGTAAAATGCTCCTAGGCTCGTGCACAGCGCGCACACACTATGCTTGTTACACACACAGGGACGCAGAGCAGCACACACACATGCAGAAGATTACAAATAAAAATATTACGGTGCAAATCCTCCATCATAATAGCAATGCTCCAAGGTCCAAACCCGCCTGGCTTTTAAAGGGAATGGGAGATGATCTCTGATTGGTTGATTGTTACGCCCAAAACACACCTCTGATTAATGAAGACACTAAGTACAACCCTTTAGAACCATGCGCCCGGCGCACGGGCCCTTTTTTCCGCCGTCAAACTAGCAAAAATTGATTTGGACACGCCCTAAACGCACCTGCGCCATGCGCTTCACGCCATGCGCTTAGATCGTTAAAATAGGGCCCTACATCTACATCTACCTTCCTCCACATTGCTACTTTGGTCTCCGATGTGAAGCAGTTGCTAGAATGTCAACTCCGTTCAATTTCTGTAAAAAAAAAAACTGAAACTTTTGATTTCATTTAGATTTGTTTCTTACCCTGGCAATATATTTTCACTTTAGTTTTAGAGTTTCTTGAAGGTTTTAGTATTTTCAATTTACAAACAATATTTTTCACTGCTTCTTTTAGTTTTAGTTTACTTTAACAACTCTATGATGCCTACTGTGCATTAATCTGCATTAGTGTGAACGTGACCTTATTTGCAAACTGTTGCAGCTTTTTCTCTTTTACACCCTCAAACATAACTCTCTCTCTCTCTTTTTCAGCCTCTTTTCTCTCATCACACAGGTCCTCTGGAGCCCCATTAATAAGCATGTGTTATTAATTATATCCCTCGAGCCACCAGTGACATAGAGGTGCCCTGGCACAGAATCACTGGCAGCCAGTGCCTCTCCAAACCCTTGTGCCCAAAATAGTTTAATGAGGAGCTTTTTAATGCCTTTATTATGGCAGAAACTGGCACCATGTACCGAAGCCTAATGCCACGCCGCCCCCACCTCAGCTCACTAACTAACCGCCAGAGGTAATACTGTGTGAGTGCCTTCCCCTCAGGATTGGGGAACATTTAAAGCCTGTCTTGCCATTTTTTTTTTTAATACCCTAACCCGTAACCACACACCGCTGCACGCACCTACCTCTGCATACATCTTGCTTGCACGCACAAAAATGCATCCATGAACAAACACACACTTTGTGCAATCAGGCATCCTCGGAGGCAGCGGTTTACTACCCGGGACTATTTTATTAATGTAATTACACATTTACAACCATTCTTCGCAGAGGAAAACAGGGAGAAAAGTGCTGCCTGTGTGTTTTTTTGTTTTGTTGCGGAGGCAGACAATCTTGTTTTATTTTATGGCCGAGAGAGAAAGATGTATTTTTATTTTACGAGTGGCCTCAAGGTTTTCCTTAATGTGTTAGAAACACAAAAGGGCGTGTCCTTTAAAGGTTTTTTTTTTTTTTTTTTTTTTTTTTAAATGCTCTTTTTGTTTGTTTGGTTTCTTCTCTTTAAATGTCCACGAGCACGCCGAGGGAAACAATCACTCACCGTAAAGAAACTAAAAAAGGGAGGCATTTTCTTTCCATTTCATTTCCTAAACTCGAGCTGTGGGTCAAAACCAAACAATGCCAGGCCTTCATACTGAATCATGACGATGTGCTTTTCATTCCACTGTGTCATTATTTCTCAAACTGCGGATCAAAATAGGCTATTAGTTCGCGTCCGATGGCTTCCCACATGACAAGAGTATAAATGAGCTGTCGTTAGTTTGGGTCACAGTTGGCTGAGAGATGAAATTTGCAAGTTTCATCCTTGAAGGGGGAAAAAGTTCTGTCACAACATTGTTGCTCCACCAGGATGTGAGCTGCATGACGAACCGTGAAATACTAGAAGCTGTGTGCCAATGCAACCATGGCTGCTTCAGGACATTTGCTTTACTTAATTGGTTCTTAACGCTAAAATCCCACAAAAAGAACTTTTTAATAGACTCCAATCCAGAGCCAAGAATACTGTAAATTCACAAGATGCAAGATTATAATGTGTGAAAGTCAGATCCTCAATGATGAATTGAAAACACATTGGTGTAAAGACTTGATATAGTTCCCGCAGCACGTTGTGTAAATGGAGTCGCGGCCGTGCTCTTGTCAAGTCATTTGACAAAAAACAAACCTAATTTTCACGACTCAAAATGTTCAGTAACACTTCTGTACTCCCTCAGAGCTTGGAACGTGTTCCCCGTTTCCCCCTAAATTGTAATTCCAAACCACTCAAGTCACATTAACGCATAATGATTTCACAACAGGGTTTGACAGTTGCAAGTTGAAATTGTTGAAAAAGTTCAGTCTTACTGGTGTAACATTGTTAGTGAACTTGTGGTGTACACACTGCTTGTCCTGAAGGCTCGCTCGCTCCCTTGTGTTGTAATCTCTACCAAAGGACACAGTACCAAATCTCAGTACTCCACCGGGTCGTGACCTGGAGCTGAGAAGTTCATGGGCGTATCACGCCAATCATCTCATCACCTTCCTCTATAGGGGCCGGTCAGAAACGCCGCCATTTGCATGCACGGATCTGTCGTTAGCATGCGTCTGCCGTCAGCTCTCAGGGAGGTTGGTCTGCGGTGGAAAACATCAGTCAGCCGCCAGTGTCTGACAGAGCTCATTACTCACGTTACCGGCTGACGATGGCAAGGAGCCTCGGCTTCGCGTCAAGACATCTAGCATCGCCTGTTATTTGGGCCCTTCGAGTGCCGGGGCAGAACACACACAGACAGGGCTAAACACAGCCAGCGTAGCCACCAGGAATGTGTTTTTGCCTTACTTGTGTTGACGTGTAAGAGCAGCGAGGGAGAAGCATCTGTCTTCGTTTTCCTTGAAACTCTATATATGCAGAACAAGCCTTAATGTTGTCATTACACGTACTGTCTTATTGCTGAAAATCCAACCCATGGTCATGGAATTGGTAATAGATATGACTGACAATCACCCTGTGTGTGTGTGTGTGTGTGTGTGTGTGTGTGTGTGTGTGTGTGTGTGTGTGTGTGTGTGTGTGTGTGTGTGTGTCAACTACAGAGGTGTGTACAAATTTTCTCTGGGCCAAGGGCCAATTTGGAGAAAGGGCAACTCTAATGTACCAACACATTCTGACTCCAAGAACGCGAGCAAGTGATGCTTGGTCCCTTTGGTTTTTGGCGACGCAAAAAGTCTCCGTTAGCGTCTAGACCCTTGGCACAATTTTTCAACGCGCTTGGTTGGGATTCTTGGCGTCACTATTTGACGCTCTGGGTCAGGACATACGTTTAAACTGACACGCAGCACCAGAACGGGACAGTTAGGTTTAGGAATGGTGGGTGGGGTTACAAAATGTACGTTTCAGTGACACGCGGGACAAGAACGGGACACAAACACCGGTCCCCTGGGTGAAAGTCTTGTGTTGTTTGGGCGCCTGGGTAACTCACCTTGTAGAGTGCGCTCCCATATCTAGAGGTTCACCCCTTGCCGCAGCAGTCAGGGTTTAACTCCGACCTGCGGCCCTTTGCTGCATGTCATTCCCCCTCTCTCTCGCTTTCCCCCTCTCTCTCGCTTTCCCCCTCTCTCTCGCTTTCACCTTCTCTCTCCCCTTTAATGTCTTCAGCTGTCCTATGAAAATAAAGGCCTGAAATGGCCCCCCAAAAAAATCTTGTCTTGTGTTGTTTGACCCATATCGGAGCCACTGAACAAGTGTCAGTATGCTGACGAGTTGAATTCCAACGTGTACTATTTATTTACAGTGTGCCAAATCCACTTGTAAAATGAGAAGTTTAAAAAAATATGTATATATATATATATATATATACTGTATATAAGTCTGCTATTGACTTTTTAACCTTGGAATGAACATCTTATTTTACTATTCTGAAGTTTTTATTGCTTGTGTACCATTTGTCTTGGAACCCTATTTATTTATTTATTCATGTATTTATTTCATCGTTGTCCTTAACTTGAACCAAACTGTATCATTGCCCAGCCCTCGTTTGCTCCTGTCTGCTGTTTATGTGTTTACGTGTACATGTTTTTTTCTTTTTTTTTATTGAAAACTGAATTTCCCTTTGGCATGAATTAAAGTTGTTTGAACTTGAACTCGAAACTTGAAAACTTGAAACTATCAAAAGAAAATTTGAGCAAAAAAACCACAATCTACTCATACCAAATGAAACAAAGCACGTGTTTGTGGCAGAGCGGCTTCTTGTCTGTACTCTGTACGACTCAGTTCTTTCCAAAGCACATGTTTTTAGCATCACAGCTTCTTTCCTCTTTCTGAGCAGCAAAATGCCTCTGCCTTGTTAAGGCTCTCAGTCTACCCTGGACCGCAGAACTGTCTCCCAGAGGTGAGCCTACAAAACATTTCTAACATTACAAAATTCCCTACAGAGCTAGTCTCACTTTGTGCTCCTCTACACAATTAAAGGACACTTTAAAGGACACTTGAGGTATGAACTCCCCCAACTACTCACTACAATCACCTGGGTCAACTAAAGGTGCAAAGGTCAATCAAAGGAGCACTTGGGATGATTAGAGGGCCACTAGGGTCGAATAGAGGGGCTTTCGGGCAGACCAAAGGAGCACTTAGGCCAAATACAGTTGCACCTAGTCACGTGGTTTGTCGAGGAGAGAATAAAAGGGGCACTAAAACCGACTAAAGGGGCACTTGGTGACTTGGCCCAACCGATGGGGCCCTTGAGCCAACCAGAAGGCTACTAGAGGAAAACAGAGGGTCACCAATTGCACTTGGGCCATTATCAAGAGGGGCACTTGGGATGATTAGAGGGCCACTAGGATAGAAAAAAGGGGCTTTCGGGCAGACCAAAGGGGCACTTAGGCAAGGCAAGACAGCTTTATTTGTATAGCACATTTCAGCAACAGGGCAATTCAAAGTGCTTTACATGAAACATTAAAGAGCAGTTAGAAAACGATTAAAAAAACAAATTAAAACATTAAAGCGCAGGTAAAAATGATTAAAAAAACAACTAAAAAAAAACATTTCTCCGACCACAGGTCCTTTTGGCTCTGGATACTTGGTGTTTTCGTTACCCATTACAAGATTGCAGTAGTTCTACTTTTCACTACGATGTAGCCGTCGCTACAAAGCTTAGTTTAATCTCGGTAAACCTTGCTAAATCCAGGACAGTTCAGTCTGTCTCTTGATAAGTTCACAGAAATATCTGACAAGTTCACAGACGTTGTCTTAGGCCAAAATCAGGGGGCAACTAGTCATATGATTTATCCAAGGAGGCACAAGGACTGAACAGCAGGGTATTTGGGAAGACCTAAAGGATACTGGAGACACTCAGAAGGGGGCCAACCAAAAGGACACAGAGAAGTTTAGTCCCACCTCCGCACTCCGTTGAAAACAACTCTTCGCTCTCCATTGACTTGTATTGCGTGATGATGCCTCCTCTTTGTCAATTCTGTCTGCTAGCAAACAACAAAAAGATGCCTCAAAGCTGCTGTGTGATGGGAGCACTACCAACAATGCAAAGAACCCATAATTTAACTTTTTATTAGCTGCCGAACTGAAAAACTGAGCTTTTAGGAAGACAAAAGTGGATACAGACATGAGAAATCAGCAGGAAGAATGGAAAGACACTAAGCTAACGTTATGCCCAACAATAAGTGTGCAGCAATTTTGTTACCAATTAAAATATCAAAATTTCAGCTTGTGTTATAGTGGGATGTGGATAAAACAGAAAGCTGTGCAGCATTACGTTTGCAAGTGCCTTAGTTTGCTAACACATCGCTAACGTTAGCTTACTAATAGCTAACTTGTCCTCTCTGGTAGACAAAGGGTGCTACCAAATAATCCTGTGACATGCTCTGATGTTTTAGCTAGCTGCAGGCACTGTTAGCGTTTCAGCACTTAGTTTCATATTGTTGCGCCGATTGTTTTCCCGCTCCTGTGAGCGTTTTCAGAGTACATGACGCGTTGCGCTCTGTCTCTTGGGCCAATCAGAGGGCTGCTAGGTCTAGCGGGGCACTTCTTGGCCACTGAAATGCTAGCCTGGCTCCGCCCTCCTACATACTTCCGCTCAATTCTCATTTCCCTTCAGTACTCTGTCTGGGTTTGCGGTATATTCTTGGTTTTTCTCCGGTCAAACATTTACCGGTCCAATCAGTGCACAAAGGGAGTGGCTGAGAACGATGACGTTGAGGTCGTGCACTAGTTTGAGTTGTAGTTCCGTAATGGCGGCGTAGGAAGATGCGAGCGAAG
>CM042322.1:32728610-32813610 GCA_023566125.1 Zingel zingel | reverse complement strand
TGTCAGTTTTCAGAAAAGTGTTCGTTTACACATACCCGTGTATATATGCCGTCAGTGCCATCAAGAGCATGCCAAACCTGTAGATGGCAGTGTAACGAGAAGCTCAAGCCCACGTTAGCCAATCAGAATCCCGAAAATAGCAACAACAGCGACCAATCACTTCCTCTTTCTCTCTCTCAGCTGCCTAAACCTCCGTTTGTCTTAGTTTACATGCAAACGTGCAAACAAAGTTTTCCAAAAAATCTCCACTCTGGCCGGAGGTGAATTCTCTGTTTGTGTGTAAACAAAGGGCACAAAGGAACGGAAATGTCTCTGTTTTTCAAAATAACCATGTACGTGTAAACAGGGCCTAAGTTTAACCGAGAAAAAGGTGACTGTGAGCTGGGTACAGAGCACCGTGAGGTGACGGTCCTTTTAGCTCCTGTTGCAGTTAAGTTAAACCAACAAAAGGTGAGCGCCATGCGGCGACGACAGTTAAGTTTAGGCACCAAAACAACTAGTTAAAGTTAAAAGTGGTTTACCTTAGGTACTTCTCCCGGGAAATGAACAGCCGTTTCCTGGGTGAAAGTCTTCACTGTTTTCTCCTTAAAGGACAATTCTGGCGCAAAATGAACATAGGGGTTAATAGCATATGTGTACCGAGTCGACCGTTCTCTGGGACATGTTTTCGTGCTAATCGAATTTGTCTCTAGCTTGAAACAAGCTAGCGCGAACCGGTGATTAGCTCATAACACTAGCCTTCGCATGGCATTAGTGGTTTGACTGGTCGTGACTGTTTTCCCAAGATGGCGCCTGCCTGTACCCATGAACGGTACAGTCTTTATAAACTATCTTTTTAATAAACTGTCTGTACACTTACAAAGTTCTCAATGCTTCGGTTAACATGTAGGGACCCTCATTATGCTACCGTGGAAGTGTGGTGCTATTTTGAGCCTTGTTAGTGGTATAAAAATAGAGATTTACCCTCTGCCCCGAAAGCTAGCGTTAGAAGCTAATCATGCGTTTGCGGTAGCTTGTTTCAAGCTACAGACACATTCGATTAGCATGAAAACATATCCCAGAGAACGGTCAACTCAGTACATAACAACGTTATTAACCCCTAGGTTCATTTTGCGCCGGAATTGTCCTTTAACTTCTTACAGGACATGAACACCACTCCCCGGCTTGAAGCCTTGTGTTTAAGAACCATAGGCGTAATTTACAGGGGGAATGGGGGGGTTACAACTCCCCCAATAATCAAAAGTGGCCAGTGCAACTCCCCCCACCCCCCCCCCCCCTCCCCCAATATCTAATAATAATTTCCTTTACATAAGTAAAGACATTTGCATCCTAAACTGATGCAGAAAGGCACAAACTGTTGCAGAAAAAAATCACCACAATGCAGGAAACAAAGTGTTTGATATGCTCAAAAGTTCAATTTTGCTCAAAAGTGGAGATCTCAAACCCCTCAATGTTGAACCCAAAATTACGCCCTTGTTTAGGACCCGTCCTCCTCCCTACGAGGATCTTCACGCTCTTATACAGTCAATGGGGTGTACACAGCAATCAATAAAGACAGTACACAGCGTACAGTAAACAAATTACAGTGCATAACTTTCCGTAACATGTCCATGTGGTTCATGAGAACAGCCTGTTTGAACTATTCATATCAGTGGTTCATATAATTGCGTTAAATTGGACTTTTGATGATGAGGCGATGCTCTGTGGACGTTGCAAAGCTGTCGCCGTGTCGCTGCAATTAATTGCAATTGTAAAATGTTATCACAACCAATAATAAGAATAATGGCTACAACCACAAAAAAGACCCAGCTGTTTTTTCTTTAAGTCTCTGGGTGGATGTGATGGAGCTCTTTAGGGGCCCAGGCCAATTACATCATTATCTTAACCAAGCTGGCTGAGGAGAGGCCAACATTCATCACATACGCCGTGTTCCTCCCTTCATCCACCTCTTCCTTTTTTTCTTCTTCTTTTCCTTAAAAACATAACACAACATTCCCAAACAAAACAATAATGATGTAAAAAAAAAAAAGAGTGGAGAGAGTAGTATAGAGTAGAATGCAATAAGAAGTGTGAGATATATGCACATACATGCTCAGTTATACACAAATACATCAAATTAATACAAATTAATACATAATAAATTAAATTAAGCAAAACAAGTTTAGAATTTAACCAAATGTTTGCATTTGAAGTGGAACAGATTAATTTACATGGAAACATACTGTATGACCTTTACCATGAATTTCATAAGCTATTTCTTTTTACAACAACCCGTTGCATCTTATTGGACAATATATTGTTTGACACATGTCCATCTTTGCATGGTCTCCATTTTCAGTTGCAAGTTTGCCATCATTGGTTCCATTATATAAACTCTAAACCCTTCACAACAGGAAACAGCAACAAACTTTGAGGGGAGCGTGCCTATGGTCCCACAGCCCTATGTTCCCACATTTCTAAGATTTTTTCCCAAAATTAGGCTCTATGTTCCCACATTTCCTTTTTCATAAATTTGTATCAGATTTTATCCTTTATCCTTATCCTTCCTTCCTGAGACTATTTAGCAGAGCCACCGTCGCTGCGTCCGGAGTTTAGCGCCGCCCAAGACGATTGGGATTGGTTTAAAGAAATGCAAAACAACCCAGAGGAGTTTTTTTTTTTTTTTCTCCCATCCCAGAATTCATCAGTAATGTAGCCAGACCTTACGCCACAGCGCTGAGGAGATCAGAGCTGATAATCAGCAGAAGTATTCTCAATATTTTTTTTCTGATCTGTGTTGTACTTCTCTAATAAGGTACCACAAAAGCTGGCTCTTTCTTTTCTTTTTTCTTTTTTTTTTCCAGAAATCTTTATTTGCAGTCTTTCCTTTTTGACTCACAGCGGAGATGTTTTGATGACACACCTCCGTGCGATGCCAGGTAAGCATCTGACACAGCAACGAGTGGGCCGCAGAGTTCCTGTGTTTCTGGCCGACAGACAGCAGAGATGACTCTCCCTTGTTGTTGCGCAGCAGAATGATGAGTCATTAAGTGTTTTTAGGCCTTTTAAGATGTCTGCCCCCTCCTGCCGCCTGCCCCATTCAGCACGGCTGTTCATTGCGAGTCAGGGGGAGGAGGGGGGTTTAATATTTTCCGTGCACTGTGTCCAGGACATTTACAGTTGGCGTCAGGGTACGCTGTTGGTCTGAGGAGAGGCACTTTGAAGTGTTTGCGGTTTCGCCACATCTGCATGCAAGATGTGCGTACGGGGCTGGGGGCTGGCGAGGGGGGGGGGGGGGGCTGGAGGCGGTACAGAGGAGAAGGTGGAGAGTTTGTGTCGGTGCTCCTAATGTCATGTGACAATGAACAACATCCCTTAACTCTTTCCAAGGATCGCTCGGTGGAATCAAAGCAGCCCCCGCGGTGGCGCGCTCATTAAATTCTCATTTCTCATTTAGGCTGCAAGTGTGTGCAGCGTTTTTTTCTACCGAGAACCAAATGCAGCAGGCGTCATGTGTTTGTGTACACACACATACAGTACAGATGGAATCATGTCCACAGGAAGAGGAGGATCAGGAGCTGAGAGAGGGACTTTCCCAACATGTGTCTATGTTCTATGTGGTCAGGGAGGTGTCTCTGCCATAATGTTGATCAATGTCTAAGCCTCGAAACAAGAGCGCTGGCTGAGTTCATTAAATGCTTGTTTGTAATTTGCAAAAAACATTATTTTCAGTTTGTTTTACACGTTTCTAAACTTAGCCAAAAGAAATCTATAAAAAGTGACTCCACGCATCAGAGTCGTGGTTTTTAAAAGTCCGACCACAGGGCAGGGGTGAAGCCAGGGTGGTGCCCCATTAAACCGTACCGCAGCACCCATTAAAACCTCTCGTCAGACGTCGGTTGTCTCAGTCTGCTCCTCTTCTTCTGAGCCCAAACTTTCTGCGAGCCGCCCAAAAAGCAAAGTGGAACATCTATACAGAATTAAGCCCCCCTGCCGCAGGGACATCGATTTAATCATCAGTTTATGGAGCTGGATTTCGCTGAGCCCGTAGCCACCGCGCCCACAAGTATTTTCACATTTCATTAGCTCGCACACTTTGCCAGGGGTGGCGGCTGAGGCGGAGGGAGGTTGGCGGTGAGCTGGTGTTGATCCCAGAGTTGGGAATGTTGACTTCTTTATTTTCCACACTTTTTAATCCGGCCAT
Organism: Zingel zingel; assembly: GCA_023566125.1. NCBI lineage: Eukaryota > Metazoa > Chordata > Actinopteri > Perciformes > Percidae > Zingel > Zingel zingel. The sequence goes on along the minus strand of CM042322.1, from coordinate 32,809,427 downwards.
ATTGCTCTCCCTCCCAATGCTCCCAGACGCCGGCGCTGCCATTTGCAACCATTATTAAAGTCATATTTCACAGCTAGTTCTTAAAATCGCTCAACTTGCTTCAAATTAGGAGGATTGCTCACCGCCTCCCCCTCTCTTCTCCTCCTCCTCCTCTGTTCCCCTCTTGGCTGCCGCAGCATCACAGGGAATGATGGGTTAGCGCTGGATTTCACACAGTTTCTGCGATCTCAGGTCAGGATCTCTCGGCTCACATCAGGTTCACGTTTGAGTCTTGGCTCCTGTTCACATGGCTGCAGATTTCCTCACACCATAAATACTGTGAAGACGGAGACCATGAGTGTGACAGAGTTCCTGCCTGCACAGATGCAGGCTCACCGTTGAGGCGTTCATCCACCTGCTGCACGCTTGAGAATGATCTACATCAGGAGTTGTCAAAAGTTACACTCAAAGGTCCGCATCTTAATTTTGTTTTTTTAAGCTCAGGGGTCCGGAACGATTGGCGATAACAAGAACTGTTAATCAATGTACTTATAACTTTTAAGCAAAATACATTCAAGTTGAGTTCTCTGTCTTCCTGGTCAACCTTTGTACCAATACCACATACCTGGAATTCAGTACCGGTACCTTTTTTCGGTAGCCTACTTTCTCTCTAATATTCTTTTTTATTTCAGTTGTAAAAAGAAGTCCAAACCTATTTATGTTTTTAGGGGGAGCGAGATCAACTACGGTCCGTTATACACCACTACTGTACATTCATCTTCACTAACAATTTATTGATCAGTGTAACATGTATTTAAAAGTAGAAAACGTTACACTCCATAGGGTTTAGTATTCATAACACAAGGTTTATCATACCATTGTGACAATTTTCGTTCCTGCCCTCACCTATGGTCATGAAGGTTGGGTCATGACCGAAAGAACGAGATCCAGGCTACAAGTGGCCAAAATGGAGGGGGGCTGGCGTCTCCCTTAGAGATAGGGTGAGAAGCTCAGTCATCCGTGAGGAGCTCGGAGCAGAGCCGCTGCTCCTTCGCGTCGAAAGGAGCCAGTTGAGGTGGTTTGGTCATCTGGTGAGGATGCCCCCTGGGTGCCTCCCTAGGGAGGTGTTCCAGGCACGTCTAGCTGGGAGGAGGCCTCGGGACTAGTTGGAGGGACTATGGGCCCTATTTTAACGATCTAAGCGCACGGCATGAAGCGCCTGGCGCAGGTGCATTTAGGGCATGTACGAATCCACTTCCAGCAAACATACCATTTTGCGATTTTTAAACATACCATTTTGCGATTTTTAAACGGACCGATTTTTAAACGGTCCGATTTTTAAACGGACCGATTTCAAACGTTTAAACCAAAATGTGGTGGTGCAGATGTAGACTTCATGTCCATGTTGTGTTGAGAGCTTGTTGTTCTGTCCCCAAATGGCTAAAAAAACAAATCAATTGATGCAGCTTTAAGGGAACAATGTTCGCCATTGTTCACTGCGTGCAGCTGCAGAAACAATGTGCTATCATAGTGTCAGTCGTGAGAATAACAAATCAATCGACTTTCCTCTGAAAAATCATGGACGTATAAGTTGAAAATACAGAAAATACTTTGGAGAAAGAACAACAATGTTGTAAAATAAGAGCAGGGATTTATTACCTTGAAGCGAGGTGGAACTGTTACTGAAAGGTGTGTAAGCTACCTAACAAATAAGACTGTTGGCATCGTTGTTTCCAAAGGTCTCTGTTTGTGCCCATCCAGACTACAAAGCAACCCAGGAGTTTTTAAACCAAAACTGGGGCGGCAGAGTTTCCAAATGTCTCCGTTTTAGGGGCTCGGAAACGCCGGAGTAGTGTAGACACGAGACGCAAAGGTTGCAAATGATAATTGTTTTTAAAACCAAAAAGTAGAAGTGCAGATGTAGACTTTATGTCCATGTCGTGTTGACAGCTTGTGGCGAAAACAAATCAATGGATGCAGCTTTAAGGTAACAAGGTTCATCATTGTTAAAGCGTAACTCTCGCCAAAATGCAACCTAGGGTCTTTCTGTGAATGGACCCGAGTCAAACTTTCGTTTAACAGCATAATTAGGACGGAAGCACCACTTTTAAGATTGACTGTATTCTCGTTTTTACTATGATCACATCAAAATCACTATTTTTAAAACACTATGAAGGCTCGACACAACATGAGACTTTGCTCCAAGTATCACCAGGGGCTCTACACATGAACTCCAGCATTGAGAACATTGTTTGTGTACACAGAGTTTACTAAAAAGAAAGGTGAACAACTCACTGTAGCTGTTGGTTTTTCCGCTCGCCGCCATCTTTCCAGTCAAAAAGTGTTGATCTCTGAATGCAACGTAACGGGGAGGAGAGTAAAGATGGAAAGCTCCTAAAGCTTAGTTCTATGTAAATGCACGGATAATTCGTTGTTTTGTCATTAGTGAAAAACAATATTGACCTTGTAGTTGAAAAAGGAGCCTCATATAAGAATGACATTTCCTCCTATGGAGTCTGTTCATTCGCATTCGGAGATTGACACTTTTTGTCTGGCAAGATGGCTGCGAGCGGAAAAACCAACAGCTACAGTGAGTTGTTGAAAACCTTTCCTTTTAGTAAACTTTGTGTACACAAACATTGTTCTCAATGCTGGAGTTCATGTGTAGAGCCCCTGGTAATACTTGGAGCAAAGTTGCATGTTGTGTCATGTTCTTAGTGTTTTAAAAATAGTGATTTTGATGCATACTATTGATCATAGTAGTGCCCCTAGCACTCCCATTCAAAAGGCCATTTGACCGAAAATTAGAATACGGTCGATCTTAAAAGTGGCGCTTTCGTCCTAATTATGCTTTTAAACGAAAGTTTGACTCGGGTCCGTTCACAAAAAGACCCTATGTTGCATTTTGGCGAGAGTTACGCTTTAATTGTGTGCAGCTGCAGAAACAATGTGCTATCATAGTGTCAGCCAACAAATCAATCAACTTTCCTCGGCGTCGTTCTACGTTTTGTTTGTACATTTCTTTTTATGGCTTACTGTTTTCCTTTCTTTCTAAACCCAGTGGGTTTTTATGATTCTTCCACGCATTCCCTTTTGGATTTTCCCTTTTAAAAATGCTCTCATATGTGTAACTAAGCAAACAAACAAACAAGTCTCTATCAAGAAGTAAACAACAATAAATTGTTAGAAGAAAGGTTCCTTCTTTCCACATCAATCCAAATATTTGTGAATCACTTTAGAGCATTACTATACTTGATCATTAACTTCAACAATTAGCGTCACTTATCATCTCACTTTTACCCAAATGACTTTTAACTACCTTCCTTCCCTGGAACAGTCGCCCCATATGACGGGCAAATTACTACTAGGTTTGAATAAAAATGTCGCCCATGTGAGTCCAATAAATTTCCCGCTCACATCTTAACCACCGTGTTTCAATGTTCCCCTTGTATACAAGCCCAGGAACATGCCGAACAATGTCTCCCCCAATCATAAACTCCTTTAGTGTGGTCTTAAAAGTTCACATCCTGTTTTCCTGCAAATGCAAACACCCTGTTTGAGTTTGAGGAATCTTAGAGCGGTTTGAAACCAGGAGAGGAAAGAAGAAACCAAGAAGCTTAAAGCTCTATTGTGTCATTTTTTGAGTTTATTCTTAGCAAAAAAAACCTTTGTTCTTTCACAAATATGTGCTCATTCATGTGTAATTACTTCCACCAACTAATCAAAGTATTCTCGTAAGCGTAGAATCTGCCATTCAGAATCATTCAGAATACATACGAGCGAGTATGTGTTCTGAATTATTAATTTCGGTTTCATTGTTCATACTGCTCAGAGAAATATATTAAAAACACAAACCTCCGTTACTTCGCTCCTACGCTGTAAACATTGCCTTACACTATTAATCTTGTACGATATACAGAATAACGATAGCACTGATACTTTACTAACATTAGCTTGCATATGTTTGGGAACCTGATAGCAGATGTTAGCAATGAAATGGTACCAAAATAACATAAAACTATCATTACACTGGTAGGAACACTCACGGACGAAGTCGTACTTCTTGGAATAATGTGGCCACCGTAGGAGTTAAAACACACTCGGAATGGGAGGGACTAGAAAGTAATATTCAGTTGGTTGTCATATACAATTTCACAGCTAGATGGGAGAAAGTCTTACACAATGTAGCTTTAAAGATGCTGCTGCTCTTTCCTGTGTGGGAAGATAATAAAAACATGTTTTATACTTTCATACTTCTAGGCAACTGTGTGCGGAGGGATCTGATGAGAGTCTGAGTGCCGAGCCGTAGAAATCTGTTGTCGGAGCTGCTCGGACTGTTTTCATCGCAATTAGTATGATCGACCAGGGCGAAACAATCCCAACTTAAAGGTCCAATGTGTGGGAATTTCTCCCATCTAGTGTTGAGATCATATATCGCAATCAACTCTCTCTCACCACGCAGTTCAAAGTACATATTACAGCTACGGTAGCCTTCACGCTTCAAAAAGCCGGTCTCTTGCTCTTTTCAATCTCCTTTTTCTTTTTCTGGGCGAAGAAGAAAAAGACTCCTGTTCCTGACATTTGGATTTTGAATACGTGTGGTCTTCCATATTTCCTTCTTCAAACTTGCTGGGGCCGGGAAGCTACAATACCCATTAGCAGCATTAGCAGCACCTGTGAGTTTATCACGTGACATCGAAAACGCGAAAGGCGGAGCAATATGTCCTGTATGTCCCTTACCGGCTAACGCATTTCAAGATGGAGCATGAATATGGAGCGTCTACCCCAGTTCATGCAAATGTAAAATTTCAAGTCAAAAGGAATACTTGGTGGTGGTAAATAGTCATGAAAAAGGACAAGTTTGTGAACGGGCAACACAGATTTTGATAATGAACAACTAAAAACGTTACACACTGGACCTATAGAGGTCCCATGGCAAAACAATTTCACTTTATGAGGTTTTTTCAGGCTGAGTTCCCCCAGCCTGCCTATGGTGCCCCAGTGGCTAGAAATGGAGATAGGTGTAAACTGAGCTCTGGGTATCCTGCTCTGCCTTTGAGAAAATGAAAGCTCAGATGGGCCAATCTGGAATCTCCCCTTTATGACGTCATAAGGGGAAAGGTTACCTCCCCTTTCTCTGCTTTGCCCACCCAGAGAATTTGGCCCACCTATATAAAAGAGACTTCAGATACAGTATTAGGGGACCACTAAGGTCTATATAAAAGAGACTTCAGATACAGTATTAGGGGACCACTAAGGCCTATATAAAAGAGACTTCAGATACAGTATTAGGAGACCACTAAGGTCTATATAAAAGAGACTTCAGATACAGTATTAGGGGACCACTAAGGTCTATATAAAAGAGACTTCAGATACAGTATTAGGGGACCACTAAGGCCTATATAAAAGAGACTTCAGATACAGTATTAGGAGACCACTAAGGTCTATATAAAAGAGACTTCAGATACAGTATTAGGAGACCACTAAGGTCTATATAAAAGAGACTTCAGATACAGTATTAGGGGACCACTGAGGCCTATATAAAAGAGACTTCAGATACAGTATTAGGTACCACTAAGGCCTATATAAAAGAATCCAAAAAGCCGCATGTCATGGGACCTTTAAGGTCCCCTTGTCAACTCCACAAGAAGCGGACAAACAAAAACCTCTGACATATTATCACCTTATAAAGCGGTGTGTATGACAAACATGTTCACACATCCAGCAGACACTGAGCAACATATTAATAACCGCATGTGTTGATGAATATAATTCCAATATTTTCTTTCTTTTATCTCTGTTTTTAGTCTCTACAAACTCCTGAGGGAAATATCTGTTTCCTTAGCTGCTATACGTATGCTCCGCTATGTTCACCATCGAGTCTCGGACTGTGTCTGTCTGCAGTTTGCTGCTGAAAAGGGAGAGTTGGGAGGTTTTATCCCAGCTTCTTGGTCGAAAACAAGAGTTGGTGAGAGTTTGTTGTGTGTACGACATCTTTCACATTACACACAGTCATTTTGTTCATTACTAATTTAAAAGATTTAAATAGTGCAGCTTTAATAAAGTGTGTGGCACACTTTAACCATACTGCAGCTGTAATGCAATAATATTGTGGGAATAATTGGCAGAAGACGTTCAAAAACGTTGCCAATGTGGAGTTTTACAGAATTGTCCAATTACAAAAGTTGGCGGCTGCATGCTCGCGCTGTATAAGTGGCATTCACACGCACATACACACACACACAGAATGAAATTGAATAATAAACTGTTGGCAAATCAAACTGCGAGTTATTATGAAAGTCGAACCCCCACCAGCAGAAATGAGCTCTGCCTCCCAAAGATCAAGAGACAGGAAATACCTGCCGCTGACGGCCGACTCTCTCAGCTCCCAGCAGATTTACTGGAGCAGCTAATGGCTCCAGCAGCGGGTCTGTTACTCTGCAGCGGGTCTGTTACTCTGCCCTCCTTCTCATGAATACATCACACACACACACACACACACATATATACATACACACACACACACACACACACACACACACATATATATATATATATATATATATATATATATATATACAAACACACACACACACACACACACACATCACACACACACAGGCAGGTATACACACACGCACACACACACAGGAAGAGATACACACAAAACACACACACACACACACACAGGCAGGTATACACACATACACACACACACTCACACACAGACAGAGATACACACAAAAACAGGCATCAAGAAATACACGAGGAGCGGCAGAGGTGGGGGCGTTTTGTCTCAGGTACCAAGGAAACGATGACATTCGATCCAGGAAGTGAAGTTTGAGTAACAGATCCAGGAGTTTGACTGTTTATCAGACGCTAGCTACCCTACAGATGCATTCTGGGATAGGAGAAAAAACACTCTGGGTTGTTTGCATTTCTTTAAACCAATCACAATCATCAACTCCGGACGCAGCGACGGTTCTTTTTGTTAAAAAAGTAGGTTATAGTTTGTGTTATAGCTGTCAGATCAGAAACATGTCTGCAGTTTGTTTGCTCTCAAATCAGTTGAGGAAGGAGATGGATGAATAAAAAGGAAAGGAAATAAGTAAGGAATGATGAAAAGAAAGGACAAAATCGGGAATTATAAATATAACGAATAACGAAGCAAGAGAAGAAACCTATAACCGGCAATTTCCACTGGATGCGTAACGGCTGCGTAACAGCTGCAGAACGGCTCCGGAGTCATTAGGTTTCCATTAAAGTCAATGTGTGTATTTCCACTGACTGCAGAACGTCTGCGTCCCTACTCCATCCCAGCTCCGGCGGTCCGCAGCCCTCCGGAGCAGATACGCAGAGCTTCTATTTTTTCCGGACGCCGGAGAGCTCCACAGCAATTCAGCACACGGCAGATAGCGCGGGACAGGAAGTCGAGCACAGAAACAAAATAAAAATCCGGTTAATTTTCAAAGTAAAATACACCGTGCTCACGGCGGATCATATTTCCCTGCACTACACCTTGAAAACACAACACAGAGCTGTTTCCCCTCTACTCCTCTGGATGGAAACTAACTGTTGTTGGTTTTGTGGTTCTATTCTACGTGAATACGCGAGATATTGTGGGTCCACGTGACTACAGCAGTCAGTCATGGCCGCAATCGTGCCGCAACAAATCCGGACCTGGTGGGTATTGACGGACGGCGGAGCACGCAGCCGGTCCGCAGACGCTCCGCATCCAGTGGAAATCTGGAGTAAGGATGATTAAAGTGATGCGTTTTCTGTGTTTTCTCATGAATAAAAACAAGGTACGTCCAGTTGAGTCAATGGACCGAGTTACTTTCCACAGTCAGTCAACACACTCGTACACACACACACTTGACTCCCTGAAGACACACAACACGCTCCAAAAGCTCTGCCTCCGCCTGGCTCTCTGCTCTGACTCACATAGGAAAAAAAGATTTAATCATGGGAGTAAATTGGCTCGGTGGAAAAATGATTCGCCGGGGCATAATGTGCATGTGCGAGCCATTTCGACTCATTACGCCGTGATCTGAAAGGTTATGGAATTGAAACCAGCATGAGGGACGAGGCTTCCAAGGGCACCGAGAGCGTCGGGCACCGAGAGCGGCTCCACATGTTGTCAAACAACACGATACCACGGCAACGCTGATGGGGGGGAGGCAGAGGCGGCGGCATGAATTGTGGGTAAATCTAATTGGGTGGCTGTGCTCTAAAAAAACCTCAGTAAGAGGAATGAAATGAGGTGTTTGTTGTTCCAAATTACGCTGAATTAATGTATACACTTTCACTCACCACACACACACACACACACACACACACACACACACACACACACACACACACACACACACACACACACGGATTTCATCATCTGTGGTGTTTGTTTCCAGCTGTGATGTGCTGTGTGTTTGTTCACAGGAACATATGTAACACATGGCCAAAAGTATGTGGACGGCTCTATCAGCAGGATGACGTTTGTGCCGCTCAATGGTGTTTTAAGCCCCCACCGTCAACTTCAAGGCACCTAACCCTAACCCTAACTCTTGCCTAACCCTAGTGCCTTCCATGCAGCGCTACCTGGAAGACGATGTTGGGGGCTTAAAACACCAGACACCATTTGTGCCCTCCAGAGCCATTACAAATCATTGCTAAACATTACATCTAAAGGTTTTGTTTGGTTGGGTTTAGGAAAAGATCACGTTTTGGGTTGAAATCACTAACTTTGTTAAGTTTCAAATCATCCAAGAGGAAGCTATAACGTTTGACACAGCACAGAAAAAAGGCAAATACAGGGAGGAGAAACGCCAAGCGGACAAGGCTTGTTCCACAGCGAGAGTGAATCTGGGCTTTACCGACAAATCCTTCTCATTCTACCTTCAAGAAGACCTTCATTGGAACCAAGGAGGCCAGGGAAAAGTAACCAAATGTGTGTAAGTGGGAAGTTTACTCTCCCAGTTCATTGAAAATGTCCCCAAAATCTTCAATCTTTTGCTGGAAGGAAGGAAAGATGAACAGAAATACGAAAAGAAGGAGGAACTTAACAAGGAATGTAATGAGGCAAGAAGGAGGGACAACACGAAAGAAGAACAAGATGAGGAGTCAAGGAAGGAAATAACTGTTTATCTTACATATACATACATATATATATATATATATATATATATATATATATATATATATATATATATATATATATATATATATATAAACTACAAATGTCACTCTAATTTCAGATAGATTTATACTAATAAAACATATTTGAATCAAACAGTATTCCAACAAAAGAATTGTTGCGGTATACACAATTGTTGTGGAAGAAATTCATACACACACACACACACACACACACACACACACACCAGATGGGGATAAATTCCTCCTTTTTTGTTGTTGTGAGCAATGCTTTCCGTCAAACGCTGCTCAGCAGGAAGGTCATTTTTTGGAAGAGAAATGATTCCTCCTCTCAGGGTTGCTCAGTTTTTTTTCCCACTAAACCCCGTTTTCAGAAATATGTGGGTATATTAATCAGAAGGTGGGACTTTCTGCCTGGATGTAGTCATTTGTCACCCTTTTGTTTGGCTCACAGATTAAACCCCTTATAGTCAACGGCACCTGATCCAGGCTCCAAACCCACATCGCTGCATGAAATATTAGGCTACATGTTCGGGGGCTGGACCTATAAAAAGTCTGTGTAACTAATCCCTGCCCTCTGAGCTGAGGAGAGCTGAGTGGGGGAAAAAAAACCAACTTAAAACCACCCTCAGACCCTGGACGACATGCTGGGAGAGTTAAAAACCCCGCGTGGGCAGCCAAAAGAAAAAGCAGCCCAAAAATCATCAGGTCTATGTTTTTTTTCAGCGGAGTGATTTACTATGAGAATTGGAGATGAAGACAGAGCACATTCCTCTGGTGTGGATTCTCCCAGGCGTACTTTGTCTCTCTGTGTCGGTGAAAACGTCCCGGCTCCAGAGACCGACTGAGGTTTCTCTCCGCTGCCGATTCCACAAAGACTCAGTGTGTGTTTTCAGGATGAAAGATTCAGGCTGGCTGACGGCTGATGGCTCTGCTCCGGAGAGTGACCCCTCTGCTGCTTCCTGGGGGTGTTTACTGTCTTCACGTGAGGGAGGAAGCTATCTGTGCATCTTTACAATGAGAGTAAAGACTAAAGAGGCTCTGTCAGCAGCCCCTACAGGCTGCAGGGTTCATTACACCCCCACTATAAGAGTGTACACTACTGTACAATTTGTGATGAGGCTTCTGTCAGAGGGTGGCACAATAGGAAAAGCCAGGATTCTTCCTGCATAGAGGAATTTTTGGCGCCCCTCCCAAAGAGGTTTTAGCCAGCCCCATGGTACGGTGGCCGACAGGGGCAAATGCCCTGCAACTTAAGAAAACACACGCAAATAGACAAAACACAAGCAAATTAAGAAAACAACTTCATTAATTTGACAACACGTGCAGCATTCAGCAAACGCGCTAGAAATACCACAACACAACCAAATACATAAACGCGCTGCAAATAAAAAACGATGCAAAAAGAAAAGCACGCAAACCCCGAAAAAAGAAGCGATGCAAAAAGAAAAACAACTTAATTAATTTGACAACACCTGCGCAGCATTCAGCAAACGCGCTGGAAATACCACAACACAACCAAATACATAAACACGCTGCAAATACACACAACACAACCAAATAGATGAATGCGCTGCAAATATGAAACAATGCAAAAAGAAAAGCACACAAACCCAGAAAACAAATGCAACAAAAGCATCCAGATTACACAACGGAAGTTCTCCAGGCCTCTAGAGGGAGCAGCTAAGTGGAACAGCTGGATTTTGGTTGTGTTGTGGTATTTCTAGCGCGTTTGCTGAATGCTGCACATGTGTTGTCAAATTAATGAAGTTGTTTTCTTAATTTGCTTGTGTTTTGTCTATTTGCGTGTGTTTTCTTAAGTTGCAGGGCGTTTGCCCCTGTCGGCCACCGTACCATGAAGCCCAAGGAAAATCACCAGGGCCAAAATGATAAAAATTGAGAGAAAAAATAGCATTTAATATGAGAGGGAGTTTGATTTTTAAGTGGCATGTGACATGTGCCAGTGGCATGTACTTCCAGTACCTCCGTATGCCAATTGCGATTGCGTATGAATTGATGCCGTAGCGAGTAGTATTAAATGGCGAAAATCCACACAGAGAGAATGGTCGGGGTGGAGGATGGGTCAAACACTTTCACCCAGGAGAGTGGGGATTGCGTTATGCGTGTGACTTCAAGTCCTGAGAGTGATATTTCCTTTCCATGTTTGTTCTTTTCCTAATCCCAACCGTTTCTTCTTTTCCTGAACGCAATCGTTAACGTTATCGTGTAACGTAGCCACACGTTATTTTAACGGTGGTATTTATATATTAATATTAATTTTTAAGCAGTTTTGTTTGTTGGGGTTTCATTTAATCAAGCATTTTATCCCATTGAAGAAATAACATATATAGCATATAGATTTCTGTCCAATAACGGAACACGGACCTGGCTTTAATTCCCAGTTGTTGTACAACAAATGAAGACAGCACAGATGGTCCCTGTGATGGCCACACAGCCATCTTAAGCCATCTTAAGCTGCAGACACACCGAACAGACTCGAGTCACTGACCTCGCCAGACTGTCCAACGGCCGATTATCGGCTTGGTGTGTCAGTGCCTTTACGGCGCTTTCACACTTATAGTTCGGCAGACTTGCTGAGATTTGTGTATGGCAGTGGCACAGTGGATATGACACACTACGGTGTGAGAGACCTGGGTTCAATTCCCACTACGATACATCAGCCAATGTGTCCCTGAGCAAGACACTTAATCCCTAGTTGCTCCAGCGGCGTACGACCTCTGACATATATAGCAACTGTATGTCACTTTGGATAAAATGTGTCAGCTAAATGACATGTAATGTAATGATTCGGGGGTTAAGTTGCAACATTGTTGCATTTCTTATTTGGTCCAACCTGTTTTCACTCCCAAGTCCTAAAATATGGGTGCTTGGTCAGTGGCTCTCAGCGTCAGATACAACGCAAAATTCCCCTTCAGCGTCTGTGTGGAACGCACCAAGCAGAGCAGCAGCTCGGCCGCAGCGCTGTAAGATGATGTATTATTAAGAGCGACAATGGTAGAGAGTAGCATGAAAGACCGAAATGCCGCGTAGGGAGGTAGGTTGGGGTGGTGGATGGGTCAAACAACACAGGACTTTCACCCAGGAGACCGAGAATTGTGTCCTGTTCTTGTGTGTAAAATGTACATTTTATAACCTAAACTTAAATCTAACTGTCCCGTTCTTGTGCCACATGTCAGTTAAAGCAAAAGTTCCGAACAAGCGGGTTTAAATATGACGCTAAAGGAGACTGTTAGCATCTAATGCGCTCATCTGTTGACATTTCCAAATGCCTTCCTACAAACGTACATGTGTCATTAGTATGAGAAAAGAAATGAGATTTTAACTGTCGGGCTCAGGCCAGGCTCGGTTACCACTCTGTCGGACATGGGCCGGGCTCGGACAGAAAAATGCAGCCCGATCCGCACTCTAGTCTAAAACCAGCCTCTGGAGACTCGACCAGCTGAGCCGCAGCAACGCCATCAGCTGGTTTGAGTCGAGTTGAGACGGGCTGGTTTCGTCTCGTCTCGTTATCTTTGGTCTGAACTGGACTTAAAATGTTAAAATAAAAGTTCTAATTTCAAATTTTGACCCAAAAAAACATTGCATGGTCGACAGGATGACAACACAAGGGTTAACTACTAATAATCGGTATCGGCCTTGAAAAACCAGTATCGGGTCAATCCCTAATTTTCTTACGGTTAGAGCTGTGGCTTTGAGTTGAACTGTTCCCAGCCTTGTTTTGCATGTTGAGGCGATCCCAGTTCGCTCCGTCCCTCTGTGGTCTCTGTCTTCCTGCTGTCTCCGTGAGCTGTCTGACAGATACTCCGTCTGGAATCAGGCCAAAGCTCTGCTCCGCTGACGTGACGGGACAAATTAGTGTTACTCTGGCTAATGTATTCAAACTGCTGCAGAGCGGCTGCATAGGACATTGAGAAGTATTAGAAATGATAGCTTTGACTGTCAGCGACGCTAACCACTCCTGAAAAGGTGACAGCACATTTGGCTGCTATTTGCGAGAGAAGGAGAGGAGAAAAAAAGGCTACAAGTTTAACTTTGGGGCATTTTGATCTTTAATTCATACGGGATGTGGAAAATGTGTTTAGTTCTATTCACATCTCAAAAGAGTCATTCTGACGAGAGAAACATGCGGCGGCGATCATCTCACGCCATCGTGCCTTCGACACTTTGATGATTTTGTACTTTTTCTCAGTGCCGGTCGACTCATTGACAAACTTTCCTTTCATAAAAAAAGCTCAGGGAGGAACAACTCCGCACCACTCCCCGCCCGCCGAGCTCTTACGCACGCAATCGCTGAATATTTGAGGCAACTCCTGGATGTGTTTTATGCAGACAACATCTGACAGGCCTGAAATGAAGCCAGGGCAGATATGAAAGCCGGCACTGTCTGTCAAAACCAGGAAATAATCAGCCCCCCCCCCTCCATCCAGCCTTCAGGGGCCCAGCTGAAAGTCATTAAACCCAAAACAATGTGCTGCTTCTACTGTTAGTCTGAAGAAAATAATAATAGTAATAATACTTAGGAGAATTACCATAACCATCGGAGAGGATCTCAATTATCTGGTGTGTTTTTAGTCCGCTCAGGATGACTGTCAGGGGTGTGGATGGCCCGGGCTGCACTGTTGGGATATTTTTGGGAAAATTGGTCAGCATTTATGTTCCAGCCTTGATTATAATAGCCAACGGTGATGACCCATCTCTAATCCTGTTAGAGTTTGTTTGGAACATGGGATGAAAAACATTATATATAAAGAAAAAAAAGCATTCAAAAGTCCTGAAACTACATCCATATGCTTTCTGAGTTTTTTATTTTTGCAAAACAATGCAGCTAAGCGTCGTCGTGAATTCTGAATTTAAGCAGACATGAAGAAAGATGCTCTGAAGTGTCTCGACGCTGTGCTGGAAAGTGGAATTTAAGCAACTAAAGCAACTTATCGTCTAAATTGAAGCACTACAAAAAAGAAAGAAATCAATATAAAAAGTACATATTACAAGCAAAAGTATAAAACCTACTTACATAAAAACAAATATAATATTTACACTTGACCAATTTGAAGGACTGAATGAACATTATTTCTTCTGCAACAAAAATGAACAGTGAACTACACCATCCACCTGCTATTACCGTGTGACCTGTATCTGGATATTTAACGTGTGACCTGCATCTGGATATTTAACAGATAACTTCTAAAATAACATTTAAATACAATTAGGCCTATATAAAGAAATCTCCTGCTACCTTTTACCTGGCTGGATACAGTAACACTAATACAGGCTTTTGCGGTGTTACAAAGAAATCTGTGACTTGTCAGAATGTGTGACTATGGCGCCGTCTACCTGTCGCAAATAATTTTGTGACTTCGTGGGGAAAATTGGACCCGGGCAGAGGCATTAATAAAATCGATATAAAAAATAGCGTTCTTTTAACTGTTAGTCTCGTTTGTAGTTACAGGGCATTTCTGATCATCAGATGGAACATTACACAGTTTCAGAAACGTGTAAAAGTTACATATAGTCACTTCAAGCTTCTCCACTGGCCCCGATTCGAACGGCTTTCAGCTCCTCACCAGACACTGATTGGTTCGGTCTGCTGATGTTCGGCACACAAACACATTACTTTAATTCTGAGATTCTCGCGAGAATCCAGCTGTGCTGCAAGGTACTAGACATCTTTAACAGCTGGAAAAAATTATTTGTTGCGTAAAATCAGTGGAGTTTACCCTAAATATTGTGATTAGTTACATTCTGATGAAGCTTCCTAGTTAGTATGTAGGATTATGTGTTGCTCTTCAATCGTAACATTAGCAAGGCTACTGACAAGTAGCCTACAGGTCGTGGCTTTCTCTTGAGAGTCTCCTGCCTTGCTACCTTTGATCCGGGATGCATTTTGAATATTAGTTCACTGTGGACTGTGGATTAGCTGCTCCGGCCTAACTTGCATGTTTAGATCCGATCACAATGTGAGCAGAATCAAGATAACAAGAACTTTACGTATTAATACCAAGTGTAAATGCCAAGGCCTGTGATCAGATGTCACTATCCACATAACGTATCCAGGTACAGATCACACGTTGATTATATTCTAAAATATAAAACAAAGTAGAGAGGTAAATTCACTCCTCTTCTGGTGAATCTCATGGGATCTTATTTCAGAAAGAGTATGTCCGGTAGTTAACAGGGAGAGACTTATTCTTTTTTTTTATTCCGTTTGATCATTTTGTAAGTGAAGAAAGTCTCAGTTTGTCTTAGTACCACTTAGTTTTGTGTGAAAACGCTCAGTGAACTATATCGCTCGTCTCGCACAATATACGTCACCTGGCTCGCAAGCTAGCTAGCTAGCTTAGCTCTGTTCCCCAACACACGTTAACAAACGTTATTTTACCTGATGCATTTTATCCAGCAAAGTTTTATCAACTGATAAGCGAAAGAACGAACAAGATCTATAGCTCATGTGAGTGGTAACACACAGACATCTAAGCTTCAGCGAGACTTTGGGGTGAGCAGTCTTTCTATTTACGTATTTTCACAGTCTAATACTTCAACAGTTTTAGGACAAATTGAGACTTTCTTCACTTGCTAAGTTATCTTTTAAAGATTTTTTGGGGGGCTTTTTTCCCTTTATTTTAGAGTGACGGTGGATAGACAGGAAAGGTGGGAGAGAGATGGGGGATGACACGCAGCAAAGGGCTGCAGTTCGGATTCGAACCCTGGCCGGTGCAAAGGCCTCAGCCTACATGGGGCGCATGCGCTTACTGGGTGAGCTAGAGGCCGCCCCAGTTATCTTTTAAATTGATAAACATTATTTGTGTAATCCATGGCTGAATTCAAAAGGGATCATTCACTACGGTACATATTTTGTCTGAAACAATGTCCCATGGCGATCCACTGGAAGGGGAGGGACTTTGCCTCTCTATTGCTGGTGATATGTTGTACTTGTGCTGTCACATGTTGGATTTCTCACTCAAAGGAGAAACCATCTGAATCCACGGACTAGTCCAAAGATCCTTCGGTTCAGGAACAAGCTTCGCCCACAGTTACACTGGCGGTCGGCTGACTATAAATTACAGTCTGGCTTTGTGGACGTGCAGAGTGCTTCTGTAGAAGGTAAAGCTTTAATTCATTTCTGTGCTGAGCAGAAAAAAGGATAAAATCTCCCCGGGTGCCGTCACGCCGCCCACATGGCTATTTTCAGGATTTATCTCCTGATGACATCGTGAACTTGCGGTGTTGTTGCAGTTTTCAGAGACTTGATCGCAAATCTAGACTTAAACGAAAGACGGATTACACGTGAATTCCGCTTTAGGTTGGATTTTCCTCAGAATGGAGTAACAACAATCTTTTTTTTTGGTACGGTAGATGTCACTTCTATTTCATGGCAATCATCCAGACGGGCATGATGATCTCTGGGAAGCCTTCCTGCTTCTCCACAGCCAGGATCTCCAGGCCCGCCTTGGCGATGATGCACTTCATGATGTCCAGGTGGCGGCTGATGCTGCTGTCAATGGGGTCCAGCTTGCAGCCCTGCCGCGCCATATTGTCCTTTATTATGATCACACCGTTTGGACGGAGACTCTTCTTACAGCGCATCAGGAAGTTCATCAGGTCCTTGTCTGTTAGGTGGCCTGAAGAGAAAGACAGATAAGGAATGACGATAAAAAACAGAAGAAGAACGGGGAAAGGAACCATCACACACAGGAGACGCCGACAACAACGGGACGGATGTGGTTAGGAACAGAATAACGCAGAAAGGAACTGCAACACGCGGGACACAATCGTCATACTAATGACACATGTACGTTTGTAGAATGGCATTTGGAAATGTCAACAGATGAGCACATTAGACGCTAACAGTCTCCTTTAGCGTCATATTTAAAGCCGCTTGTTTGGAACTTTTGGCATCACTTTTTGACGCTCTGGGTCGGGACGTACATTTAACTGACATGTGGCACAAGAACGGGACAGTTAGATTTAGGTTTAGGTTATAAAATGTACATTTTACACACAAGAACAGGACACAATCCTCGTTCTCCTGGGTGAAAGTCCTGTATTGTTTGACCCATTCACCAACCTCCCTGCACAGATTTTCGCCTGATCAATACTACTCGCTACCGTAATCGTTCTGTGATCACGAAATATGCTTCCCATTGAAATACATTACTTTCAAATTCGTGCTCACCATACTAAAATAACGACATTAACGTGTTCAGTACATTAATCAATAGATTCAATAACATGACCATTTCACAAACTGCCATGAGACTGGGCTGGAATAGCAGGGCCAGCATGTGTGTGTGCGTGGTGATTTATTTATTTTTTTAATCAATTTTGGTGCGTCAAGTGAGAGTTTGCGAAACTTGTCTGTTAGTGACAGAGGACAAACATTACAGGTTCAAAGGGCTTGAAACAGGTTTAACATCCTGTGTGGCTGTCACCGATGCTATGCACCTATAACAACGTCAAGGAAAGGGTCAACAGAAACGTAGTTTTGGCCAATCGGAGTTGGTAGGAATAAACTAGGCAGGGAAAGACTGAGGGACAGACGCAGGAAAGGACAAACATAATACCAACGATCAGACAAAGAAGCCACAGAGACTAAACACACAAGGTAAAGAGGGTAGTAACGAGCAACAGGTTACAACAGGGCTGATGAACAGCTGAAACACATCAGGGAGGGGCAGACAATCACAAAGGTGGGAAAACACACAAGGCAAGAAGTAAAACAAGTCATGACACGGGAGAAACAGAGACTTCATAGTCTATATACACGACGTTCCACTTATGGGATTGCTTTCTGAGGATATAGGTTATGTGGAAATGTGTCATTTGTGCAATACGTAGGCTATTGGGGTTGGGCAATATGTTATTGTGCAATATCTCATTGTGCAAGGGCTGTGCTACACTTACTGCGGCGAATGCAGCCGACAGGGTTGTTCAATTAAAAACTGCCACTGAAAGGAGGAGTTACTGTTGTGGTTGTGTAGTTTTCTGTTGCTTGTATTATGTTTTCTGTATGTTTTTGTATATTTATTCTTACATTTCTGTTACCTGTTTGCATATTTCTGTATGTATCTTGTTGTGTATATTTTGGTTTACTTATTTCTCTGTTCTCTGTGTATATTTCTGTTTCCTGTTTTATTTTGATAGTCTGTTTTCTGTCTTGTCTTGCTTGATTGTCTTGATTGTCCTGCCCCGCCCTAATGTGTTTCACCTGTTGTATCACCTGTCCCTCATTTGTTCATTACCTCATGTATTTAACCCCCGTCTTCCCCTTGTCGCTTGTCAAATCGTTTTGTATCCCTGTGCCGTCAGTGTGTATCCCTCTCCTGTCCCTTGGTTTTTCCAGCCTCTGTTCTGCCGGTTTTTGATTATTAAAATCTTTGAGCTCTCACCATCTCCTGCCTGCCTGCCTCACTCTGCATTTGGGTCCTCCATCTCTCACCATGTCACAAGTTAATGTGCTTACTATACAGTATAGGTGCCTGTATATGAGAGCATGTTTTGTGTTGCATGAGAGTATGTGTTGAGAGATGCTTATTTTCTGTATTTTGTGTTGTCTTTGTAAAGCTGCGGAACGGACAGAGTCCAAAACAAATTTCCCTTCGGGGACAATAAAGTATATCTTATCTATCATATCTCAGATCTCTGCAGGGTAAATCCAGACAGCTAGCTAGACTATCTGTCCAATCTGAGTTTTCTGTTTCACGACTAAAACTTTTGAACGTACACACGTTCCACCAAAACAAGTTCCTTCCCGAGGCTATTTTGCAGCGGCACCGTGGCTCCGTCTGGCGCTTAGCACCGCCCAAGACGATTGTGATTGGTTTAAAGAAATGCCAATAAACCAGAGCACGTTTTTCTCCCATCCCAGAATGCTGCGTGGACTAGCCAGACCTTCCTCCGCAGCGCTGTAGAGGAAGGTCTGGCAATGCGAGACTAGAGATTACAAAGTAAAACAGGAAACTGAAGCATGAAAACATACACAAGGATAGAACTAGGAAAACAGAACAGAAAACACACAAAAAACCATGAACAAATAACGGGGAAGCAGTAACACACAGGGAATGAATTGACAAAATAAAACAGGAAAAACCCCAACTGAAAACCAGAACCATGACAGAAGTATTCCTTTCATGATTGGAGGAGAAGAGGAAGATAAATATTCTGTCTCAGTATCCCATGGAATTATGTTCAAAGACGATTCTGCAGCGACTGAGGTCCAATGAGCAATAATGTAAACTGAGATCCTTCTCATACTTACATGCCACCCACTGCATCCAGATGACGTCGTACTTGTTTTTCGGAGGCGTGAACTCCTGCAGGTTGTAGCAGTAATACGTGTTGATGCGGTCGGCGTCGTCGCCGAGGTACTCCTCATGTGCGTAGAGCAGGAAGTGCTCCATCATGTCTGCCAACTCCATTTTCTCAAACACAGGAAGGAGGACACCTTTGGACACACGGCCGATCCCGGAGCCACAGTCCAGGGCGCAGTGTGTGCCCGCCTTACCAGGACCCTGTGGGAGGGGGGGGGGAGAAGTATTCAGATACTTTACTTAAGGAAAAGCACTAATACCACACTGTAAAAATACTGTTACAAGTAAAAGTCCTGCATTGAAAATGTTAAGTAAGTACAAGTATGTCAGTATCATCAGGAAAATGTACTCAATGCAGAACAATCCTCCCATTTTAGAAAGTGTTAAGGATCCAAACAGTTGTGTGTTTAATTGTCTAAACATTTCAGCTGGACTTGTAGGCCATTATATTGTTGGCTAGTTTCATTTTTAATAAAATATTATTTTATAAACTACATGTGTTTTGTGTGCAGAAATCTTAATGTGTAAAGTAACTAGTAACTAAAGCTGTAACAGATGAATGTAGTGGAGTAAAAAGTACAATATTTCTCTCTGAAATGTAGCGCAGTAGAAGTAGAAAGTGGCATGAAAAGAAAAGACTCAAGTAAAGTACAAGTACCTCAACATTTGGACTTAAGTACAGTACTGGAGTACATGTACTTTCTTACATTCCAACACTGAAAAAGGGATAAAACATTCAATAATTGTTGCATTTAGAAGATCAAGGCATTCTCACAAACAGGTTTGTACAATACTGTACGCAAATGTACGTCCATCAATTGGTGAGATATCCTATGAAATTAGGCGACCGCCATCGCTCATATCAGCGGCCATTACTGTTAGGTTTAGTCGGACAAAAGGTAAGCGTCATGCAACAAAACCACTAGTTAAGTTCAGGAAAAAGATTGTGGTTTGGATTAACCCTTGTGTTGTCTTCCCATCAACCATGCACTTGCAAAATTTTCAAATTTGAACTTTTTTTCAGTGACGTTTTTGTCACATTTTTTCAAAGAATTTTGTCACTTTTTCACGATGTTTTTGTCAATTTTTTCAACTTTTTTTGTCAAAAATTTTCGATATAGATTTTTTTGCATTTTTTTGACGTTTTTGTAGTTTTTTTTCCCACAAAAAATTTAACTTTTTTTATTGTTTTTTATTGTTTATTGTTTGTTTGGACATTTTTGTTGTTTTTTCCAAAAAGAATTGTCACATTTTTCCAACGTTCTTTGATAAAAAAATGTTTTAAACGCTATAAAATTGAATAACACACCCAAATTCAATGAAAGTAGTGAACTGATCATTTATTTTACTTGTTAAGAGTAATGGTTGTATGGAACCATACACGTTATGTTCTTGGACAATTTGGTTGAAAGAAAACCAAAATTTCTTATAGGCCTATAGAAACTTTTTGAAAATGGGTCAAATTTGACCCAAGGACAACAGGAGGGTTAAAACCCTCCAGAGGAACGATCACGTTTCCTTGGGTAAAAGTCTTTTGTTTTTTTCCCAGGAACAAACTCCGCTATCCGGCTTGCAAGCGCTGTATTTTATGACACACCCATAGAGGATAAAATCAGTAAAATACCTCAACTAAAGCTTGAACATTTAGAGCTGGATTTATGTTTCCCAGAAAACAAAATGTACATTTAAATGTGCGTTTCCCTTCAGCATGTTATTACCATATGTATGAGTCAGCGATCTAGACTTGATTGACTTTTCTGTGTTGCCAGATGTCCGTTTTCCTCAAAAGCGCCGACAGCACAAACAAGTCGACCTCGGCTCCTCAGGGCAACCAAACTATGAACTTTACCACGAGGGAACAAAAAAAAGTCACCTCACTTGAATCACGCTGGGTTTTTCTTCCTTTTCATTTGGTATTCTGACCTCACTCCAACCCCTCCGCATCAGGGGCCCCCAGTGTGTGATTGTATGAAAGATGGGGCCCAGAGGAACTCTGTGCTCGCTTCCTGGTTTCGGTGAATTACTGCCATATTGCTCCGCACGTATGTAGCTCAGTTTAATCTGGATGTGTTCTAAATCTTTTCCTTCCTCAACGTGTTTTTAACGGAGCTTGTCGGGTTTAAACAAGAGCTGATCGCAGCCAGCGAGTAGCATGTGTCACTGAGCACACTTTTGTAGAAACGTTGGTCGAAGAGAGAGAAATCTTTCGACACTTTTGGTTCATCATTCAGGGTCTTTGCATTCAAGTGAGGAGTTAAATGTGATTTTCTGGACATTGCAGTACATGCACACAAACAGAACAACTAGAAATTGAAGCAAACGTAAAACAATTTTTTCTACAGCGCTACAGTACATGCGGTTCATCACTCCAAAGAGACATACTGTA
The DNA here is from genome assembly GCA_023566125.1 of Zingel zingel. Classification (NCBI taxonomy): domain Eukaryota; kingdom Metazoa; phylum Chordata; class Actinopteri; order Perciformes; family Percidae; genus Zingel; species Zingel zingel. The sequence continues at coordinate 32,787,581 of CM042322.1, read as the reverse complement.
CCACACAAGCAGGATTCCCCCTCAGTTTGTGGAAGGCTTAGGTGCAGGTATTTGGTGGGCAGTTTTAGGGGGGGGGTCCTCCCTTAAAGGTCCAATGTGTAGGAATTTCTCCCATCTAGCGTTGAGATCATATATCGCAATCAACTCTCTCGTGCCACGCAGTTCAAAGTACGTATTACAGCTACGGTAGCCTTTACGCTTCAAAAAGCTGGTCTCTTGCTCTTTTCAATCTCCTTTTTCTTTTTCTGGGCGAAGAAGAAGAAGATTCCTGTTCCTGAAATTTGGATTTTGAATACATGTGGTCCTCCATGTTTCCTTCTTAAAACTTGCTGGGGCCTGGAAGCTACGATACCCATTAGCAGCATTAGCAGCACCTGTGAGTTTATCATGTGACAGCGAAAACACGAAAGGTGAAGCAGTATGTCCTGTATGTCCCTTACCGGCTAACATATTTCAAGATGGAGCATGAATATGGAGCGTCTACCCCAGTTCATGTGAACGCAAATGTACAAATTCAATATTTATGAAAAAGGACAAGTTTGTGAACGGACAACACAGATTTTGATAATGAACAACTAAACCTGTTACACACTGGACCTTTAAGAAAATGTGAGATTTTTAATAATATATTTTTTTTTAATTTCACATAATTTTGAAACATTATTATTATCATATCTTTGTCTCAAATATTGGAAAAGCTAGAGGCAGCTAATTCACAAAAGCTACAAGACCAAAACTTGCTAAAGAAGTCCACAAATGTAGTTAGCTTTGATGCTCACATTGATTTTACATTCATTCAGCTTAGGTGCTGCCTAAACGTTATAATAGTAGGGAAAACCCTGCACAAGTATAAGGTGTTGTGAAGGGGCGAGCATTTGAACTTGATTAATGCCGTGCATCATTTCAAAGCTTTTTATAACCTCTGTTTCACAGCTTCTGTTTGGTTTGAGCTTGGTGTCATTACCCTAAAGTCTTGTAGTAAAAAAATGATTGCTGTGACCTTTTTGATTACATATTAGTGTGTTCTGTATAGGGCCTAGTTCTGTAGGCTGCATAATAAACACCGGCCTGCAGTCGGAGCCCACTGAAGTTAACTTGGTGAGCTCTCTGTGAACTGCTGTCCACATTCACTTACTCAGGTCTTGGTGCATCACTGCAGTTTGGATTTAAATGTACGATAGTTTGCCCTGAAATGTGGTAGTCCTGTTGTCTTTCTACTTCCAACCTCCCGGCCCTCATTGACACTGCCATTACACGCAAAGCACTCAACATAGAAGCACACAACCTCAGCCAGCAGCTGAACTCATGCTTCACATTATCCAGCTTCAGATCTGTAAAAAAGAAAAGGTACAGCAAGAGCTTTATGCCCTCTGCCATTACGGCCCTCCACAAACTAAAGCAATAAGACTCAATGGACTCGTGTTGTTATTGTCTGGTGAGTTTGGCAATAGCGATTTCAAGGCTGTTACATGTTAAACAAAATGGATCTTACTATTTAACAAAAAGGTCTATCTCTGTATGGATCCTTTCCATAATGTAGTCAGACACCTAGAATCATAATCTGAGCCTGTCAGTGACAACAACAGCACTTTTAGTCAAGTTTCAAAGATGGTGAACAAAACATGGGGAAATAGGGTCCAGGTTCCCTTTAACCAGAGGTCTGTACTACGAAGCAAGATTTGGCGTTAACGAGGTAACTTCAGGTTCAGGTTGTGTATCACAACGGTAGATCACTTGTTACCAGGTTAAATCGCATGATAACTCATGCTGAACACCTAACCTAGTCAGGAGCAGGTTAAGTTGGAGATAAGAGATCAACCGGTGTAAAAGCACCGCCTACCGACCAATCCATACACGATTGATAACGGCGTCACCGTTCTTAGAAGATCCGGTGGAGCTCGGTGGGCAGAGAGAGAGAGAGGTGCGCTCAGAAAAGTTAAAACACCTAGAGACGACAACCCCGTTAACATTCCCTGATTTTCAGCGCAGGGAATTACGTATAGGCTAATCTATTTGTCGGCTTGTTGAGCCGTGTGTTGCCCATGCGCACATCGGTTTGAATTATGTTTTTATATTTTTTATTTGCTCTCACGATCGCTTACCACTGCCAGGGTTGATCCGGATTAAAAGACACGTTGATCTTGATTCGTAGTATAGGCCTCAGTACTTGTGGGCTGTGTAAAATCAGGGTTTGTTGTGTTTACATTAGCACTAGTAGAAAAGTAGCCACTTAGCTTCCTGCAGTTCCTCTAAAGCGTCCAATCTTAGCAGTTTATAATTAGAGCTTCTGTAAAACTGATCCTCTAAATAGCCCCCGTCTCTGAGCCAAACCCATTCCCCTGAATTAGCGCTTAGGCTCTCCTAACATCTAAATAAAACCCTCTAGTCCACTCTGACATACCCTCATAGGAACACACAGAGATGCATATCTGCACTGCAAACTAAAGAAATATGAGTATAAGAAGCTTGTAAAATGCAGAAAAAGTTATGACATATTTTAAAGGAAAGGTTTTTGCGACAAGGGTTAGGGTTAGCCACTCATGTAGACTAAATATGAAGATATATCAGGCTGCAGGCTAACTTAGCTTAGCATAACGAGTGGATACAGAGGAAAACAACTAGCCTGGTGCTTTCCAAAGTACCACCTCTTAAGCTCACTAATTAACACATCTTGTTTGATTAATCCTGCAAAAACAGAAGCCTAAAAACAACCATTTTCCGGTTTAGAGATCGTTTTCGTCTTTTATTTTTGTCTTTGGCCAAGATCAGACAGATCAGATTCCTGGCAACCAGCAGAGACTTTAGGAATTTACAGGTTTGGAGCAAAACCTAGTCCAGTACAAAACACCCCATACAACTGCAAATTGTTGTGTTTACGTGGGTTTTGTGCAAATTAAACAAACAAGAAGGCATGGAAGGCAGATTTCTTCACCTTTAGACAGAGCCAGGCTAGCTGTTTCCAGTCTTTATGCTAAGCTAAAGGCCCTGACACACCAAAGAGATTGTCTGTCGCCCTAGATTTTGCGGTGTGTCCCGCACCGTCGCTATGCGTCGGCTTTTCGAAATTCGTCTGCCTTTGAATCGGCCGGCATGATGAATCCATCTGATTGAAGAACCCGTTCTCATTCCGAACTCGTAAAATAAGGACGTTTGGACAGTGGCTGTCAGCGTCTGATGCAACGAAAAAGGCGTCTTTCAGCATGTTTGTAGAACGCACCAGACTGGGGAGAGCAGCAGTTAGAGAGGATTTAGAGAGTAGTATGTAAGGGCGAATTTCTGCATAAGGAGGTTGGTTGGGGGGGTGGATGGGTCAAACACAGGACTTTTTCCTTAACATAACTGCGTCAAAAGGTTACGGCAATAGTCCCGACCAAGCGCATTTGCTTATAGCGCTATTGGAGACTTTTAGCGTCAATAAGAAGGACAAATTCACCTGACCAAACGTCCCTATTTTACGAGATGAGTGTGAGAATGTGTTGGATTGAGCACACACAGAAGGCCCTTTTCACTTTTCATCTTCATCTCATCTGCTCAATTCAATTCACATAAGAGCTGTCAAAACTGGCCGAAATTTACATTTGAATGTTCCTTCTAAAAACCATACGTGGTAGTTGGCTGTCGGCATTTGTGAGGTGCAGTTTATTTGCCAAGATAAAGGCGGCGTGAGGCGACGAGAGGTGTCGCCACAGTTGGCCTTCTGGTTCTAGGCCGTCTGCTAGTTGTGTTGGGGCCTTAAGTTAGCTCCACACTAAGCGCACAGACATGAGTGTTATCAAACTCTCTACAAGAAAGTGTCAAACCAGTCCTTTAAAATGCACCCCCTTTGGTCAATCACATGCCGCATTGCAACGTATGAAACTTCAGATATTCCTCAGCAGAAAGGACCCTTGAGAACAAATTAGTGATCGTAAAAAACTGACAATAGTACAAAGTGATTAACAGCTGTTGTAACAGGCGCTTGTTCTGTGCAGGTGTTTATGAGGCTGACATCAAGTCTGAGCTACTATTAGAAACTGAACCGAAGTGTCCTACAACACAAAACAAGATGGAATTCTTTGTATGCAGTCAGGAAATGGATTCCTCGCCCAGAATAGATTGTGACATGTTTCTTCAGAGATAGCTGCAACAGTGTAAATCGATATACAAGTGGACATGAAGTCAAGAAGCTTCTCAAATGTTGCTGGATCAGTTTCACACTGAGCCTCTGTCAACTTCTTTCTCTGACTCACCACAAACCTCTTCAGGAACTGCCGGGAACCCTCCAGATCGACGTTGCCTATCTCCACAAAATCTCCCAGCATGCCCTCTTCCGAAGCGGGGACGTCCTCGTAGAACTGCTGAGCTCTGTAGTAAAACTGTTTCTCTCCTTTGATGTACTCACAGGTGACAGGAAACAGCTTCACTGTTCGAACACATAAAGAGAACAGAGGTAGGATGATGAAAAAACACAAAACCATCTACAGACTCTAATCTACTCCCTAATTTGGAGAAGCAGGAAGGAGTGTCAACACAGAAGCTAAGCAATGTACTGCTGTGAATGGGAGCAGCAGCTAAACGCATTTTAGACATCTAAAAACATCTATATCAGTTTAAGTGTACACTAGAATATTTTCACGGCGTTACCTTGCTGTCAGACAGCCCTTTACGATGGGGAACTGAAGCCATTAAATGTAGGGAAAAGTAATCCCTCTCAATCATCTGTTATAACCAGGGCTTTAAAGAGCTCTAAGCGATGTCACGTGTTTTTTAGGCTAACAAAAAACGCGGTCTCTGTAGACAGCCCAGGCTCCACAAACACCAACAAAAATAAACTGCACCACCAAACATAACAAACAGTCTTCCAGCCAATAACTGACAAGAAGGATTTGGGGGTGGGGGTTGGGGTGTTAGTGCGTGGAAGGGAGGGGGATTGGACGGGATGAAGAGGAGGGAGGGGCAAACTAGCCTCGTTTTGTTCGACAATACTTTGAACGTCAACAAGGAGTGACGTCAACAGGAAGTGACGTCACCCAACATCGCTTAGAGCACCTTTAAATTGGCTAACATTGGCTAACATTGGCTAACATTGTAAAGTTACTAACCAAATTAATAGCCAATGAGGGAAGCAAACAACACTGCGTCTGTTTTCCGCCAATAAATTTGGGCGGTTTTTGTGTGTGTTTGGCTTGGAAACGTAATCTTTATTTGACAACACTGCTTGTAATACGTATCCTACATTTCCCATGAACACTATATCGTGACGTGTCATACAACCGTTGGCTACGTGTGTAGCGTGCGTGGCATCGATTACGAGCTGCGCTGAAGCGGAGAAGACAAACGGAACAGCACAAAACAAACCTGATATGCTTAAATTAAGTAGTAAAGTAAGTTTGGAGAAAAAAAATTGGCTAGTGCAATTGGCTTTTAACTTTAAAAATCTACTAGCCATGTTGGCTGGTGATCATAACACTCTAGAAGTTTTCTGCATCTGCAGAGCCCCTGCCCTTTTTCTGTATTTTCTTTTTTCTGTGTTGTGGACTTTTCTGCGCATCAACCTCTATGAAAAAATGTAGGGACCAGGTGTCAGATTATAAGCATCCAAGAGGAAGTTACAAAAATGGCAGAGACAGCCCCACAAATACAGCGAAGCAAAACACCAAGCGGACAATGCTTGCTCAAAAACGAGAGTGAATGTGGCGGTGGCTTTCATCCGCTGGGGAAAAGGAGCAAACTTTGAATGTTGTGTTTACCGACAAATCCTACTCATTCTGCCTTTAAGAAGACCTTCATTGGACCCTTTACGAAAGGGAACTGAAGCCGTTATCTCTGCTCTTTTCAAAGCCACCAGACTCTTTTGACAAAAAAAAGTAATTTTACCTCGCAGAACACGGGAGTTGCTGCTTTAACTTTGGTGTTCTAAGACGGTTTTAGTCACACAAAAACAGAAACAAACTAACCGAAACATGTCGTTTCATAGGAGTGCGCATGTGCGAAAGCTGCATGCTGCCTGTTACCTGCTCCAGCTTTTGAGTTCACTTTTTTAACTTTCATTCTCTTTTGTTCGTTCTTGTTTCATCACTCTAACTCTGTTAAGTCCTGCCCTCTCTAACGAGGTTGCTTTGGAGAGTTTTGGTGCTTTTTTAGTGTTGTTTTTATCAATGCCGCTTTCACCGGGACATGCTGCCTTTGTTTACTCTGGAGATCAGCTGATCGCTCTAATGCCAGCCGGCATTGTGGCCAGACCAGCTAATATACCACCCGAACTCTGGAGAAAAACACACCGGGGACGCAGAGGAGGAAAGCAACGTCGGGGGAATAGAGGAGGGTCGAGACGGCGTATGGAGAGGAGAAGATTTAAGCCCTGTCTCCCCTCTGTTGTTATGGGAAATGTACGGTCCCTTAGCAACAAAATGGACGAGCTAACGGCGCTAACGCGGAGCCACCCGGAGTACCGTGAGTGCAGTCTGATGTGTTTCACGGAGACATGGCTGCACAGGGACATTACGGACCTGAACGTCTCCGTGGATGGCTTCCACACTGTCCGGGCAGACCGGGATTGCACCGAGAGCGGTAAGCGGAAAGGCGGGGGCCGTTCTAGTAAACAGCAGATGGTGTTATCCCGGTCATATCACGATTAAAGAACAGCTCTGTAGCCCGGATGTTGAACTGCTGGCAGTTGGACTCCGTCCATACCATCTGCCTAGAGAGATCCCACATGTCATCATTGTTGTCGTGTACATCCCTCCCTCTGCAAACCCAACATCTGCCTGCAGCATCATTCACACCACCATCTCCAAACTACAGACTCAACACCCCAGTGCCCTCATCATCATGTCGGGAGACTTTAACCACGTCACCATAGATAGAGTTCTGCCGACGTTCAAACAATATGTGAGCTGCCCTACCAGAGAAGAGAGGACCCTGGACCTGATGTATGCTAACATTAAGGAAGCATACACCTCCTCTTCTCTCCCCCCTCTTGGCAGGTCAGATCACAACCTGGTTCACCTCAAACCCTGCTATGTGCCTCTGGTGAGGAGGAAGCCTACAACCACAAGAACAGTGAGGAGGTGGTCGGAGGAGGCTTATGATGCACTGCAGGGCTGCTTTGAAGTGACTGACTGGCCTGCACTCTGTGAGCCCCACGGGGAGGACATTGATGGGCTCACAGAGTGCATCACAGACTACATAAATTTCTGTGTGGACTGCAATGTCCCTGCTCGGACTGTAACTTGCTACGTTAATAATAAACCCTGGATCACCAAGGACATGAAGGCTATCCTGAACGAAAAGAAGAGGGCGTTCAGAGATAGCAACCGTGATGAGGTGAGGAGAGTGCAGGGGGTACTCAAACTCAAAATCAGGGATGCTAAAGACAGTTACAGGAGAAAGCTGGAGAGTAAACTACAGCATAACAACATGAGGGATGTGTGGAGCGGCATGAGAACCATCACTGGGTTCCAGAGGACTGGTGGCATGGGGTTGGAGGGACGTGTGGACCGGGCCAATGATCTGAACCTATTTTTCAATAGGTTTGATACTGCGGCCCATCCCCCACATGTCTCTGCTGCTGGCTACCAAACAAAATCTGCCTCTTTACCTCCTCCTACTCCTCCTCCTTACAGACCCTTTGTCTGCACCTCACCACCTCAACTCACACCTTCTTACTCCACCCCTCCCCCCTGCTCTACACCATGTCCTCTACAACCTGAGGACCGCACCCCTCCCCCTACGGTCACCTCTACAGTGTCCTTCACGCCTGACCTGGTGAGAAGACAGCTGACTAGACTCCACTCCGGAAAAGCTGCTGGCCCAGACGGTGTATTTCCTAGGGTGCTTAAAGCCTGTGCCCCCCAGCTGTGTGGAGTACTAAGTCTAGTCTTCAGTCTGAGCCTGCACCTCCAGAGGGTCCCCGTTGCTGTGGAAGACTTCCTGCCTTGTTCCTGTGCCAAAGAAGCCGCGTCCCAGCGGCCCTCAGGACTACAGACCGGTGGCTCTGACGTCCCACATCATGAAGACCTTCTAGGGCTCGTCTTGGAGCAGCTAAGGCCTATGGTCAGGCCCTTCACTGATCCACTACAATTTGCCTACCAGCCCAGCCTGGGAGTTGAGGACAGCATCATCGATACCTGCTGAACAGAGTCTACACTCATCTGGACAAGCCTGCGAGCACTGTGAGAGTCATGTTCTTTGACTTCTCCAGTGCTTTCAACACCATCCGTGCGGCTCTACTGGGTGAGAAGATGACTGCGATGCAGGTGGAGGCCCCCATCGTGTCCTGGATTGTTGATTACCTGACGGGCAGACCACAGTATGTACGTCTAAAGAACTGTGTGTCTGACAGGGTGGTCAGCAACACTGGGGCTCCACAGGGGACTGTCCTCTCTCCTTTCCTCTTCACCCTCTTCACCAGTCCTGCCACCTTCAGAAGTTTTCTGATGACTCAGCAATAGTTGGCTGCATAGAAAAGGGTGATGAGAATGAATACAGGACTGTTGTGGGCAACTTTGTCACTTGGAGTGAGCGGAACCATCTGCAGCTCAATGTGACAAAAACGAAGGAGCTCGTAGTGGATCTGAGGAGGGCAAAATCACCAGTGACCCCTGTTTCCATCCAGGGGGTCTCTGTGGATACTGTTGAGGAGTACAAGTACCTGGGGGTGTACTTAAACAACAAGCTGGACTGGACTAGACACGCCGAGGCTGTCTACAAAAAGGGCCAAAGTCGACTCTTTTTCCTGAGGAGGCTGAGGTCCTTTAACATCTGCCGGACGATGCTGAGGATGTTCTATCAGTCTGTGGTGGCCAGTGCTATCTTCTTCGCTGTCACATGCTGGGGCAGTGGGATGAAGGTCGCAGACACCAACAGACTGAACAAACTGATCAGGAGGGCTGGTGATGTCGTTGGGGAGGAGCTGGACACACTGACGACCGTGGCTGAGAGGAGGATGCTGTCCAGGCTTCAGTCCATCTTGGATAATGTCTCACACCCTCTCTACAACACACTGGCCCAGCAGAGGAGCACCTTCAGCAGAAGACTCCTCTCACCCAGATGCACCACAGAGCGCCACAGGAAATCTTTCCTGCCGTGGTCATTAAACTTTACAACGCCTCCCTCAGAGAGTCACACACCCCCTCTCTGTAATCATCTCAAATATAGACAATCACCTCTCTTTTTTATTGCACTATAATCATCTCAAGTCATCTTTCTGATTCTGATTCTGTTTCGAGCTCTGTGCAGTGGCGCCAGAAGGAAGCCAAACACCATTCATCCAAAGGCATTGCCCACACAAAGATGACACAGAGCTTGATTAAAATTGGCAAAGTAGTGGCCGGGTTGGTTCAGTGGTAGAGCAGGCACACATGTTCTGAGAGGTTTATGCCTCGACACAGAGGTCCAGGGTTTGAGTCCGACCTGTGACGATTTCCTGCTTGTCTTCCCCTTCTCTCTCCATTTCTTACCTAGCTGTCCTGTCAAAAATTAGGGGCAGAAAGACCCAAAAAATTGTCTTTAAAAAAAAAAATATATATATATATATATATATCGACAAAGTATCCCCTTAAGTAAGTAAGGTTATTTCTTACAATACATACGACGTGACACTGAACTGCTCCATTTGGAGACGAACACTCTCCACGATCTCGAAGGAACAGTAGAATGATAATTTGATTACCAGAAGACTATAAATAAGGATGTGCCTCTGCTCAGCTGTTACATAAAATAACATGCTGGTTGATTCATCTCTGCATTCACACACTATTTAGGTTACAAATAACCTGAAAGTTAATACTTTGTGAACTTCGATGGAACAATTCTGTTGTTTGTTGTTTTGTGTTTAATTATGTGTGGTACTACAACACTGCTCTTTTGTAACATGTCAATGACATATTGTGACATTAAGAAACTTAACGACTGGCTTCTCAAACTACCCCCTCCCCTTCATGCCTCGGTTCTGCTGAGCTGAAATAAATCCTGCAGAATGAACGCAACATTTCCCAAGGCTTAGATGACACGTTCCTGGCATGGAGGGCGTGGAGGCATGGGACCCTGGGGAGCGTCCGTCCGCTTGTCAAGCATCTCCAGTGGCAGAATTCATGACACCACATTGAAACATTAAGAAGAGTGGGGATTTATTTCCAGCTGGACTCCCTCCTCCATGCTAGAAACATCAGGACGAGGCAGAGAGCCAAGAACGGGACTGAATCATTCAGCACCTGTAGGAACAAGGTATAGAAACACACAATTCATGTGATTTTCCTGGCAAGCTAGGGCCCCTTCATGATGAGGTGTTTTGAGCGTTTTGTCCTTGCATCAGGTCTGATTGGAGCGTCTAAAGCTGGCAGTTACAAATAACGTGACCCTCAAGGAAGGATTTCAGAGGGTAATTATAGGAACATTGAGACCAAGAAGGGGGGAAGACAACGTGATGACATACACGAGTGCCAAGGAAGTGTCCGTCTAGTGCCAACATGTTCTTTTTCCAGCTCATTAGAAGTGCTACACCTTTGACCAACAAAGTAATGCAACGAGACATCAGATTTAATGTCACAAAGATCCGAAGATTACTTCTGATGTGCACTGTAAACAAAATTTAGTAAAAATAGAAGAAAGAAATATATTTACAGTATTAAACTTCAATTCAAAAGTTGAATCTGCTATGCTTTGTTTGAAGCTTGAAAAAGTCAGTTACTCCACTCGAAAGTCGGTCAGTAAGTTCTGTAGTGTACGGGGCCCTTTCTTGTCCTTTTTTGAGAAACCTGAGACCGCCATCTTCGAGTAATCAGCATGAACTATTCTTACATATATCTACAAAAAGCACTGTAATTCGTTTGTATTTGACATATTTGTTATTGTTTGCACCACAATGACTGCTGCTGTATAAGAACGCTATGGAGCGTGTAGGGAGGAGTTTGGGGTGGATGTTTTGGGTCATTTGGGACTTTCACCCAGGAAACGTCTCGCTTTGCCAGACCTTCCACAACGCTGCGGAGGAAGGTCTGGCTAGTCCACACAGCCTTCCTGGATGGGAGAAAAACATGCTCTGATTTATTGGCATGTCTTTAAACCAATCACAATCGTCTTGGGCAACGCTAAGCACAGAGAAAGGCTGCGGAGCCTCTGCAAAATAGCCTCTGAAGGAACTTGTTTTGGTGGAACATGTGTACGTTCAAAAGTAGTTTTAGTCGTGCAACAGAAAACTCAGATTGGACAGATAGTCTAGCTAGCTGTCTGGATTTACCCTGCAGAGATCTGAGGAGCAGGTAACCATAGTCCTCAGAAATCCAGTTTAGAGTTTAGAAGGCCAACACAAAGGAAGTCCAAGGTAACGGATATTCGGCCCAAATGAGTGAAATCTGGCGGAATTTCCGTCGGCAACGGAGCAATCCCAGAAGTGGAACGTCGAGGATATAGACCAACCTAACCCTGTTCCCTGGGAGTGTTTTACTTCAAACCACCATCTTTTTCCTAAACTTAACTAGCGGTTTTGGTGCCTAAACTTAACTGTTGTTGCTGCATGACGCTCAATTTTTGTTGAACAAAGTCAACTGCCACGGCCCATGAAAGGACAGTCATCTTGCGGAGCTCTGTAGCTGGCTCCCAGACACCTTTTGCTTTGGAGGAATTTATTCCTCTTCCCTCTGGGCTGAGATAAAGGCTCACTAGTGCAAAAACAAACGGGCACACATTTTCTTCTGTTCCTTGTGCAGTTAGAGCTAATAATACCTCGCACAACCCTTCAGTGCGCAGTTTGTATTTGTGTCACTTAAGTCTTCTTAACAACACTTCAAATCATTCCTCATTTTTCAGACACTCAAGGATTTCAGTTTGTTCCCTTTCAAGTGCTGAAATTGCTCTTTAACAATCTGTTGGTTGTGTGCCGCTACAAGGTTTTACGCCTTGTTTACTGTGTTTTTAAATTGTCATGTTGTTTTTGGTACCGCCAACTGCAGATCAAATTTACTCTTGAGGGACAATAAAGCTCTCTTCACTCTGAAATTAGATGTTCTGTACAGTATATTTATTTTAGGTTTGCTCCTTTCCCTTGACATTTACTGTATTAAGACGTTTAAATAAAAGAAAGACAAAATAAACATTTTGTTGAGTCCATCTAAAGCTGTCACTGCTGTTCGTAAATAACCCGGCGACCGCAGCTCCTCTGACTGTCATGTATCGCACTGACTGACATGATTTAGAGCTCTCATGCTTACCATGCTATTAATGGTCTTTGTATCAAGTTAGTGGTAAGAATACGAGGCGTCTGCAGAGGGAGATTGGCCAGCAGGTCAGGATCTCCCGTTTCTGCAGCCTGTGCTATCATGATGAAGTGCACACCCTGCACACGATTGACTTTGACCTTCTGAAGAGTCTCCTCCTCTCCTGATGGAGAGTTTAGGCTTCATCACTGACCAGCATGCTTTTCTGTTGCATCTCGCAGTAAGAACAAATCTCCCCCTTAAACCACAACTCTGCTTCTGTACAGGTTAAATGGACAATATACAACATGTTATACTGAACTTGTGTTCTGAAGGTGTTGACAGAGCTAAGCTGTTTCCACTCATCTTTATGCTAAGCTAGAAGCTAGGCTAACCACGTCATGACTCCAACTCCAAAACGTAAATGCCCTCACAGAAGATGGATATTGATCTGCTCATTGATTGAGCAATTAAGAGTATTACCCAGTAATGTTAGTCTGGAAAATGGAAGTACATTACCAGGATAAAGTCTGACATACGGCGTGTGGATGTTTTTTAACGTGCCCATATTCTGAAAAATATGTTATTTTGTGTCTCTGGTGCTTCCACACGCATACAAACTTGGAAAAAAAACCATCCATTCTGTTTAGAGTGAGATACGGTTTCTGAATGTATCCTGCCTTCAGTCTCCGGGTGAGCTGGACAAAATCAGCAGGGTCGTCTACGTCATCGGCCGAAACATTTGGTGTGTGCTGACCACTTTAGTTAATACCACATCAGCTAGCTGTTTCTCCAACTTCGGTCAGTACAAGTACAAAGCAGGATTAGCCGGGAGACTTCTTCTAAACGAGGGCGCACTTCCAACTTTGCATGGAATACCTGCAGAACAGAGACATGGAAGTAGTTCTATACAATTTATTTTGTAGATTAGGGTGAACTCGTATGTGTTGTAGCAGTGTTTTGCCATTGAGAACGAGGTGGCTAACTGCTAGCAGCACTAGCTTCTAGGTAGTAGTCCTTACCTAGCTACTGCGCATGTGCGACTCCCAACAAAGATGGAACAGAAGTGAGAGGTGCAGTACAACAAAAATATGGAGTTTTTTGAAAAGTAAACCATGTAAACATATTCTGGAACAACCTCTAAATACAATTATGAACCTGAAAATGAGCATAATATGAGGTCTTTAAACTATGTTCGCAACAGAAAAACAAAGTTCGAGCTAGCAAGCTACACGCTAAAGTTTTGAAGAAAATTTGGATGGTGCAACAAGGCAGGCCTTCTTTGTTCTTTCGGGGAATGATTGTAAAGATTTACAAAGAATATGTTTATGGCATTGACCGATTGGTGGAATTGCTGTGGACGAAGTACACACAGGAATACACTGGTAAGAGCTAATGAGGATTAACCATGTATCCAGCTAATTTAAATAGCTCACGTTACTGTATTGTGCAAACAGTTAACTTCAGTCAATAGTATGTGGCGTTTTCTTTTGCGGGGTGCATATGTTCCACCAAAACTAGTTCCTTCCTGAGACTATTTTGCAGAGCGCAAAATAGAAGAATGTATCTGTGGTGAAGCCAGACCTTTTCTGAGCTACTCGTTTAAAGCCCCCATAAGTTATTTTGCATGAATGGACACTATTGAACCCTGTAGGAAATAAATATGTACCCCGAAACATGCACACAAAAAAACATGCAAAACCTCCAGCATGCTTCTTTAGCTTTTCCCAATCCTAAATGGGGTCAAGGGTCAAGAAAAGTTTGTAAATCTTGTGCAGCTGGTTTGAGTTGTGGGCCTTCTTCTTACCCACGGGCATCAACTCAATCAGGTACAGGTAGCTGGCGAAGAACTCGCTCCTCAGCGCGTGCTGTAGGTGAAAGGACATGCTGTGGCGACACATGGAATCGTCTGTCTCTTTCCAGCGGTCCCTAAATGCCTGGTGGGCACCCTTGTACTCTACGTTGGGCAACGTGCTGCCACCACCATCTTCAAGTGAAATCTCCATGCTGGCTGTACAGTACGTGCACCTGACGGAGCGTCGCCGTTATCCAGAAGCTGTTTGACCAAGCGACGGCAGAGGAGAGTAACACTCAGTGTCTCCAGCTGCTGCTATATCTGTCTAAGTGATCGGCAGAGATCTTTTTCACAGGGCGGTGCTCGGGACACCTCGCCAGATTTACAAATGACCTCCTAGGGGCACTGACTCTGGAGGAGTGAGGGAGGGAGGGAGGGGGTGGGGTCTGCCGTCTCAGTACGAACAGAGGCGACTGAATTTAAGGCTGCAGATTCCAGAAGCACATGGGAGTCCATACGTCCGACCTCAAGGCCTCGCTGCTGTATCATGTGCTCCTAAAATTAGCATTGTCTTCTCATGTTTGTATACAGGGCTCCTGTTTTGTACTGGGACAGCTCCTCAGAACAAAGAGTACAAATCAGGCCTCCAAGTCATCTTGTTCTCGCAGACGTACACCAAGTCATCAAGAGATTAAAAAAAAACAAAAAACCTTTGTGCTTCTTAGTTTCCATTTGCACCCCTTTTTCAAGAATCCTTAAAGACTCTTCTGTTCATTTAGAAAAGAGTTAAGGTTGTATCTGGTCTGCTGCGCAGGGAAAGGAAAGCAATGGACAAGATGAGGAGTCAAGGAAGGAAAGAACATTTCTTGTATTTTGATCTTAAGTTATATAATATATATCTTCTTTGGTAAAAATTGCTTTAGAAATGTCACTTTAATTTCATGTAGTTTCACAGCAGTAAAACATAATTGAAAAAACAAAACAATAGCACATTCTCATTAAAAAATTGTTTTCATGTTGTGTAATGTATTCAGAAGAAATTCACCCACGCACGCACGCACGCACGTACGCACGCACGCACGCACGTACATACGCACGCACGCACCAACCAATAAATTTGTCAATCCGCTTGCCAAGTTGCAACTTTATTTCCCAATCCAAGCAAAGACTGGTAGCCAACCTACCTTACCTTCAAAATGGTGGTGATTTAAGTTCAGAGGTGGGACAGAACTTTTGTTTTGCAAATCACATGTAATGCGATTGGTTTACGGATTAGTGACGTACCGAATCAAGTTGCCCGGGGTGCGTTTGAAGCTCAGATTTCGGGGAAGAGCGCAAACACCTCCTCCTTCAGGAGAGGAATGTGACAACACCTCTCTAGTGACAAACTTTGCACAGATACAAGTCAGTATAGTCAAGCTCAGGCATTCTAGGGGACATTAACAGAAGGAAAACACATTTTTGAGTGGAGGGGGACTTTAAGTATCTCAGTAACAATGACCTGGGGTGGTAACATTGAACTGGGGTGGTGATGGTGCAGTGGATAATGACACATTCCTTTGATGTGGGAGACCTGGGTTCGATTCCCACTGTGATACATCAACCAATGTGTCCTTGAGCAAGACACTTAATCCCTAGTAGTGCCAGAGGCATATGACCTCTGACATATATAGCAATTGTAAGTCACTTTGGGTAAAAAGCATCAGCTAAATGACATGTAACTGTTGTTTATTTTTTGCTTTCTTCTAAATTGTAGGCCTATAGTTTCAGCCAGAATGCGTTGGGAGGTTAAAACTTCATCTGAGTGCCTCATTCATGTCGTGTCACTCTCACTGTCCTCTTTAGGTTGACACATTGTAATCAAGCCCCAGGATGAGTTAGAGGAGTTCAGTGGTTTAAGTGGTTATTTGTTGTTCCCTTTGTTGACTTAACATACAAATGGACAGCTTTGCAGATGGCGTGTTTGAATCACAATGACTGTAGGTGTCTGTTTCATTGAGTAGGACGGTTGGGCATTTTTAAAACTGTGCGCAAACATACAGTCAAACTAAAACAAATGTGTCCTTGTAGCCCCAGTGAGGGAATACCGTATATTTTTGAACCCCTGAACACAAATAATATTCTGATATATCCATCACGAGCCACAGACTAAACTTAGTGCGGTGACATCAGTTGTCACTGGTGCTGAGATGAGTGAATACTTTGTGGAGAGCAGATCTACCATGTTACCGTATTGATTACACCCACTTGCCATTTGTTTAGTTCTCATATGTCACTTTAATTAACTCGGTTGGTTGTTGGAGTTTATGTACCACTGAACAAAATTATAAACGCAATGCTTTTGTTTTTGCCCCCATTGAGCTGAATTTAAAGATGTAAGACTTTTTCTATGTACACAAAAGGCTTATTTCTCTCAAATATTGTTCACAAATCTGTCTAAATCTGTGTTAGTGAGCTGAGATAATCCATCCACCTCACAGGTGTGGCATATCAAGATGCTGATTAGACAGCATGGTTATTGCACAGGTGTGCCTTAGGCTGGCCACAGTAAAACGCCACTCTAAAATGTGTCATTATCTGGTGTTAGGGTTAGGGTTCATTTATCTCTCTCTCTCTCTCTCTCGACCTGACTGCAGTTCATCGTCGTTACCGACTTGAGTGGGCAAATGCTCACATTCGATGGCGTCTGGCATTTTGGAGAGGTGTTCTCTTCACAGATGAACCCTTAACCTAACCCTAACACTAATACTTTCGGACCCCCCGGACTCCCCAATACAGTAAAATTGCACATTTTTGAGTGGCCTTTTATTGTGGCTAGCCTAAGGCTGTGCAATAATCATGCACAGCCTTATTGTGTTCAGAGTGATCTAACCCCCGACGGCCTCTGTTACTCCAGCCTGCAACCAAACCATCCATCATCTCTGCACATACTTGAACTCTGAAGAACAACTGCAGTAGAGCCACACTTCTATCTGTGATTACATTTGAGATATGCATGATAACATTTCTTTTCTTATATAGTTGTATTTACCTGATGAAGGTCTGAGACCGAAACGTTGTATTTTTCTAAATAAATTATTGCTTGCATAATGGTCAGTGTGCGGGACTCTTCTCTAAGCTTTTCTTGTATAGTCAAAATTGTTTTCTCACTCGTCAGAATGAAGATTAAAGATATATAATATATATAATAACATTCTGACTGTTAGACATACAAGATATCTACAACTTATGAATGTATGATGAATGAATGATGTGTGATTTGCTGCCACGTGTCCTCTCCCCCTGCCCTTATAGGGAGCACAATGGAAATAAGTCTTTGGGCTTTATTGTGTCATCCCTGACTATTTATGTATTTTTAATGTATGACACAGAGTAGGGGAGAGCCAGGACAGTTGAAACACTTTTTAATTAAATGTAATTTATAAAGCGATCGTATCGCACTGACAGCTAATATTTTGTCACTAGCAACCTACACCTGTCATCTGTCAAATACAGTTGCATTTTCAGCTTTGAACAAAACCGTTCAGGAATTATTACAGCAAAAGTGGGGCGTGTGTAATGTTTCATGAAACATACAGTTTAAGCCATATAAACATCCCACAACTTAAATATTTTACTACATATCATGAATGGTACTCCCAAAAGGTGTTATTTTAGATAGATTGTTGCTGGGCTATACGTCTTTGTGAATATCTGTTAACAACTCATTGCAGTCACCTTGAAGTGTGTATGAAGTGGTTTTTGAAATATCATGCACTGTGGATGATTCTGCCATTTTTATAGCTGAACAGTACGTTTTCCCATCAGTATCATGTTTCTATTGTGGAAAATGTCATTTCACTAGGTTTTTACGTGGGTTAGGCCACTGTACATCCTTAACAACCCACAGCCCATGTCTCCCCTCCATAAATTATTGTATAAACACAGATATTTGTGCATTTACTTAAAATACATGGAGTTACAGCCAGGTTTTAACCGTCCCAACATAGACATATGCCATTATAGCCTGTTTTGCTTTCCATGTAAACAAGCATGCAATATGAAAGTCTGGGATTGTGGAGAACACTAAATGGTCTACTGAATAAGCATGTAGTCGAACCTTTAAATGAAAAAAACTCATTAATATTCGAAAAAATGTAACCGCTAATGAAGTTTACTTATTTACTTAGACCATCAAAACTGGTTTATCGCCTGTAACTCCGTGATAAAAGGAAGCAACAGGAAGGCATTTGGCTGATAGAAGGAGGTTAACATGCTCTATGTTTTGACCTTAGGAAGTCTGTCTATCATGATTGCACTCATAGAAAACTGGAATGTTTCATTTGTCCCGCCGCCGCGTTTCAATTGTCCCGGCTCCCCCCTGTTTCATATTTTTATATTTAAGTGGTCAAATAAAATCAATCAATCAATATCTATCTATCCATCCATCCATCCATCCATCCATCTAGCTCAGCAGCTTTGTCCTCCGTGCCGACAGGGGCAGCAGCGCTAACTCGCTTTAGCCGCAGTGCATGCTGGGACCTGAGTCGCCGCCCTGGCAACAAGCTAATACATCCATGGCAACCAGCTGCAGAGATCAATAACATCCGCCCGTGTCTTCATCAGCGTCAGCTGCTCCAGTTTAGGGAAGACGGAGAACATATTTAATGTTGTCTTTCTTTCTTTCTGATCTAAAATGGACACTTTACAAGCAGGAGACCCGCGGTATCTGAAAAGGTAACGGTTTGTGTCCGTTAGTAGCGAGCAGAACCCGTTAGCGTTAGCGTTAGCTTGATGCTCAGCTGGTCATTGATTGATTGATTGATTGATTGATTGATTGATTGATTGGTCACATGACGCGCCATTTAAAGGCGCGACAGTTAAGCTAACTGACTACTCTGCTACAAACATTAATTTTAATGCCATTTTGTGTAAATACGACCAGTTTAAAGCAACTAACGGTAGTTAGTTAGCCTGTAACGGTACGTCTAGCTAACGTTAGGGTGTGTTACGTTAAGAAAAATCGATTATTAGCTAGCTAATCAATATAAGGTTTAAAAAAACACCCGCCACCGTCGATTTAGGAAGAAGTATTTATGTATTAAATGTACTAATACCACAGTGTAGAAATACTATGTTACTGGTAAAAGTCTGAAAAGTATCAGCATCTATATCTAGCTACTTTAAAGTACCAAAAGTACTCAACTAGCTATATGCAGAGTTATGTAGCTATATTATTGTATTATAGTTATTGATGCATTAATGTTTTGATCACTTTAATGTTGCAGCTGGTAAAGTTAGAGCTTTGCTGACTTTATACACTGCTGGGTAGTTTAATCTGTAATAATATATCATAATTATTTAGTTGATTTTATATTTTGTTTTAACAATCTGAATTTGTGAAGTAAGTAAGCTGTCAGGTAAATGTAGTGGAGTAAAAAGTACAATATTTTCCTCTGAGATGCAGTGTAGTACAAGAACAACGTAGCCAGAAATGTAAATACACAAGTGAAGTACAAGTTCTTCAAAATTGTAGCCTACTTAAGGGGGTCAGCCCTATGTTCCCACAGCCCTCCTATGTTCCCACAGCCCTATGTTTCCATATTTCTTGGATTTTTTTCAAAATTGAAAGGAAAACGGGTCAATGTGACCTGAAGCCAACACAAGGGTTAAAATGTGTCTGAATCATCCTATAAAGGATGGGCTGTGTAAGTGGCCAGACATGAAAATAAACCATTCATTCATTCATTCATTCATTCATAAAGAAGTGCTGTGTCTTTTTTGAAAGTACTGTATCGTATTGGCAAAAAAAAGGTGAAAGAAACCAGAATGAGCATTTAGCGTATTAATAATGGGTGAAAGAAATGAAATAAAGTGTTGGATATGATGTTTTAGTTTAACTGACTTTGTGTCTGTGTGACCCACAGGAGAGTGAAGGGCTGCAGTATAGACGTCCACCCCACTGAGCGAGCGCTGGTGGTTCAGTACGAGGTGGAGGCCACCGTCCTGGGAGAGCTGGGCAACCCCATGGTCGGAGATCGCAAGGAGTGTCAGAAAATGTGAGGATTAGAAACCGAGTGTCTTCCAGCTGTAGGGCTGTAACTAACGATTATGTGGATTTAATTGTTCGGTCTCTAAAATGTCAGAAAATGGTGAAAAATGTGGATCAGTGTTTCCCAAAAAGCCCAAGATGACGTCCTCAAATGTCTTGTTTTGTCCACAACTCAAAGATATTCAGTTTACAGTCACAGAGGAGAGAAGAAACTACAACATGTTCACATTTAACAAAGCCAAACCGATTAATCAGTTATTTAAAAAGTTGGCAATTAATTAAATAGTCGATAACTAGTCTATATCCTCGACGTTCCACTTCCTACATGTGGGGCTTAGCGCCGCACATGACGATTGTGATTGGTTCAAAGAAATGCCAATAAACCAGAGCACGTTTTTCTCCCATCCCAGAAAGCTGTGTGGCCTAGCCGGACCCTCCTCCAAAGCGCTGTGGAGGAAGGTCTGGTAATGCGAGACTAGTCGACAACGAATCAATGAATCTTTGCAGCTGTAGCAGACTCTGGCTCCAAAATTACAAGATGGTGTACACATCATATTTTGGCTTCACTTTTGCACAGTGGGAGGAAGTGGAGACTAGGGTTGGGTACCGAAACCTGGTTACACTACGCACCCGGTAGGAATTGGACCGGATTAGAACGCAAATTTCGGACGTAAAAATATCACACTATCTCTGTAGTCTACCGTTAGCCAGCTACTGTAAATGTAGCCTACTTTTAAAATGCCATATTTTCCCTTTGGGCTCACCAAAACGGACTTAAAAGCATATTAACCATTCACTGTTAGGTGACTTAGGTTTATTTATTATATATTTAAGTATTTTAAAACGTTAATATATTGTTCAATTTAAATCCCGATTGGTCGGGGTTAGGCATCGACCTCGAGTGGTTAAGGTTAGGATAGCCGATTGGTCAGGGGATAGGACCTGAATAAATGGGGTTACGTTACCTTGCGTAAGCATGGACGCCTAGACGCCTGGCCAATGGCAGCGTGTGAATGCTATTGAAGGGCGGGTCTTGCCTCAAAGTTGCGTGGGTTCCATAATAATGCAGTGGAGATGCGTCGTCCATCTTTGGATACAGTTTATGCTTAAGACCAAGAAAAATACCGTTGACGCATATTTTGTCAAACAACATCCTAGATTACAGGGTTTTCCCAACCGTTATAATAGAGCCGTCACATGAAATCGATGTGAGCACCAAAATAACTAAAAGACTTTCCTCAGATCTAACTACTGTAGTCGGTCCCCTTTAAGCTTTTTGAGAGTTAATTATATATTATCTGCTCTACCTTACCAACGTTTTAGACACAGATATGGTGATAAAAATGCTCTTAAATGATGTCAAACTGCTTCTTTTTTTCTTAAATTGAAAAACAAACCACCAAATATGTGCACCGTAGTTTTGTATAACGCAAGGGAAAACGCTGGACTATATCTATTTATGTATCATGATTTCATTTTATACCTTGCGTCTGAGAAGCAGGTGCACAGTGTTCCTCTCAAAAGCTGTGATTTTACTCGTCTATGTGTTTGTCCTTCAGTATTCGCCTGAAAAGCCTGAACGCCCATACAGACACATCCTCTTTGGCCCGGAAGGTCGTGGAGGAATGCCGGCTGATCCACCCGTCCAAACTCCTCGAGGTGGAGCAGCTGCTCTTCTATTTGCAAAACCGCAAACATTCAAATGGTATTCAAGAGTTCATCATGACTACTTCACTAACACTGTAATATTCATGGTTAAAGGTGCTGTAGGTAAGATGGTGAAGATCCAGGTCTTAGCCAAAAAATTTGAACATTGACAACTTCTCAGTCCCTCCGCCCTTTCTGCTAAAGCCCAAAACGGTCTCCTAAGCCCCTCCCCCACAAGGGAGAATGAATGCGTGTGCATGAGCAGTGATTGACACGCAGTTGGACACCCCCCCCCCCCCCCCCCCCCCCGGCCCTGATTGGTGCATCTGAACAGGGAGCTGTGGAGTTTTGCAAATCTCACTACTAAGCTGTAGGTGGTGCCAGGGGAGCCAGATTTATTTTTTAATGACCTGCTTCATGTAGTTCTACTGGAACATAGGGTCAATTTCAGCAAATATGACAAAGTTAGTTTTATAAGGCTTACCTACTGCATCTTTAAAAGTATTCCTCAAGATCAAAGTAATTTGCCGTTTTGTGATGCTGAATGTTACCTTTCACAGACAACCAAGAGAAGAAACGCATCTCGCCGCGAGACTTCACACCGTACGCTGGAGTGGAGGTAGGAACAGAGCCGGCAGGGCTGCAACTAACTGTTATTTCCATTATAAATTATTTTCTGGATGAGTGGATGAGTTGTTTGGTCTCT
Source organism: Zingel zingel (assembly GCA_023566125.1). Lineage (NCBI taxonomy): Eukaryota > Metazoa > Chordata > Actinopteri > Perciformes > Percidae > Zingel > Zingel zingel. Next base: position 32,765,229 of record CM042322.1, on the reverse strand, counting down.
AAAATGTCAGAGAATGGTGAAGAATGTGGATCAGTGTTTCCCAAAGTCCCAAGATGACATCCTCAAATGTCTTGTTTTGTCCACAACTCAAAGATATTCAGTTCACTGTCACAGAGGAAAGAAGAAACTAGAACATGTTCACATTTAACAAGCTGGAATCAGGGAATTTTGTACACAGTTCTGAGGACCTTTCCCATTCGTCCCTTGGTTGTGCTGTTTTATTCCCCCTCAGCTGGACGAGGAGGCGAGCATCAACAGCATCAGTGAGTACGTGGAGCTGCTGTATGAGGACATCCAGGAGAAGATCAGAGGAGCCACGCTCATCCTCCAGTTGGCTCGCAACCCCGACAACCTGGAGGAGCTCATACAGAACGGTACCTTCCTCTGCTGACTAAAGTTCAATAATATAAATAATAAAGTCCAGCGGCACCCTGTCGGGGTCCTAATTCGCCGTAATAATCGGCTCGCTCGACATTATCCCGCTAATTACACAGCTACTCATAAAGAGGTTACCCGGTGACAACATCTGCGTCCTGGTCGGGACAGTTAACTTTACCCTGGCTCAGGTGATAAGAGCACAGGGTAAGACTGTGAACCGTGAATTGCTCCCGATGCTGCGCCATCTGTGTGTGAATGTTTATCTGATGAGTGGGTGGCAGCCTCGGCCACAGTGTATGAATGTGTGTAGTTCCTCTACTATGTAGAAGCCCTTTGAGTAGTCGTTAAGACTAGAAAAGTGCTATATAAATACAGTCTGTTCACCGCTGACGAGCACGACTCTGGTAGAAACCAGGTTGCCCCCGGGAGGGCGCTGACCACGGAGCTAACTAATGCTCTGTTTGCACTGTTACCAGTAGCTCCTCAACTTACGTTACGTTATTATCCCAATCTGCAGCAGCCGTCAAACCACATCAAGGTCCATGACGAACATAAAAAATTGGCAACAGCAACAAAGTACAGAAAAATTCCACCCCACAACTAAAAACAAGGTACAGCTTTCACACTGAACCAGAAGCTAAACACGTTCGAAACAGACTGTAGATGCTGTGATTGACCAATCGAGTGTTTAACCAAGCCGTCGTTATATATATATACATACATACATACATACATACATACATACATACATACATACATACATACATACGTGTGTGTGACAACCGAGTGAACTCCACCTGGAGAGGATCTTGAGATGTGGTTGACAGCTCTGGGAATGTCAAGGATAAACTTTCATGCTAATAACATTATTAAAATAATATTTTTCCTGTTGAAGTGGATCCAATCGCTAAAGTTCACAAGTGCAAACCTTAGACATATTTCAGATTCTAAACTAGACGAACTGCATTTGGACAAAAAGTGAGTTATTTTTTTTTTTTTGACAGAATATCGTTTTGAGTGTACAATCCGTTGTCTTTCATCAGCTCGTCCCCTACGCTCCCCTTTAAAGGAAAACAAAAGCTTGGCTTCGGTTCCGCTCCCTTTCGTGACAACCGGGCGGTTTCTTCCACAGCAGCACGGAGCCATCAGCCTCTGCAGCCGCGGGGAGATGGCACCGCTCCATTTGTCTCTGTCGTAACCTGTCTTCGGCCCAATGCGTCTGCCGCGCCGCGTGAGCCGGTCCGACGTTGATAAGAGCCGAGTGTTCGTGTGAACCCAGGGTCAGCGCGGAAAGCAGAGAAGAACCCTGGGACGCCACGTCTCTTAAGTTGAGAAGCACCAATAGCTCAAAAATCCTCCAGAGCCTCCGACCTCATCGCATTCCCCCACGCTTCTTCAAATCAACCTCCACATGCACTGCTCTCTGCTCAGTCGGACTCTGATTGAATTCCACCCGCAGACGCTTTGCATTTAGTTTCTCTTTCTCAGCTGTGGTCCTTCGTTTCTGTCATGCTTCCTTTTGTGTGTGTGTGTGTGTGTGTGTGTGTGTGTGTGTGTGTGTGTGTGTGTGTGTGTGTGTGTGTGTGTGTGTGTGTGTGTGTGTGTGTGTGTGTGTGTGTGTGTGTGTGTGTGTGTGTGTGTGTGTGTGTGTGTGTGTGTGTGTGTGTGTGTGTGTGTGTGTGTGTGTGTGTGTGTGTGTGTGTGTGTGTGCCTTTACTGACGCGTGTTTGTGTGTGTGGTCAGAGACGGCCCTCGGAGCCCTAGCCAGAGTTTTGAGGGAGGACTGGAAGCAGAGCGTCGACCTGGCAACAACCATCATCTATGTCTTCTTCTGCTTCTCCAGGTACAGCGGCAGTTCACACTAGTTTCTGCGTCTGAGTTTGCCTCTTCGTTCCAAAAGCTCAAGCTGGTCGGGTGCTTCTGTTTCTTACAGCTTTGCGTTTTTCTTTGCATACAAAGCCCCTTGCTTTTGTAACCTGACATCATAATCTGCTGTTCCAATGTTTGTTTGTTTTTGGTGCTGAATGCAATGGGGATCTGAAATTCCCCTTTTAGAGTGATGTCTTTTCGGGGAGTTTTAAATTCTATTTACAGTCTTCACTTTGGCATGGCCGCAAGGGTCTGAATGATGTACATTTTGTGATTTGCCCTTTCCTCCTGCATAATTTGTTATGATGACTAAACTGATATTTTTTAAAATGATGGTTGTTTTTTTACCTGATTCCACCCACCCAAAGTGAGACCAACCCATCAATGCTCTTTCTAAAGAAAAATATATATATATCTGATTTGGTTTTCATGTTCTCAATCAGTGTGGACACACCTAGCAGTAGCCAGACACTTTATGGACAGCCAAACATAACATCTGCATGAGATAGTTGAACATGTTGTTCTGAATCCATGGACATTAGTTCCACTTTCCCAAAGGTGTTGGATGGTTGAGGTTAGGGCTCAACTTCTTCCACACCAAACTGGGAAAACCAATTCCTAATGGACCTGGTTTTGTGCATGAAGACAATGTCAAGTTGAAGGGACTAATATTAGGATTTCCCTTCATTGGGACCAAAGGTACGTTTCCACAGGCAGCGTCATTTCCACGCTTACCATTCGTTGTCTCTGTAAGCAGCCGGGCGATGCATTCTAGTAGCGTCGCGGGGCCCTTAGAGAGACAGAGAGTCGAGGTGCCCGCGCCTCATTTGCATAAAGCTGAACCCAGGCTACTTTATGCAAATGGAGGAAGTCCAGCTCGACCTGCCGCCTCTCAAACTCCCGAAAATCTTTTTAAACCGAAATATTTTGGCCAATGTCGGTCTGAAATGAAGACAGATCGAACAACTACATAGCTTATTTTTTTTGTGTAAAATGTTTTCAGAAACACATTTTGCTGAACTTTTTTTCCATGAAGTAAGCAAAGGTTACCAAACAAGCCGAGAAACTGATAACTGCCAGTGGGTATTCCATCAAGTGTCCGGTGCTGGGAAGTGGGGCGATCCCTCCCGTAAAAGAAAAAAACGCCACTGTGTGGACACGTACCTTAACCCAAACCAGGAATAACAGACCCAGATAAACGGTACACAAAGTATGTCCACATAGTGTATATTTTTTGTATTTGAAGTACAAACCCACTTAGATCAGTGCAGTTAAAACATTTTACATTTGTAACAGCACTCTGCTCTCCTCTCTCTTCACTGCTCTCCCCTTTTCTTACAGTAGTCCTCCACCTTTGGCAGCGTACCTAGTCCTGAAGTTTCCCTCTCCAACTGGGGGTTAGGAAACCCTAAAATTAGCCCTCGCTAGAATAATACATAAACGTCTGTCAGAGCTGATTTAGGCTGCGAGAGGACGTGTACGTCTGAAAACTGATCGTCACTCTTGGCTCGTGTCCATCTCCACGTTACGCTGTTTGGATTGCGAAACGGTTCAACTTGGGCTGATTATTAAGTCGGACCAGGACACACTGTTTGATTGAGTGTCTTTTGACTTTGACAGTTTACTTTGTAAACTACTTCAGGGGTGACGGATCGGGTCATTGTAATGACAGCTCCCAGCTGGAATCCTCAAACCCCCCTAAGAAAAGTGGATTTTTCAGTTTTTGAAAATACACTTTTGGATAAATGGAAGTCTTCTCTCTCTCTCTCTCTCTCTCTCTCTCTCTCTCTCTCTCTCTCTCTCTCTCTCTCTCTCTCTCTCTCTCTCTCTCTCTCTCTCTCTCTCTCTCTCTCCCTCTCTCTCTCCCTCTTAATTCTCTCCTAGCTTCTCCCAGTTCCATGGCCTGGTCACTCATTTTAAGATTGGGGCCCTGTGCATGAATATCATCGAGCATGAGCTGAAGAGGTACGACCTCTGGCAAGACGAACTACAGAAGAAGAAGAAGGCCTATATCCTTTTTATTAAGAGTCATCCAACAAGTTTTACACAGTTTTTACCAAATAAGATGATTTGCTCACCCAGCTGAGCACTGTAGTCTTGGTGACAGTTTTTACATCGGCCGATTCCGAGCCGATACCAGTGCTTTAAAAATGGAATAAATAGCAATTCCTTTAAAAAAACTAGTAAAGTGCATTTAGTAGTGCAACTGAAACTGCCATCGCTCCAAACTGAAGCCTTGCATAGTGTACTGTACACATCGCAGTTGTAAAATATTGCCAAATTGCTGACATTTCTCTAACGCTATCTCTGACTACCATTACACCAGAGACGGTTTAGAGAGAGCATCTTTGGTTGCACTCTCCCCTAGCAGACCAAACCGGAAATCATTCTTCAGAAACTACTTTAAAGATGATTCTTTTCAGGGCTAAATTACGAGTAAACGGATCAGAGCATAGACTCTGCGACATTTTAGGCAGTGTAAGTGGACACTTTAAGTTCCTTGACTTGATTTCACCTGAAGAATCCTCTGAGAACCAAACTCTGAAGAAAGAACATGAGAAGTCTTTCAGGAAGTACCAGAGCCTTCTGGCCAAGCAGGAGCAGCTTCTCAGAGGTAACCCTTGTTGCTAGTCCACAAAGCATTCTGGGATGGGAGAAAAGCGTGCTCTGGGTTATTGGCATTTCTTTAAACCAATCACAATCGTCTTGGGCGGTGCTATGTGCCGAGCAGAGTAACGGAGCCTCTGCAAAATAGTCTCAGGAAGGAACTTGTTTTGGTGGAACGTGTGTACGTTCAAAAGTAGTTTTAGTTGTGCAACAGAAAACTCAGATTGGACAGATAGTTTAGCTATCTGTCTGGATTTACCCTGCAGAGATCTGAGGAGCAGTTAACCATAGTCCTCAGAAATCCACCAGAGGTTACAACGCCAACACAAAGAAAGAGGAAGGGGACAGACATCCGGCTGAAATGAGGGGCATCTGGCGGAATCCTGGGAATGAAATGTCGTCGATGTAGACTAATAAGGAGCTAACACCAGTCTACTCACTGCGTCTCCAGCTCCATTTGTTTAAAGGGAAAGTTCACCCCAAAATTAAATAATACATATTTGCTGCTAGGGCTTATAGGGTTGCTCGATTATGGAAAAAAATATAATCACGATTATTTCGGCCAATATTGAAATCACGATAATTTAACACGATTAGTTGACTTCTGGAAAGATGTTGCAGTTATTGAACTTAAAAAACAGTGGAAAAAGTTCAATAAATCAACAGTAAAAAAAAACACCTACAACTGTGAAATTTGCTTTCATACTTTTCCTATTTATTTATTTCATTCAGAACAAGAGAAAATAAGAGTTTACTTGCAACACGTAATGAGCTAAATAATTGTTTTTCTTGATTATTCTGTTTTTGTGATCATTGGGAGCCAAAATCATAATCGCGATTAAATTTCGATTAATTGCACAGCCCTACTTCTGTGTGAGTTGCCCGGTGTTGGCGCTATCGGCCGTAGAGATGTCTGCCTTCTCTTCAAAATAACGGAACTAGATGGCACTCTGCTTTTGGTGCTTTAAGCACCCAAAAAAACATTTTAAAAACTCAACAGCAATGTCTCTTTCCCGAAATCATGACCCGGTTACTCAGGATAATCCACAGACCTGTTGTGTGCATTTTTATGCAGGAAGCTCGCAGAAGGAAGAGTCCTCCTCGCCTGAGCTATCGGTTAGCTACAGCTACAGCTCAGCCGAGAAGGACACCATTACTGTTTACATCTCTTACGTCTTATAACGATCGGTGCTCTCTTATAACAATCAGTGCTCTCTTATAACAATCAGTGCTATGTTACAAGTCTACTTATGCCCTGTCTTTTGTTGTTGGTTGTCTGTCCTGTCCCTTGTCTGTCTTAAATGCTCTACTTTAAGTAGTAATTGCACTTTATGTGTAGTCTTTGATGGGTGTGCACTAAATGTAGCCTGTCTCAAATGTTGTTTTTATATATTTTAAATGTAACAGTGTGCTCAGCGTGTAACACCACTTGATCCACGGTGAAACGTTGTATCGTCTCACTATATACGAAAATGAAAACGAAATATGGTTGAAATGACAATAAAAGCCACTTGACTTGATCTCGCGCGGCCCACGAGCCTCCCGTCCATGACTATGCTTCCTTCAGCGTGTACTGAAGATAACTGTTTGGTTTGCAGCCCCGAGATGCACAAGAGAGTCTAAATAAAATCCGAAATGACCAAACAAAAACGAGCGAGGGGATGTAAGCGGTTTGCAGCTGAATGAATGCGCGCGTTTCCTGGGCTGATGCCGTTGTCTCTGTCCCTGCAGTGTCTCTGTGTCTGCTGCTGAACCTGGCTGAAGACACCCGCACGGAGCTGAAGATAAGGAACAAAAACATCGTCCACATGCTGGTGAAGCTCCTGGACCGGGAGGACGAGGAGCTGCTGCTGGTGGCTCTCTCCTTCCTCAAGAAGCTCTCCATCTTCCTGGAGAACAAGAACGACATGGTGAGAGAGCAGGGCGAGGCGTCACACTGTTCACACACTTGATTTTCTCTTTTCCTCCCCTCCTTTAACGCTCTGAGGACTAAAGACGCACCGGCGAGTCCAAGCCAAGTTTGACAACACTCCTACTCAAAAAGCGGTGTTACAACATTTCATTTTAGACATTTAATTACTATTTTAAGCACCAAAACAATTGAGTGTAGGTTTGTTTTTCACAAGAGATTTGAGAAATGTTTCCACTTCAGGGCCAAAGTATCTCTTTCAATCTATTTATTGCTCTTGAACAATTTGGGGCGTCACTATACAGAAAGCTGAGTTTGTTCTGAACATTTTGACGTGAAACACGGGGATCAGTTTATGTGCAAATACCCTTAAAAGGAGAAATAAAGAAGATATGTAAAAATTCCCTCAGACTTCAGAGGGTTAACTTTCATCTTAACTAAGAGTGCTGATACAAACCTGCTGCTAACGGTGTTCACATATGCACGATGGCTCCCCCATGTATCCCGTGCTCCCTCAGAGCTCTACTCCTGCATGTATTCCAGAAATAATGGAACACCTCTGTAGGATGCACTTAAGCTTATGAACGGTGCAGACAGTATGAGGTAAGATACAACTTGATTTATCCCGAGCGAAATTGCTGTGCAGCAGTTGCAATACAAAGTGTGTAAGATGAGACGGATATCAGGATTAGGGTGGAAAGTGGAGAAAAGAAACCATTAGAGCTTGTAGGCACTGGCACTCTTTCTACTGGAACATTCAAAATGTTGGTTTTATTTGATTATTTAAAATAGAACCACGTATAGCACTGCACAGCAGTAATTACATTAAAAATCCCAGAGTATAAAAATGCAGTAAAGTCCGAAGGCTAATTTCCATTAAGGTCCTCCAAATATACGATCAACGGACATATTTTGGATTCTGCCAGGGAGGATTTGGCCCTGATCTTTCCCCATAGTGCAGTGTTTCTCAAATGGAGGTGCGTGTCCCCCGAGGTGTGCTTTGGAGGGCTGCAGGGGGTACGGGAGATCTTTTACAAAATAATTTTCCCTTACAAGGCTGTTGGACCAGACCATTGTACAACTTTATATAGACTGTTTTTTGTATACAGCGATGTCAGCGATAGATTTACTAAACAACTAAACAACAGACTTGTCGCTGAAAAACATTTAAATGTTTTCAGTTTTGGAACAATAGGTATGAGACACGAGGGAATTCTTTAAAACGTTACCCGAGAACATGCCTGTCTGAAAAGAGAGAGACGTTTTTCACACTCCGTGCGGTAAAATCATGGAACGAGCTTCCAGAAGAAGTTGTGCGTTCCCCTTCTATTAATTCCTTTAAGAATAGGCTGGATGCATTTTGCCTGTCAAAAGGTGTATATATATAATTATAAAGCTTTGTGTGTGTGTGTGTGTGTGTGTGTGTGTGTGTGTGTGTGTGTGTGTGTGTGTGTGTGTGTGTGTGTGTGTGTGTGTGTGTGTGTGTGTGTGTGTGTGTGTGTGTGTGTGTGTGTGTGTGTGTGTGTGTGTGTATATATATATATATATATATATATATATATATAAATAAAAAATTAGGGCTGTCAAAATAATGTGTTAATTTCGATTAATTAATCTGAGAAAAAGTAACGCGTTAAAAAAAATAACGCAGATTAATCCATTCCATATTGACGTTTGACCCGGAGCCATTCTAGCCACCATTGGACTGTAAAATGAAGGAGGGAGACGAGAATGTGCTGCCTGGATCATTAATTGGAACATTTACTTGTAAAAATCTCCTTCCTGCCAACCCTGGCTACCAAAAGCTGGAGCCACTGATATGTCTGCTCTCTGATGCTCTGAAACAGACAATACAGGCAACACAAACACCGCTGCACGTGACGCTAGTTAACACTATACTCGACAGCAGCTAACATTAGCCTACCGCTAGCTAGTAGCTGGATTAAAAACGGTTAAAATGCTGACAGCTAACGCTAAACGGTGTAAAGTGTGACTGTGTTTTAGCTGTCGGAAAAACAACACAGATGGTGCGTTCAATGAAACTGGTAAACTACAGCCTCGTGGTGCATTTGAAGTTATTGTAAGTGTCCTTTTCCCATCTGGTGGTTGTTTTTGTCGTTCGACAGCAATTTACTAGTGAAATAATTTATTGTTATTGTTATACATTATTATTAAATAATTTAATTTTGACCATATGGCCTTAGCAATAAACAAGCCGTTCTTTAATGTCACCAACTGTTGTTTAGCACCCTTTTTTTTTTCAGGCACTGTTAATTATGTATACGATTAATTAATCACAGAGTATGTAATTAATTAGATTACATTTTTTCTATATATTTATTATATATATATATATATATATATATATATATATATATATATATATATATATATATATATATATATATATATATATATATTTATTTATTTATTTTTTTGTTTTGTTTATTTGTTTTGTGTTTTTTTGAGTCTGGAATAGAGGATTGTATATCCTGTACCAGAAATCTTTTCAATAAATTTCAGTAAATGAAATGATGGAAAAAGGCGACAAAACCTTGGAAAAAGACGGTAGAAAGAAGGAAGGAAGTGAGGCAAGAAGAGGTCGAAAATAGAAACACAAACTTTAGAAAAGGGACAAAAACTTCCAAAACGGCGACAAAAACTTAGAAAAAAGCAACGAACTTGAAAAAAAAGACAGTAGAAGGAAGTAGGACAGGAATAGGTCCAAAGAAGACGACAAAAACGTCACATTGTTGGTAAAACATTTTTGAAGTTTGTCCCTTTTCTGAAGTTCTTGTTTATATTTTCGACCTCTTCTTGCCTCACTTCCTTCCTTCGTTCTACCGTCTTTTTCCAATTTTTTTTTCACCTTTTTCCATCATCATTTAAATGCTTTCCAGGTACAAGGCAGTTTAGTTAATATATCGCTGACATCGCTCTATTCTTCCTCTTTATAGAGACTTTGTTTTTCTACCAAAGAGGATTTGCGCTGCTCAGGGGGTACTTGGCTTAAAAAAAAAATTCAAAGGGGGAACACTATTGAAAAAAGTTTGAGAGCCACTGCTATAGCCCCATCCAACACCGTTGGGATCAACAGACCTGATCACCCAACATCCTCTAAGGTGCTTTTGTGTCTGAATGGGAGCCAATCCCTGCAGCCAGGTTCCCAAAATCCGGCCTGAAATCCTGAGAGTGGAGGCCGTTGGAGCAGCACATGCTCTTGTTACTGCTCGCTCTCTTCTTTTGTGTTTACATGAACGTGACATTGTGCTCAGCATCAGTTGTGGGGTCTGGATTTTAAATAGGTTCATTATTACACTATTCTTCCCACGGAGGTTTTTCCTCATGTTCCTCTGATTCAGCGAAACAACAAACATGACATTAATCACGGATGTCTTCAGCAAAATAAGAATGTAATCCTGCAATGAAGTTATAAGTAAAACTACTCTTGGATCAACAAATTTTGGATTTAATTTGGTTTAATTAATTGACTGTTTGCCGGAGCAGCTCAGCCAAAATGTTTGATATCCATGTGTTGTTTGAGTCGATGCCCTTTTAAATTAGACTTTCTTTACACCATTATTAATTAATGTTTTTTTTAACAGCATTGTTTTGAGACATTTGAACTCAATCACATTTTCAGAGGAAACAATCGTTCTTTATTTGTTCAGTGAAACCCTCCCGACGTCACTTTGACAAATGGCCGTTCCCCTGTAGGAATGCCAGTCGAAACCACGCTCGTCAAATTTCCATTTAATAAATGCTTAGAAGGTCCACTTTTGGCCACGTGTCCCACAGCGCTCGTACGGGAAGCTCGGCGCTCCCAGTCTCCCCTAATCCAGCCCCCACCTGGTTCCAATCTGGGGCTTTATCAAAGCCAGACCCTGTTAGGAACTGGTTTTATCTCCGTGTTTCCCCCTTCAGTGTATCTTTGATTCAGATTAAAGAACCCCTTCAGGGGGGGTTTGGACCCACTCGAGCATATGTCCAGCAGGGAAACACATTGACTCGGTTAACCCTTGTGTTGTCCTTGGGTCAAATTTGACCCGTTTTCAAAGTTTTTTTTATATCAGAAATATGGGTTTCTTTACAACCAAATTGCCCCCAAATAACTTGGATGCATGTACGTTGTATGGAACCCATGCAACATATACATCCATGCATCCATGTTCTTCGCAGGTAAGATGAATGATTACTTCCATTGAATTTTGGTTGTTTTATTTCATTTCATGGCATTTGGAAAAAAAAAAAGTTTAAATGGTTTTCGAAACAGCATCCCGACCAAACTTTGTGTGTGATTCACTCAACATCCTCTGATCTTAACTATTAGTCAAAATAATTCATATCTGCTTTTTTTCAAACTCAAAAATTAGGTATAATGTCATTTTATTAGGTTTATTGACCATGAATTTAAAAAAAAAAAAGCGTTGAAAAGAGGGTCAAAAACGTTTAAAAAAAGCGCCAAATGCATAAAAAAGCATCAAAGTCGGAAAACGTTCTAAAAAAAAAATCACATTTTTCAATTTTGACCCAGAATGACAAGTTCGTGGACGACGGTGAAGACAACACCAGGCGGAGATAATTTCCAATGACATCGAGTCAGTTCCAAAGACAAAGGAAAGGAAAACCAAAGCTACCCAGAAATGAAGCGACACCATCATAGGAACAATAGAAAGCTACTAAAACTGTCTGAATTTGAAAAATAAATTTGATAAATAAACTAGTTTAATTTAAGTTGAAATGTTTGAAGAAAATGCAATTCTGTAAAGCAATTACAAGTAGAAGTTTGGAGGTTTAAAATCAGATTTCTGAAATGTCCAAAAGGTACAAGTGTGTTCATTTTAACAGGGTTTAATTCGCTCAAATATTTTCAATCCCCAGACCGGCAGGATAAAATCAGGGTGGGGAAAGTGAAAGAGCAGAACTTGTCCCTCCCTCATTACCACCACTGAGGTGCCCTTGAGCAAGGCCCTTAACTGCTCAGTGGCCAGCAGATCAGACTGTGGTTGTACTGGGCAGCTTCCAGGTATGAATGTGGAACTGTGTCAATTCCTCGTTGCAAATGAGAAGTTGTTCTCAATCGACTTACCTCGATTAATAAAGGTTAAAAAAAAGTCAATGTAACGCTCCCTCTAATGCTCATTGAAATGTTCCCACAGCACTTTAGAATGTTTTTTTTTTTTTATTTGTTTATTCTGTGGTGTTGTAGTTCTTTCTGTTGCTAGTCCAAATATAATTGGCTGTATTAGGACTACAAATGAGACCAACATTCAACTTAGTTTGCAGCCAATCTTGACACCAGTGTCTTAATGCTGAAGAGGAAATCGGGAAATTGTTTCGGACAAAGTTTTCTGGAATCTGACATCTTTCTTTTTGATGTTATGATGTAGGTCTTAAATTTCATTCATAATGGTCTTTAAAAAGGTCTTTCTTAATCCTCCTGTTGTCCTCTGGTCAAATTTGACCCATTTTCAAAAAGTTTCTATATCAAAAATACCAAATTGTCAAAAAAAGTAATGTGGATGGTTCCATACGACGCTCTTCACAAGTAAAACAAATGATCAGTTCGCTACTTTCATTGAATTTGGAAGTTTTATTCAATTTTATAGCATTTGAAAAAAATAAAATAAAAGAATGTTGAAAAAAGCTTCAAAAACGTGAGAAAAAACCCACAACTTCAAATGAAGTGCAGAAGAACAAAGACATCGAAAAAAGTGACAAAAAACTATAAGCTTCAAAAACGTGGGCGAAAAAGTGACAAAAAATGTCGTAAAAGCTTAAAAAACGCCGGGAAAAGTGACAAATGTCGAAAAGAAAGTGACAATAACATCAGGAATAACGACGTGTCAAAAAAAAAATGACCAAAGCTATAGTGACGACCAAAACATTTTTTAATTTTAAATTATGACCCAGAAAACTTAAAAGTTGCACGGTCGACAGGAAGACAACACAAGGGTTAAAGACCATTTATGAATGAAATTCAAGGTCTTAAAAAGTCTTAATTTGGACTTGTTGAAACCTGCAGAAACCCTGTTTTAAGGGGGTGCTGTATTTGGTTCCAGGAGTCAGGTGCACTAAAATGAAAAGCAGTTTTTCCAAGTTCAGAGCGAGCTCGTGGAACATGAAGCAAAAAGCCAGCAGACGCCCAGATTCAGATTATCAGTGCACACAAGTTTCCATATAAGGACCAAATGTTTAGTTTGGTTCAAAGACCGATCACGTCACGATACAGTGTGACATCGGCTTTTATTTACTCGGCAAACATGTTGTGACTTTCTCCCAATCAGATACGACTTCCCCCACAGTCTAGATAGGTTTGCTTTCCTGCTGCTGTCGTTAATGGAAGGGGGATGTCAGCGGTAATTGACCCAGGCTGCAGTTGATTACGCCGCTCCACGTCTGGTTTGTGATGCTGCGACTGGAGCTGTTTTTTTTCACACAGTAGCAGCGAGTGCGTTTTTTTTTTTTATAACTGGGAGCAGGTTGCGTCACGGTGATATCTGGCTGCTGGGAGACCACAGCAGAGAGACACAGACATGTTAACAAGCAGCGGCGGACTGACTGTCGAGGGCAGCTGCCACAGCAGCTGCTGCGTCACACCGGCGGTCACCGTGACAGCACGGAGCCTAAACGCCGCTCACATTTTCACCCGTCAGACTCGGCGTCATCAGCTCAACACTTCCACCTGCCTGTAGCTGCTGTGAAGCTTCTCCAAAAGCGGCAGTTTTGGGGGGAAAAAAGGAAAAGCAAGAAATCAGCGTTTTATACAGATGTTTAAAATGCTTTTGTACATTATTTCCTTTGTATTTTTTTTACTTGTATTTTTGAATAGTTCTTTTATTCTATCCTATTTATTATTTCTTGTATATTCTGTATGTGTGCTGTGTAGGGCTGCACAATTAATCGCAATTTTATTGAAATCACAATATGAACTAGTGCAATATCCAAATCGCAGAGGGGCGCAATATTTGTTAAAGGCAAAATATGTGTCAAACAATTCTAAAATGAAGTACTGTGGTGCTGCGGAGACGTCCCGGCCTACAAATCCTATCCTACAGACTAAAGAAAACGCCTTAGTTTGGGGCAGATCCTCGCAAAAAAAAAATCACCCTTCAATCTTTTTTTTTATTTTATTTTTTTTTATATATTTTTCAATGAAAATGAGAATAATGAGACAAACATGATCAATCCCTCCAATATCGTGAATCGCATCAGTCATAATAATCACATTTAGATATTGTCCTCATATCGTGCAACCCTAGTACTGTGTGTCTGATCTTTTGCTGCTGTAGCACTGACATTTCCCAATTTGGGATGAATAAAGTCAATCTAATCTGAAGTTTGCTAATGTTACCACACAGAATTCAGTGTTATAATTTCCATCTAATCGTGACTTAATGGCAGGCGTGCTACAGGCTGTTGCCCACGCCGTGTAGTTCCAGCTGACAGGTGATGTAATCCAGTAAAAGAAAGTAATCCTTACATTTAATCCATATTCATTCATTTATTTAAATCATGTATTTTTTTTTTGAGGACGCACGTTCCAGTAGAAAATAAAATATACGTTATTATATTTTGACTAAATTATTCTATTCTGTTATCTTGATAAAAATTTAATCTTAAAATGGAAATAAAATGTTTTGCCACAAATTAAAAGTCAAATATATGTCACAGTATTTATCTTTCACAGAAGGACAAATATAGGCCTGCACGATTAATCGTTATAAAATCCTTCACCCCTGTTCGCGATTTAATTTTTAAATTACTTTTTCTTTTTTTGAGGGGGGGCATTTTCAGCCTTTATTTTGATAGGACAGCTTAAGACATGAAAGCCAAGCAGTTAAAGAGTGTACTAAGAAATCATTCTGTTTTGATACTGTACTTAAATTGGCAATTGACAAACTCCATTTCTCTAGAGACTGAAGCTGTAGCTGCAGCACGTTGATTGACATGTTTTAATTATGTAAAGACATGTTCAAAGAGTTCAGCTAGAGCCTGTATCAGGGCCATATTTAGTTCAGATAGAGCCTGTATCAGGGCCATATTTAGTTCAGAGAGAGCCTGTATCAGGGCCATATTTAGTTCAGAGAGAGCCTGTATCAGGGCCATATTTAGTTCAGATAGAGCCTGTATCAGGGCCATATTTAGTTCAGATAGAGCCTGTATCAGGGCCATATTTAGTTCAGAGAGAGCCTGTATCAGGGCCATATTTAGTTCAGAGAGAGCCTGTATCAGGGCCATATTTAGTTCAGAGAGAGCCTGTATCAGGGCCATATTTAGTTCAGAGAGAGCCTGTATCAGGGCCATATTTAGTTCAGAGAGAGCCTGTATCAGGGCCATATTTAGTTCAGATAGAGCCTGTATCAGGGCCATATTTAGCTCAATGTGTTACATGTCTCTATTTATGGTAGCCTACTGTACTTAAATGGCCACTATGTACTTTATTTTCTTAATTCATTGAAGCCTCTGTGCTTACAGGCTCGTGGTGCTGCACAATGTGCTATAGGTGCCAAAAAAAAATCTGTTTGGAACTGCCAATTTGTTTTGTCATGGTTCATGTGTGCAATAAACATTACACTTTGTGAGACAAAAATCATGGCAGAGAATTGTGATATCAATTCTAAGAAAAAAAATCATGATTCATATTTTTCCCCGAATTGTGCAGGCCTACCACAATATAAAAATACTCTCTTGCATGTAACACTAAAACTACCGTGTGGTTTATTCTGTTAAAAACAAACGGCCAATTATGACAACATTATATATATTTTAAGAAAATTGGGTTTCTTCACCGTAAGAATTAGGAAAATTAGGATGTAAAAGAAAATACAGTTAATGTAAAGTAATTACAAGTAGACATTTTGTTCCAGGAGTTTAATCCATGATGACATTGGGGGGTTCTGGGAAATGGTGTTCCTTTTTAAAAGCTGCCCAAAATAGAAGTAATGAATGGACAACATGACATTGTTTGGAAAAAATCTTTTAAATGTGAAACACACTTGCTATTTTATCGCATCACTGACCCCCCCCCCCCCCCCCCCCCCCCCCCCCCGAATGTGTAATTCTTATTTATCTATTTATTTAAATTGTATGTCCTGTATGTACGTGATGTTTTTTTGTGTAAACTGTCTTTCACTGAACAGAAGAGCTCTCTGAATTCCGTTGTGTTGGTTATGTTGCTGCTTGTTAAGCAGTGTTGGAATGTAACTAAGTACATTTACTCCAGTACTGTACTTCAGTCCAAATGTTGAGGTACTTGTACTTTACTTGAGTCTTTTCTTTTCATGCCACTTTCTACTTCTACTGCGCTACATTTCAGAGATAAATATTGTACTTTTTACTCCACTACTTTCATCTGTTACAGCTTTAGTTACTAGTTACTTTACACATTAAGATTACTGCACACAAAACACATGTAGTTTATAAAATCTGATGTTTAAACTACCCAACTATATATACCTTACAATTACAGCTGAAATGATTAAAAAAAAATAAAAAATTTTTTTGACCGTTTCCAGTTTCTAAAATTTGAAGATTTTTCTGCATTGAGTACTATTACTTAAAATACTTAAAGTGCATTTCTCTGATGATACTTAGACGTTTACTTAAGTAACATTTTTAATGCAGGCGGAGACGTTTGCCGTGGAGAAGCTGGCCCGGCTGGTTCCCTGCGAGCACCAGGAGCTCCTGAGCACCACCCTGCGCCTCCTGCTCAACCTCTCCTTCGACACGGCGCTGCGCGGCCACATGGTCCAGACGGGACTCCTTCCCAAAGTCTCCTCGCTGCTCGGTAATCAGTCTGCTTTCCTTTTCTTTGATTATTGTTTTGGGCTTTTCCCGCCTTTAATTTGACAGGACAGCTAGGAGAGAGAGGGGGAAAGACATGCAGGAAATCGTCACAGGTCGGATTTGAACCCTGGATTTGAAGCCTCAGTATATGTGCGCCTGCTCTACCCGCTGACCCAACCCGGCCACAGCAGTCTGGTCTCTAATGATTCTAGTAGGGCTGAACGAGTCATCGTTTTCAAATCGAAATTGCGATTTATTTATTTTTTTTTTTCAAAGAATGCGACTAGCTAAAGATTGCGATTAATCAAATGTGAAATATGTATGTATGTTTGTAACATTTGGTTTATCATTCCTCTTTTTATAGTTATATTTACAGTTTTTGCATAAGATAAATGCTGGAACAGTGTTACATATCACAGATTCCATGTCCCATGCTGTTGTCCTCGGGTCAAATTTGACCCGTTTTCAAAATGTCTATATCAGAAATATGGGTTTCTTTTTAACCATATTACCCCAAAATAACATGGACGGTTCCCTACAAAGCTCTTCGCAAGTACAATTACTGATCACTACTTTCATTGAATTTTGAGTTGTTTTATTCAATATTATAGCATTTGAAAAAAATTGAAACTGTTTCTAAATGGTATTCTGACAAAACTTTGACATACACAAATCGTTGATTATCCATCAACATACATTCCTCTAATATTTGTCAAAATAATTCATAATTTCAGATTTTTTGACTCAAAAATTAGATATCATTTCCAATAAAGTTTTTTGGACCATGAATTCCAAAAATAAGTAACACTTGTGGTAATAAGTTGGCGTTAGTAGCTAGTTAATTATGTATAAGTGTCAGAAAAAGTGTCATAATTGAAAAAAAGCATCGGAAAAGTGGTGATTTTGACCGTAGCGGACAACGAGTACGTGGTCGACAGGAAGGGTTAAAAGAAAAAAAACACTTATTGCTGGCAATTCATATCCACATTCTCATCCTTGCATAATAAAAAATATATATATATATATGGCAGAAAAATCCTAATTTGATTTTTCCCCCCCCCCCCCGGAATCGTTCAGCCCTAGATTCTATTGTTCCTGACTGTTTGTGTTTGTGTCAATTGTGTGTGTGTGTGTGTGTGTGTGTGTGTGTGTGTGTGTGTGTGTGTGTGTGTGTGTGTGTGTGTGTGTGTGTGTGTGTGTGTGTGTGTGTGTGTGTGTGTGTGTGTGTGTGTGTGTGTGTGTGTGTGTGTGTGTGTGTGTGTGTGTCAGGGGAAGCATTATTCCAGGTTTTCACTGACAGAAACCGACGCATAAGAAACATCTGTCCCGAGCCGGTGCTGGAGCCTCTAATTTGTTATTTCTGAGGCGTGCTACTATGCGCAGGTGCGGCTTTTCCACAGCACCCCGGCTTCGAGCTGCCTCCGGTGACTGCTACAGCGGTGACCTCCTGAAAGCCGCGGAGCGTGCGATTGGTGCGTCGTCTCGTCCGCGACACGGTCAGAAGCATCTCCGACGGGGCCCTTTTTTGAAGCCTCTCCGGGGGCGGCTCGGGTAACGGCGCATAATTAATATGATATATTTGTTAGAATAACATGCCAGAGCCTCTGCACAAATGTTGTTTTTGCCGGAGCGGGCCGGAGAGGTGGAGAGGTCTTCAGAGATTTAGTGAGGGCTGTGTTTTGTTTTTTGGGCGGGTGGGGGTCGCTCATACAGGAAGCGAGGCGCACACATAATATAACCTAACACTGAAATATTACGCCTGCTCACAGTTTTGACACTGTTGAGTTTGCCTGTGTTTGCGTGCTTTTTGCGTATGTGTGAAACGCTGTGAGCCGATGTGTCATTAATCATCCGCTTTCACTGCCGAGCGTCCTCTCCCCCCTTCCCCCACACACAAGGACTCGTCTTATCTCTGGAGAGAGAAGATGGCGAGGAGGTGGCTTGTGGCTTGTCCATCCGGGCCCGAGCCCAGGTCACGGCCCCTGATGATAAGATGAAAGCAGAGAGAGAGCCTTCACTTGTCATCATCAACACCCCCACCTCCTTCCCCTGACTTCGATCCACTAACTGAACTCAACAGAAAGTACTAGATTCCTCCTTGTCAGCTGCATCTTCCAGTTTTCATTCATGTTACAGCCAGTGCAGTAAGCAAACACTCAATTAGTTGATCAACCAAACTTTGTAACAGTTTTTAAAATCAGACTTGGGCCGCAACGAATGATTATTTTCATCTTTTTTTTTTTCCTCTCTCTGCATGTTGACTGTCGTAACATTGCAACAAAAACAAATGAGGAGACTTTAAGTGGGGGTGTGATGTCTCCGAAGACCGAACCCAGCTTGCTTATTTATCCATAAAACGCAATAACAGCAGAGCGGCGCTGTCCCCAGAGCCAGCCCAGACGCCTCCAAATGTGTGCGGGTGCAATTTTATGAAGGTTAGGCGCTTTTAAATCAGGCCGGGGTGTAATTGGAGTTTAGCTCGCCCAGTAACTGCCCCTGAACAGTCTAGTTAATTCTTAACAGCTCCCCCTCACCTTCTCTCTCTCCTGCCCCAACCCCGACCACTGTTTTGAACATTTAATGGCATCTCTCTCTTCGCCCATAAAGGATCCTCCATGTTCCTACCAGCAACTGTGTGTGTGTGTGTGTGTGTGTGTTTACACACGCAGGTTGAGGTATTGGTTGAGGTAAAGGATCGCTAATGAGAAGCACATGTTCTGGCCAATGGCTGGCTGCGCTGGAAGGTCCAGAACAGCGAGCGGCGTAGCTTTGACTTATTAAAGGCAGTAAAATTGATGCTTCCTCCTGTTTTCCCAATTAAAGCTAGAAGCCGTCTCTCCCTCCTGTGATTCCAGGGCTTGACTGAGCACATCTGGATCTAATACCTCGCCGATAAGGCTCCCTGTACGGCCAGTGCCCGAACATGGCTGGGACCAGTTTTAACTGGACCTGAGTGGGGGCTGGGGGGCCGTGGGGGGGCGTTACAGGAGGTCTGTCGGGGGTTCTGGTCCAGTGAAGAGCCTCTCTCTTAACACTTCTCTTAATGAAAAGTTCCCGGGTCAAACTCTGGTCTGAACTCTATTAATTCTCCCCAGCCGGCTCCTCCTACAGGCCCCCCCCCCCCCCCCCCCCCAGCTCTGGTCAGAGGTCAACATCATAACAGTCCCGGGCTCACCGACAGTCTAACACTCAACCCATTCTGTCTTATCTCCGCCACGCTGCTGCCGAAGCATTAGACGCTCACAGCCCTGTAGTGACGGGGAATGTTCTCATTTTATTGGACAAATATTAGAATGTCAGTTCAGCCCAAATTATTAAAAAAAGAAACCCTTTTCTTTCCGATCTATCCATGCAGATAGTTTGGGATGTATGTGCTATAGTTGTAAGGATTTTTAAGGCCGATATCAATACAAATATTTGATGATTTAAAAATCCGATATTCCAATATAGAGAATATTCCGATATCCAGAAACGCATAAGAAAACAAACTGATTTCCCTAACATTAGTTATTTGTAGTCCTCACTAAAATAATATGATAATGCAGTTTAAAAATAAACTTGTTTGTTTTATTGTCACAACAGAACAGAGGAACAACAAAATATATTCAAGTTCTGATAAATAAAATGGATAAAAATACAAACTCAAGATATGAAACTTAAAGGGTTAAACACGTGTTGCCATCAGGGACGCTGTAGAGCGCCCTCTAGTGGACAAACTATGCAACGCCAACTCTCCGTCCGTTTTTATTTTATTTTTTAAATATTCATTGATTGGCCATTATAAATGCCGATACAGATAGTTTGGAAAATGCTTAATATCGGCCCGCTGATATATCGGTCGGGCTCTAGTATGTGCCCAGGTTTTAAGATACCTGTTTTAGATCTTATGCTGCACTGTATTCCAATAGTGAGGTAAATAGTTAGTGAATACATCTTTTAAAACTGAATTAACCAATATCTTAATGTTTACAGCAGGTCCATTGACTGTACGTTATATAGAAGGCGTTGCTTTGTGAGGTTTTCAGTTTGGTCCGCTGCCTCCAAGTAGCAAAGAAATGTATTAATGCTGCTTTTAAAAAAAAAGGAATTCAAACATGACTGTGTCTTTCCACAAACATTGTCCCGGTTACTCTGGATAATCCACAGAGCTCACTGTCCACAGTTTTCTTTGGAACTGCTTTCTACCGAAGAACAAGGTCCCTATGTAAACTGTTCCCACTGAAGTCTGTGGAGTGTCCTAACTTATAACTGGCTCGCTGTTTCTCGACAGAGAAGAGAAGGCTTTTGTTATTGTCAACAAATCCCACGTGCCGATCCAAACCAACAATGTGTTTAGTCCTTCTCTCAACACTGTCTGACTTCCTGTCTGTCTCTCAGCTCCGAGCCCATTGGTTCCTACTGAAGACGTACATTAGGGCTGCTCGATTATGGAAAAACATCCTAATCTTGATTATTTAACATGATTTATCATTGACTTTTGGAAAGATGTGAAAAACAGTGAAAACACTTTGAACTGTGAAGTTTCCCATCATACTTTTTGCCGTTTACTTTTCTTTCCTATTCAGAACACAGGACAAAATAATAGTTTTCTTGATAAATGTAATGTGCAAAATAATAGATTTTTCTCGATTACGTTGTTTTTGTGATCGTTAGGAGCCAAAATCAAAATCGCAATCAAAATTTGATTAATTTCACAGCCCTAACCTACATCTTTAAAAGATCAGTGACCAGTAATTTCCTAACACAGATGGTCACTGTAGTTTTCTTATGAAAGCAACAGAAGGAAATAGTGCATTTTTTGGGGCCTATTTTCAGCAGCGGATTAATCCCCATTTGACAATCTTGTGTAGTGGGTCCCAAACCTTTTCACTCGAAGGACCCCAAAACTGACACAAATTAATACCACCGACTCCTATTTAAAATGATTTTTGTTTTTAGATATTTTATTACAGAATGTGTATGAAACCCATGACCAAAATAGTCACACGTTGTGTCATTGTGTTACTTATGGATGGAGTTATAGTGAAAATAAATGATTCCTCTTTTTCCACTTTGGGAACAGCTGCTCTAGTGAGTATTTGTGGCAGCAGCATGATGTACGAGGGATGGAGTCAAAATACACTCCAGTTTTTGTATTCATGAAGGAACATAAAAAGACAGAATAATTCCATAACTATCCCTACATGCTGTTGAGTAGCACAAACTTAATTCCGTTCACTTCCATCGTTTTGGGGTGGAGGCAGAAATCCAGATATGTCACACCAACTTGCACAAATAAAGTGAGTAAGAAAATATAGTTTTGTAATTGTGGATAGCTGTTCCTTTAAGCAGCATTCAGCCAGTAGCCTTCTGCAGTTCCACAGTTAACCTTTTTTAAATATGTTTTTGCTACCCGTGAGACACGACAAACTGAGAAACTGCAGTCGCCCGCTACTGATTCTGCACAGAATGCCGTCTGACCTCCAACAGGAATCGCTGTTTAAAAAAGCCCATTCAGCTCATTAATAGTTTTAAAAAACACACGGCTCTCCCTAGATGTGGTCATTGGCATCCCGCGGAGCGTTCCGGCACAGCCAGTCATTCATCCATTGACTTCCCTCCTTCCCCGTGTGTTTACGTTGCAGCTGACGAGGCCCAGAGACAGCTCAGCATGTGCATTCTGTACCACATCAGCGTGGACGACAGATTCAAGTCCATGTTTGCCGACACAGACTGCATACCGCAGGTAAGACTGGCTAATGTATGCCGCCAGCAGACCAAGACAGACACATTAGCATCGGCCGCTAACGGCACCGGGGAATTAATGCATGAGAAACAAGAGCGAGAGGGAGGGACACGCGCCACATCTGGAACCCAAAAAACCCACCAGAGGACTGCTGCTCAGTCTTCCCTCTCGCTGTGTTGACAACTCTTGTTTTTTTTTTTCTTTTCTCTCCTTCTCTTTCCTGAAAACATCCTCGCGCCATTTCATAATTTTCTGTGTCTTCTCCACATGTTTGCCTCTTAATTACTAAACTAGAAAACATCAGCACAGAGACGGAATTGTTTGCCCAAACTGAAATAAGATTAATTAAATTTGTGATCCTAAAAAAATTAAGTTTTTACTGCTGGAGTTCAAAACCCCCGCAGGCTGGCTTCTTTCAACTTTCGATCACAACAGTTTTGTTGAGTTACACTCCCTCCTGATTGAGTTGACCCGGTCAAGTCGCTCCTCTCATCATCGGCGATTAGCTAAACGTGCGTTGTGTTTGCTTGTTGAGATTGGGTGTAAATGTCGGCCAGATGTGGCCGGGAGGGCCGGCTGTCTGTTCAGAGGGTCGCGTCAGCAGCAGATCTGAACCCCCCCCACCCCCCCGCGGTAGAGAGGATGCTGGCTAGCAGCATGACCAGGAAGTGACCTCCGACCCTGCCCCGAGGCCCGACCACTCTCCCCCCGCCGCCCTCCTCTACCTCCATTTCTCTAACGCTGTCCATCCATCTTAGTAAGTCCACACTGAGCTAAATGTGAAGTTGCATCCATCCATCTTTTGCTCAGAGTTGCACCTTTTCTCTCTCCTTTTTTGACCTTTTTCTCTCCGGAATGGACAGATATGAAAATCTAAAATGTAAAATACCTTTTTTCTTCTTAATCCTCATAGATTGGTATTTATAAAATCCTAGCAAACGCACTGCCTGTCATCACTCATTAAATGCCAATACAGCTGTTTACATAACCTCTAAACCTTGAAGACAGAAAATCTTAAGTGTAAAAAAAAAAAAACTTCCTATTCTTCTTCTTAATAGGTTAGTATTTACAAAATCCTGCCTGTCATCACTCATTTTAAATGACAATATAGCTGATCACACATCGACCTGTATTAATGTTGATCTTCTCATAAAACTGTGATTTGATTGATGACTCAACAGGAGCTACTGTTCATTTGTTGTCTTCTGTCTATCACACCGTGGCCAAACCATGAGTTTTATGTGTTTATGACAACGGACACAATGTGAATCTGAAGAAGTAAACTGTGTTACAGTATGGCCTGTCTGTCCGCTGCTCTCCAGATGTTTGTGTCTGTGATAAACAGAAAACATTGAACTGTTTTCCTGTTGTTGAGGTGTGTCACTACCCGATGTGAGTCAAGTGCAGATGTGAGTTGCGCATGCTAACGAGAGACTTCTGTAATGTCTATACAATAATAAAAATGGACCTACATAACGGAATTTGTTAACTGCTGGCTACAAGTTAGCAATCAAACACAACAAAGGCTGTCACTTGACTGGAATTTTGAGCTAACGTTAGCAGTCAAACACAACAAAGGCTGTCACTTGACTGGCATTTTGAGCTAACGTTAGCAGTCAAACACAACAAAGGCTGTCACTTGAATGGCGTTTTGAGCTAACGTTAGCAATATGCCGTAAACCGTTTAAATCTGAGCATGCGTAACTCACATTCGCACTCGACTCACGTCGGGTAGTGACAAGGTGTTTGACTGTGGAGAGACATCTTTACGAAAACAACACGAGGAGCATCATTCTTACACTTAATAAACAGTCATTTAATTTAGCCAGCTTAGTGTGGATCCAGTCTCAGATTCAGTGGTTAATTTTCATTTTATTTAGTGACATTATTCCCCCCCTTAATTTCTCTGAAGCATGGACAGATTATGAGACAACGTGTAAGAGCCCCAGGATATGTCTTTTTGTTATATATCACTATCATGTGACCCAGATAATGTAATAACACAAATACACAGCCTATGAAGTAAACAACGCCTCTTTATTATCATAAAATAATGTCATTTTTGTTGCTATGAACGTGTATAGGCAGTGTCCAAAATTAACTTTTTGACTTAGCGGCCAAATTGGCGGGTAGATGAAGAAATCCACCGGTCAAGCGTACTTTTTACCGGCCAAAGAATTAATATATTTTTGTAACCTACATCACAAAAACTTGCTGTTTGGGGTTGAAATTCCTGCTGGTTTATCGTACGTTTTCATTGTTTCAGAATAGGTGCAGCATCACCAAAATAACAAATTAAAAAACAGAACCATACCCTCCATGTGGCAAATAACCCTCTGCCAAACGGTAATGCTTTTGGCACTTGGCGAGTGTTCATTTGGGACCCTGTGTATCGGGTCAAGTGAAAACAACTAACGATTGAAATAATAATAAAAATATATAGTCCGACCAATGATCACTTATATAATTACAATCTGGCATCTCTAAACCAAATCAATAACAAGTTATACGCCTTAAGACCTTAGCTAATGTTAGCAGTTATTAAGAAACTGCAACTATGTAAAATAATTGACAATTAGACAATTATTCAATATTTGTTACAGGCCAACATGCCCCTCCAGCTGTAAAAATACATCTTTAACAAACTGCTTCACCCCATTTCTCACCTTTTTTTATCCTCTCTCATCTATTTTGTACTTTTAAAGACCCCCCCCCCCCCTCTCTTTTATCACTTTCCCACTGACCAGCCTCTCTCCCCTTCTCCAGCTTTTAATGGGGTCAGCGTTTGGTGCTGGATGTGGGGATGTCAGGAGTGCAGGAGGAGAGGAACAGAGGTGGAGGTGGAGGTTGTGGGGGGGGGCGGAGGTGGCTGCAGCGGTGGCGTTGGGCCCCGGCTGGGCCTCCGGTGGCTGTCTGTGGTAAATAAGCAAAGGCAGGTGCCAGAGAGTCTAGACGGGGCTGATTTGGGGTCCAGGGCCCCTGGTATGTGATACCTAACCCAGGCCCCGGCACAGCCTCTCTCTCTATCTCTCTCTCTCGCTCTCTCTCTCTCTCTCCCTTTCTCCCTTTCTCTGATTCCTGACTCCTCACAGGGAAGCAGTGCACCTCTGCCCCCCGCCACCCCCCCTCAGCTCAAAGCTTTTCCTGTTTAATGTTAAATCAGTGCACGAGAGACGGACTGAGGGAGGGAGGGAGGGAAGAGGTGGGTGTTTGGGAGGTTAGGAATGACGCTTGCCTTCTCTTTATCTCTAACACTCTCTTTCTAACTCACACACACATTCTTTAAAATAATTTTCTGATTTCTTTTCCTCACCCTTTTTTCAGGGTTCAGGTTTCAGGGATGCTCTTTAAAAAATGTTTAACGTGTTTATTTTTTTGTTTTTTTTATTTTTTTTTAAATGACAAAATACAACCATAAACCCAAACAAACAGAATGAAGACATGTTGCCCGTCTTTGGAAACTCCCTTCTGCTACGTGTTAGCCAGAAGAGCAGACGTGTTTGACCATATAAAGCACTGTCATTTTTTTTTCTCGCTCGTCTACATTGTTATTCTAACACAACGAACACAAGACCACACGTGTGCATTATCAATTAGTTTGTCTTGAATCTGAGTGATGGATGAACGAAGCGGTTAACTGACGTTTGCACCCTGGGATCTGCAGCTGATGAAGATGGTGTACGCCTGCGGGGAGGAGAAGATGGACGTGGAGCTCATCTCGCTCTGCATAAACCTGGCTGCCAACAGGAGCAATGCAAAGATCATCTGCGAAGGTCTGTGCTGCAAAGAAACGATGGACCCGACATATGGACACAGACTTTTTGTGGCACAAGTTGTTAAATTATTTCCCCCTGCTGATCTGCTGTAGGTAACGGTCTAAAGATGCTGATGAAGCGTGCGCTGGAGCTAAAGGACGTTCTGGTGATGAAGATGATCAGAAACCTTTCTCAGCACAACGGACCCACTAAGAGCCTCTTCCTGGTCAGTACCTGGCAGCGGTAGAATGTAACTAAGTGCATTAACTCAATTTGTGGTACTTTGTGGTACTTTACTTGAGCCTTTTCTTTTCATGCCACTTTCTACTATTTCAGAGAGAAATATTGTACTTTTTACTCCACTACATTCATCTGTTACAGCTTTAGTTACTAGTTACTTTACACATTCAGATTACTGCACACAGAACACATGTAGTTTATAAAATCTGATGTTTTATTATGAAGTAAACTAGCCAACAATATAACGGCTACAAGTCCAGCTGAGATGATTAGACCATTAAACACACAACTGGTTGGATCCTTCACACTTTCTAAAATGGGAGGATTTTTCTGCATTGAGTACTTTTACTGTGTGTGTGTGTGTGTGTGTGTGTGTGTGTGTGTGTGTGTGTGTGTGTGTGTGTGTGTGTGTGTGTGTGTGTGTGTGTGTGTGTGTGTGTGTGTGTGTGTGTGTGTGTGTGCTGACAGGACCACGTGGGAGACCTAGCAGCTCAGATCAGCGAGGACGAGGCAGAGGAGTTTGTGATCGAGTGTCTGGGCACGCTGGCCAATCTCACCATTCCCGACCTGGACTGGGCGCTGGTTCTCAAGGAGTACAACCTGGTGCCGTACCTGAAGGACAGACTCAAACCAGGTGTGTGTGTGTGAAGGACTGATTCCTCCCTATATGGTCTTTATCAGAGTGTTTTGTCTTTGTCACACGGGGGAAATTAGTGATGTCGAGATGAAGCCTCATGAAGCTACTCAAGGCTTCATTTGCTCACAACTCCACCTGTTGGTCAAAGAGCGTAAAACAGGACCATATATTACAGATGATCTACTTCAGGGGTCTTCACACACACACAGAGAGAGAGAGAGAGAGAGAGAGAGAGAGAGAGAGAGAGAGAGAGAGAGAGAGAGAGAGAGAGAGAGAGAGAGAGAGAGAGAGAATGAATTTGCATAATAAACTGGGTCTACTGTAATGTGTAGGGTGGCCTAAAGTCTTTATACATACCTTTTTAGCATATAATACTAAGCTATTCAAATAGCCTAATAATTGTTGGCATGATTTTATAGATCATGTTTTAATGTTAAACATACATGTGGCATAGGGAATCCTTAGGATGAACTATATTTGTGTGTGGCTATCTTAGAGACTACCTTACCTATAGGCCAGTAAGCCTGTCATCAGAAGGGAGTTATATTGGCTAATAATATGGTAGATTCATGTTAAGACTGAGATGTGAAAGGGGAGAGACGTGCAAGAAACCGTCACAGGTCGGACTCGAACCCTGGACCTTCTGCATCGAGGAGTAAACCTCTACATATGTGCGCCCACTCTACCAACTGAGCTAAACCGGCCACATGTTAAGACTTTTTAATGTTTTGAAAAAACTTAACAATACAACACAAAAAATAACAATAATTTGGAGGCCCCCCTGCATTAACTCTGAGCACCCACTGGGGGTCCCGGACCCCCCGTTGAAGATCCCTGATCTACATGATCTGCGAAGCACTGTATCAGAGACAGTTTTTTGACTGTAAAGAATCAGTTTCCACGGAATCCAAATTTCTTTTCAATATAGTGTGTATTTTCTTTGGTATACAGTATATAATCATCACAAATGTATAATAAACGGAGGGAAATGTGGTGATCAAACGTGTAAATCAATCCTTTTGGTCATAATATAGTAATTGCAGGAGGGGCAATATTAGTATTCTAAAACTGGGGTTGCCAATGGATTAAGTGGGCGATGAATGTGCTCGTATTGATCATGGATGTGTAATAAAACCGTGTAGATTCAAACCACTTCATAAACCAGTCACGTGGTACGGACGGGCTGCGAGGCCTCGGATGTCATCAATGACGCCATTGGTCTGAAACAATACTAGCCTCGATACGCGCTTCACGGAAAACTTCTGGGATTTCTCGACGCGTGCTTCAAAGCCCTATCCTGGTCCTACCAGACTCTGGAACATTTCATGTGTACAGAGAGTCTGGCCACTCTCCATTGACAAGTGTTAACTTCCTTGAAGGTTGGTACTGGGTGTTGAAGTTTAAAACGATTGGATCTGCCCAGAGCCACTCTGAATCTGCCATAACCAATCGCTAACGTTTGGTCGTGACGTCGGCTTTCACTAGTGAAAATGTATCTTAAACTCACTGTTTCAGAACACACAGTCACGATAACCCTGCCACAGTTCTCTCATCTATCTCCCTTTAAAACCCAAGGCCTGGTCTCTCCCATGCCCTGTCTTAACCACCACCCCCCTGCATCCCACTATCAGTGAGGGGTCACTGCTCAGGGATGATATGAGGACAGAGGACCCTCGTTAAGGTCTGGGCCTTATCTTTACCCTTGATGACCAGTGACCCCCTAACCTCAGTTTTCCTTCCTCTTTATTACAGCAGAAATAAAAAGCAAAGTGCAATATGTTTAGTTATTAAATTCACATTGATAGTAAATGGTGAAAATAACAGAAAAGTTGGAAGATTTAAATGGTAATCTTAGTTTTGGTGGTTTCCACTCATAGTCCAAATGTCCAAATGTTGGACCAGTGAAGACCTAAGTGGACTGGTTCCATGTTTGACCCTCTGATTTGACCCCAACCAGGCCCAGTGGAACTTCTCTGTGGATCATTTGATACACAGTTTACAGTAACTTTTCCCCTGCTTCGGTCCCCCTACAGGTTGGAAGCGGAGTTGTCCAGTTCATTCGAACTACAGATCATGACAATGTAATGGACAACCTCCAACCTGTAGGGGGACCGAGGCGGGAAAAGTTACATAGTGTTTCTTTAATACCAGAACAGGTTTTTTTAATATCTGGCTTTGAGGAGTAGAGCAGTTAACCTGTTTTTCATTCAACAAAAGAATCCAAAGTTAACACTTTTTTAGTCTCGCTTTGCCAGACCTTCCTTCCTCCTCCTCCTCCACAGCGCTGCAGAGGAAGGTCTGTCTAGTCCATGCAGCATTCCGGGATGGGAGAAAAATGTGCTCTGGTTTTTGGCATTTCTTAAAACCAATCACAATCGTCTTGGGCAGCGCTAAACTCCGGACGGAGCCAAAGTACTGCTGGAAAATAGCCTCGGGAAGGAATTTGTTTTGGTGGAACATGTGTACGTTCAAAAGTAGTTTTAGTCGTGCAACAGAAAACTCAGATTGGACAGATAGTCTAGCTAGCTGTCTGGATTTACCCTGCAGAGATCTGAGGAGCAGTTAACCATAGTCCTCAGAAATCCACCGGAGGTTAGAACACCAACACAAAGAAAGAGGAAGGGGACGGACATCTGGTCGGAAAAGAAATGACAGCGCAACGGGGGCAATCCCGGAAGTGGAAGGTCGTGGATATAGACTAGCAATTTTTTAACAGCCAATCAAAAACTTTGACTCAATTTCATCTAAAATTGACAGTTACTATTCAAACCATCAAGGAATGAGTAAAGAACAGTATGAATCAAACCTGGAGTTCCTTTACTGGCTTTCAGGAATAGTTTTTATACACGGTGCCACATTGCACAAGTCTACATTGCGATTTCGATAAAATTGCGTTTAATTGTGCAGCCCTAATCAAGACAGAGCCTTCAAACGACTGAACTCAGACAGACCCATATAGTCCCAGAACATGAATGTTTTCTCTGCTGTGGCACTCTGCCCTGCTGCTTATGTTTCAGAGGATCAGTGAAGTGTTTTTTGTCAGTCATCCTCTCCACTTGTTCTTTTCCCTGACGTCAGGTTCTGCAGAGGACGATCTCATCCTGGAGGTGGTGATCATGATCGGCACCGTCTCCATGGATGACTCCTGTGCAGCCATGTTGGCCAAGTCTGGCCTCATTCCTGCTCTCATTGAGCTGCTCAATGGTGAGAAACTCAAGATCTCCAAAGCAGTATGAAATGGATGATCTAGTATTTGTTTAATTTTTTTTTATGCTAGGGACTTAGGCTGCATTTACATCACTACGTTTTGGTTTTTAAGGGGAGTTTTGAGCCAAAAGAGATCTCCGTGCACACAAGTGTTTTTATCTCCAGTAGAAGAACTAATCTCAGTTTAAACTAACACGGCCAAACCAAAATATCTCATCAACATTCTGGTATACTGGGCATAAACAGGAGGAAGCGTGGAGACTCCACCCATTGCTGGTAGTTGCCATGGTGACGATAGTAGCTTTAGTCTCAGAGAACGAGACGTCGTGACCGATAAGACCCAATCAGGAGGAGAAACGTTGGCGTCAGTGTCGGTGTTACTAAAGGTCTCCGTTTGGGGCCGTTGAGACTGCAACACAACCCCGCAGATTCCAAACCAAAACAGGTCAGAAGAGTTTCCAAATGTCTCCGGTTTAGGAGCTCGGAAACACCAGAGCAGGGGGAATGAGAGGGGGAAACGCCAGAGCAGGGGGAATGAGAGGGGGTAACACCAGAGCAGGGGGAATGAGAGGGGGTAACATAGCAGAAGATAGTCATTTTTAAACTAAGAAGTAGCAGCGTGAATGTAGCCTAAAAGTCACGATATCTCGTACCCCAACTTTTAGGGAGTTCACCTTTTTAAAGGTGATTGTCTTCTATCCACCTAACATTTTATTAAACCACCTGAATTGGCAGTTTAAAGTTAAACACAGGTAAAAGTTAGATTTTGTTTTAGAACAACAGTGTTATTTAAGGTAATCTAAAACTGTAATCTGGAAGATTTCTCATTTAAATAAATGTCTGTTAAGTTACTAACTACGGCAGTAGGAGGTAACACAATGGTTATTAAGTCAATGGCCCACTGATGAAGGTATTGCAATATTTGTATATTTGAAGTTTTAAGAACTGGGTGAATATAAAAATGTTCAGTAGTTTAAATCTTGATTGTTACAAAATTCTTGAGGGGAAGTTCATAGAAATTTGAGCAATCGGATGAGCATGTTGCTGTCTCCACAGTACTACATTCATTGTTTTTAAGTGTGAAATTTGGCAGGGATTGATATGAATATACATTTCAAGATGGAAAAAAAATGACTTCAGAGGTTAATTCAACAGAATGGATGATTCATGATGTGATCCACTTGAATCCTTGTTCACCTCTTTCCTCTTCTCTACCCGTTTCCATCTCAGCCCAACAAGAGGATGACGAGTTTGTGTGTCAGATTGTGTACGTCTTCTACCAGATGGTCTTTCACAAAGCTACCAGGGACGTCATCGTCAAAGACACGCGTATCCTTTCTGCTTATAAGTGAAGTATTGTACACATTCCTGTCCCATTCGATGAGATGAATGTTTAGAGACATGAGACAAAAATGTTTACGAGTAGCTTCCACCACAAATTGTTCTCTGGTAAACCTCGCTTCCGCACTTCTCAGCCCCTAAAACGGTGACATTTAGACACACTGCTCCTCCCGTTTTGGTTCTAAAACTCCGGGGTTGCCTTGTGGCCTGAACGGGCACAAACCGAGACCTTTGGAAACTAGGACGCATGTCTGTCAGTCCTATCTGTTAGGTAGCTTACATACCTTTCAGTAACAGTTCCACCTCGGCCTCGCAATTACTTTTCACCATTGTTGTTCTTTCTCCAAAGTATTTTCTGTATTTTCAACTTCTACATCCATGATCTTCAACCGCAGAGTAACGTCTGACAATCTGCTTCCTGTTTACACCGGCACGCACATGCCCAGTGTGTGAGAATGGTCATGTGATGCGTGTTAGAGTTAATAACGTGTATTTCATTACATGTCATTTAGCTGACACTTTTATCCAAAGCGACTTACAATTTCTATATATGTCAGAGGTCTCAGGGGTTAAGTGTCTTGCTCAGAGACACATTGGTTAATGTATCACAATGGGAATTGAACCCTGATCTCCCACACCAAAGGCATGTTTCATATCCACTGCCCCATCACCACCCGTGTACCGAGTCGACTGTTCTCTGTGACGTTTTCATGCTAATTGAATGTGTCGCTAGCTTGAAACAAGCTAGCGCAAAACCGGTGATTAGCTTCTAACGCTAGCCTTCTATACCACTAACAAGGTTCAAAATAGCACCACACTTCCACGGTAGCATAATGAGGGTCCCTACATGTTAACTGAAGCATTGAGAACTTTGTAAGTGTACAGACAGTTTATTAAAAAGATAGTTTATAAAAACAGTAGCGTTCACGTATACAAGCAGGCGCCATAATGGGAAAACAGTCATGACCAGTCAAACCACGAACGCTGTGTTTGAGCTATGTTACTGGTTACCGGTTGCACGGCGTTCATGGTCATGACTTGTTTTCCAAGATGCCGCCCGCATGTAAACATAAACGCTACTGTCTTTATAAACTATCTTTTTAATACTACTGTGAAAACATAGAAGTGTAGATGTAGCATATGAGTCCTACTACTGTTTTCAACCCTCTGCGTATTCTGAGCTGCCTGTAATTGTACACAGTTGTGGTCGGCGGTGGCGGCTCGTGTCAAATTACAAATATGCTCTCTGTCAGCACATTCTGATTGATGTTTTTCTGTCTGCGTGAAGACCACAACGCGAATATATGGGATGTAAGATTGCTGTGGGAGGAAGGTGTTCACTTCATCACAGGAAATGTTGCCAGCGGTTCCTTTTGGCCGCAGGGCACCTGTCTCCCCGTCTCTCTGTCTTTAAATGAAAGAGTGGGAGAATACCACAGCTCCACCACATCCCCATCCCCAACCCCATCCTTCCCCCTGCGACTGATTAGAGACAACTAAATGATTCAGCATTGTCCCAGAGAGGATGCCATTGTTCCTTTCCTTGAGTCCCGATCTCAGAAGCCCCGGCGTACCTCATCGACCTGATGCACGATAACAACGCAGAGATCCGCAAAGTCTGCCACAACACGCTGGACATCATCGCCGTGAGTAAACACAGGCCTCCTAAACATGTCGACCACTTTAGCGGGAGCAATTTAGGTTACTTTTTCCATTTGATACTTGAATTAAAAGCTAACATGAATCGGGGCGGCCTCTAGCTCACCCAGCAAGAGCGTGCGCCCCATATAGGCTGAATCCTTGTCCTTTGCAGCGGCACGGGTTCAAATCCGACCTGCGGCCCTTCACTGCGTGTCATCCCCCATCTCTCTCCCCCTTTCCTGTCTATCCACTGTCACTATCTAATACAGGGGAAAAGCCCCCAAAACATAATCTTAAAAAGTTAGCATGAATTGTTTTAACTGATGATTATCAGGGTTAGGCACATAAGCTGATGAATACATGTAAAAATCAAAGTGGAGAGCAAAACTAACTAAATGTTGTAAAATGAGTTGTTTGGTCTGTAAAATGTCAGAAAATGGTGAAAATGTGGAACAGTGTTTCCCAAAAAGTCCAAGAGGACGTCCTCAAATGTCTTGTCTGGTCCACAACTCAAAGATATTCAGTTTACTGTCACAGAGGAGAGAAGAAACTAGAACAATATTCACATTTAACAAAGCTGACATCAGAGAAGTTTGACTTGTTTTTTACATAAAAAATGACTCAAAGGGATTATCAAAATAGTTGGCGATTAAATGAATAGTTGACAACTAATCGATTAATCTTTGCGGCTCTAAATTTGACCGATCAGCAGTGAAACGGATGCGTTTGGGGGTCTGGGGGCCGACTTTGTCCGGTTGGTAATACAGCTTTGAAAAGGACATGTTCAGGAACCTTTGGAAGCTATTGGTTTGTTCAGTAATCACCAACAGTCATGAAATGAAATGTAAGATCAAAATTGACTCTTTGAACTTTATTCAGATCACAAAAAAAAAATACCGATCTGTCCTGCAGTATTTTCATGCTGCTCAGTTCCATTTCCATACAAAAGTGAGACGTTTTCCACAGTCCTCACCTTCTCCCGATGTGCCCGAGTCAAATTTGACATCAGCGATTAACAAACCGATGAACCCCCGGATCGCCAAGGTGACTGACAGGTGTGGTCAGCTCCCAGTCAGCATGTGATCGCTGCCAGACCTCAGATCAGCATAATTAGCTGTAGATTATAGCCAGGCAGTGTAGCGGGGGCGAAGGAAGTGTTTCATTGAAATTATCAGTGAGACCTATTAAGCTGCGGGCCACATGAAAGGTAGCCAGCGGGCTCTGGAGTGTGTCAGCGGCTGGACAGCAGAGGTGAGAGAGAAAGCAGAACTGTGGACACACACACACACACACACACACACGCGCGCACGCACACGCGCACGCACGCACGCACGCAATCATTACTGCTCGGCTGTGCAGGATCCTTTTGGCAGCACACGCCATAACTGGGCAGTCCTGAAATGTTTGCCTTTGATCATTGTGACCCTGCTCATGTACAAACACACACACACACACACGGTTTCACAAGGAACTTTGTAGATGCTCCAAGTGGGACAGAGGCCTAATTCACCATGATCTATTCTTAGCCCGGCCACATTTCCAAAGGAATATGTTGAAAAAAAGCTCCCAGAAGTGCCGTGCACTGCCTCACTCCGGCTGTAATGAGCTCATTCTGTCATGAGCTCAGCTGTTAATAATTGATGAGTCATATTAAACTAATATCAGTGCCTAATTGCTGAGCGTGAGTCACGCTGCCGTTGTGTTGCTGTCACCTCCCAGCCTCTGTGTGGCAGTCAGTAGGCCCGTTTGAGTGCGGGGTCCTCGGGTTGGGTGGCTGTCGGGGCCCACAGGGGCTCTGCTTTGCATCGGAATGATTAATCTTTCGGGCCGGGGGCATTGCGGTCTCAAAGGCCGCCTTTATCGCTCCCCCTTCATCCCCCGCAGAGAAAAGAAAACACAACTCTGTGGTTGTCTATCGCCGAGCGGCGCACGCAAACAGCTGAGCCGGCCGAACGGAGGTTTTTATTAGCTGAAGTGAGGAGGACGGAGACGACACACAGTCATACATACTGTACATGTTCCTGATATGGAGCTGTTGATTAAAGTTGTATGGTCTGTTGTAAATGAGTGTCATGTGGCAATCAGTCACCATATGTTACACCTATTAATCTCCCCCAATAAGACCTCATTGCTGCTAGCACTTGGTACACTTCCATCATTTTTAAACTGTGCTTAAAAAAGCTTGGCTGAGGTGTAAAAGTTGGTGTATTGAGAATGAGAAGGCAAAAAAATTGAAATGTTCCTGAGTGTAACTCTGCACTCAGGGATCTTTTGTCTTTTGTTTAAATTATCGTTCACACAAAATTCTACATTGTAGCTTTTCTTTATGAAGCAATAAGTTTGTAATTTTGGTTTACACCACATATCAACAGCCGGTTTTCTCTATACATGATACTGTATGTCTCTATACATCATATTGCTCCTTATCGCAATATGGGCTGTGGGACCATTGGGCTGTGGGACCATTGGGCTGCGGGACCATTGGGCTGTGGGACCATTGGGCTTTGGGAACATAGGGCTTACCCCGATCAGACATCTTCACAAGTCTGTTTCAAAGCCAAAGCATTAGACATTTATGTCTGCTGTTTGGAGGTTCCCATCCCAAATCTCCTTCTACTGTAGGCAACACGTTACTGTCCTGCTGCCACTCTTTGTTACCAAAGGCCAAAAAATTAGTGTAAAGAGCGATTCCAGACGGAGGCTCTTGTTGCCAAAGCAGCACACACTGCATCACAGAAGAAACTTTTAGCTGTTTAGAAAACAGTAAAATAGTCCTTTTAACCAAAGGTCACACGTTTATTTTTTTCCGAAGCAGAACAATTCAACAATCGAGTGTCTGTCAAGTGCTCAAAATACAAATCAACGTGCAGTATTTTGCCAATGATTTCCGTCTCCCTCCTAACTCCAACATCACCGCAGGAATATGACGAGGAGTGGGGAAAGAAGATCCAGAATGAGAAGTTCCGCTGGTACAACGGTCAGTGGCTGGAGATGGTGGAGAACCGTCTGATGGATGAAGAGGGAGAGCCCTTTGTGTTCGGGGAGGACGGAGAATCCTTCATCGGGGACAGAGACATCCTGGAGAGACCCGACCTGTTCTACAGCGGCGGTACTGAAGGATTTAAAGGGAATAGTTCTTTATACTGGAAAACCTGCGAGTGATTAGATGAGAAGATTTGATATCAACGCTGTTTATGAACTTGTGTTTGTGTCGTTTCATCCAGATGGGATCATGTCAGCAGACGGCGCCATCAGTCCGGAATTCTACACCGACTTCCCGAATGGAGAGCTGGGACAGACGGGATACATGGGCAGGTAAGGAGCTCTCTGTTCATCTGAGGCTACATCTACACTATGCAGAGGGAATTATGTCTAAAATAAGGCCCTAAGGCCTGTCAAATCTGACTCCAATTTATTAATTCCGGCGCCTTCTTACATCGGACTTAAGTTTACCAGAACACTAGGATCAATCTGAGACGAAGAGTTCAGTTAAGCAAAGTTTACTGAGTCCAGCATAAGAG